>JAENHJ010000355.1:17500-92007 GCA_025330945.1 Mucuna pruriens | reverse complement strand
GAAGAATGAGAAGAAGAATAAGAAGAAGAAGAATGAGAAGAAGACGAATAGGAAGAAGAAGAATAACAAGAAGAATGAGAAGACGAATGGGAAGAAGAATGAGAAGACGAATGAGAAGAAGAATGAGAAGAAGAAGAATTAGAAGAAGAATTAGAAGAAGAATAAGGAGAAGAAGAATGAGAAGAAAAAGAATGACAAGAAGAAGAATGAGAAGAAGAAGAATGAGCAAAAGATTGAGAAGAAGAAGAATGAGAAGAAGAAGAATAAGAAGAAGAATGAGAAGAAGAAGAATAAGAAGAAGAATGAGAAGAAGAATGAGAAGAAGAAGAATGAGAAGAAAAATAAGGAGAGCAAGAATGAGAAGAAAAAGAATGACAAGAAGAAGAATGATAAGAAGAAGAATGAGAAGAAGAGGAATGAAAAGAAGAATAATGAGAAGAAGAAGAATAAGAAAAGAGGAATGAGAAGAAGAAGAATGAGAAGAAGAAGAATGAGAAGAAGAGAATAAGAAGAAGAATGAGAAGAAGAATGAGAAGAAGAATGAGAACAAGAAGAATGAGAACAAGAAGAACGAGAAGAAGAATAAGGAGAAGAAGAAGAAGGAGAAGAATAATTAGAAGAAAAAGAATGACAAGAAGAATAATGAGAAGAAGAAGAATGAGAAGAAGAAGAATGAGAAGAAGAATGAGTAGAATAAGAATGAGAAGAAGAATAATGAGAAGAAGAAGAATGAGAAGAAGAATAACGAGAAGAAGAATGAGCAAATGATTGACAAGAAGAATGAGAAGAAGAATGAGAAGAAGAATGAGAAGAAGAATGAGAAGAAGAATAAGGAGAAGAAGAATGAGAAGAAAAAGAATGACAAGAAGAAGAATGAGAAGAAGAAGAATAACAAGAAGAATGAGAAGAAGAAGAATAACAAGAAGAATGAGAAGAAGAAGAATAACAAGAAGAATGAGAGAAGAAGACGAATAACAAGAAGAATGAGAAGAAGAATGAGAAGAAGAAGAATGAGAAGAAGAAGAATGAGAAGAAAAGAATGAGAAGAAGAAGAATGAGAAGAAGAAGAATGTGCAGAAGAAGAATGAGAAGAAGAAGAATGAGAAGAAGAATGAGAAGAAGAAGAATGAGAAGAAGAATAATGAGAAGAAGAAGAATGAGAAGATGAAGAATGAGAAGATGAAGAATGAGAAGAAGAAGAATGAGAAGAAGAAGAATGAGAAGAAGAAGAATAAGAAGAAGAATGAGAAAAAGAAGAATAAGAAGAAGAATGAGAAGAAGAATGAGGAGAAGAAGAATGAGAAGAAGAATGAGTAAGAAGAAGAATGAGAAGAAGAAGAATGAGAAGAAGAAGAATGAGAAGAAGAAGAATGAGAAGAAGAAGAATGAGAAGAAGAAGAATGAGAAGAAGAAGAATGAGAAGAAGAAGAACGAGAAGAAGAAGAATGAGAAGAAGAAGAATGAGAAGAAAAAGAATGAGAAGAAGAATGAGAAGAAGAATGAGTAGAAGAAGAATGAGAAGAAGAATAATGAGAAGAAGAAGAATGAGAAGAAGAAGAATGAGAAGAAGTAGAATGAGAAGAAGAATAAGAAGAAGAGTGACAAGAAGAATAAGAAATAGAATGAGAAGAAGAATGAGAAGAAGAAGAATGAGAAGAAGAAGAATGAGAAGAAGAAGAATAACAAGAAGAATGAGAAGTAGAATAAGAAGTAAGAAGAATGAGAAGAAGAAGAATGAGAAGAAGAAGAATGAGAAGAAGAAGAATAAGAAGAAGAATGAGAAGAAGAATAAGAAGAAGAATGAGAAGAAGAATGAGAAGAAGAAGAATGAGCAGAAGAGGAATGAGAAGAAGAGGAATGAGAAAAAGAAGAATGAGAAAAAGAAGAATGAGAAGAAGAAGAATGAGAAAAAAAGAATGAGAAGAAAAAGAATAAGAAGACCAAGAATGAGAAGAAGAAGAATAAGAAGAAGAATGAGAAAAAGAATGAGCAGAAGAATGAGAAGAACAATAAGAAGAAGAAGAATGAGAACAAGAATGCGAAGAAAAAGAATGAGAACAAGAAGAATGAGAAGAAGAAGAATGAGAAGAAGAAGAATGAGAAGAAGAATGAGAAGAAGAATGAGAAGAAGAATGAGAAGAAGAATGAGAAGAAGAATGAGAACAAGAATGAGAAGAAGAATGAGTAGAAGAAGAATGAGAAGAAGAATAATGAGAAGAATAATGAGAAGAAAAATAACGAGAAGAAGAAGAATGAGCAAAAGATTGAGAAGAAGAATGAGAAGAAGAATAAGATGAAGAAGAATAAGAAGAAGAAGAATGAGAAGAAGAAGAATGTGAAGAAGAAGAATGGGAAGGAGAAGAATGAGAAGAAGAATGATAAGAAGAATGAGAGGAAGAATGAGAGGAAGAATGAGAAGAAGAAGAATGAGAAGAAGAATGAGAAGAAGAAGAATGAGAAGAAGAATGAGAACAAGAAGAATGAGAAGAAGAATAAGGAGAAGAAGAATGAGAAGAAAAAGAATGAGAAGAAGAAGAATGAGAAGAAAAAGAATGACAATAAGAAGAATGAGAAGAAGAAGAATGAGAAGAAGAAGAATGAGAAGAAGAAGAATAAAAAGAAAAAGATTGAGAAGAAGAAGAATAAAAAGAAAAAGATTGAGAAGAAGAAGAATTGGAAGAACAATGAGAAGAAGAATGAGAAGAAGAATAATAAGAAGAAGAATGAGAAGAAAAGAATGACAAAAAAGGAGAATGAGAAGAAGAAGAATGAGAAGAAGAATGAGAACAAGAAGAATGAGAAGAAGAATAAGGAGAAGAAGAATGAGAAGAAAAAGAATGACAAGAAGAAGAATGAGAAGATGAAGAATGAGAAGAAGAAGAATGAGAAGAAGAAGAATAAAAAGAAAAGATTGAGAAGAAGAAGAATGAGAAGAAGAAGAATTGGAAGAAGAATGAGAAGAAGAATGAGAAGAAGAATAATAACAAGAAGAATGAGAAGAAGAATTAGGAGAAGAAGAATGAGAAGAAAAAGAATGACAAAAAGGAGAATGAGAAGAAGAAGAATGAGAAGATGAAGAATGAGAAGAAGAAGAATGAGAAGAAGAAGAAGAATGAGAAGAAGAAGAATGAGAAGAAGAAGAATGAGAAGAAGAAGAATGAGAAGAAGAATTAGGAGAAGAAGAATGAGAAGAAAAAGAATGACAAAAAGGAGAATGAGAAGAAGAAGAATGAGAAGAAGAATGAGAGGAAGAATGAGAGGAAGAATGAGAAGAAGAATGAGAAGAAGAAGAATGCGAACAAGAATGAGAACAAGAAGAATGAGAATAAGAAGAATGAGAAGAAGAATAAGGAGAAGAAGAATGAAAAGAAGAAGAATGAGAAGAAAAAGAATGAGAAAAGAAGAATGAGAAGAAGAAGAATGAGAAGAAGAAGAATGAGAAGAAGAATGAGAAGAAGAAGAATGAGAAGAAGAATGAGAAGAAGAATGAGTAGAAAAAGAATCAGAAGAAGAATGAGAAGAAGAAGAATAACAAGAAGAATGAGAAGAAGAATGAGAAGAAGAATGAGAAGAAGAATGAGAAGAAGAAGAATGAGAATAAGAATAGGAAGAAGAATGAGAAGAAGAATGAGAATAAGAAGAATGAGAAAGCAGAAGAATGAGAAGAAGAATGTGAAGAAGAAGAATTCGAAGAAAAACAATGAGAAATAGAATGAGACGAAGAATAATAATAAGAAGAAGAATGAGAAGAAGAAAACTGAGAAGTAAAAGATTCAGAAGAATGAGAGGAAGAAGAATGAGAAGAAGAAGAATGAGAAGAAGAATGAGAGGAAGAAGAATTAGAAGAAGAAGAAGAATGAGAGGAAGAATGAGAGGAAGAAGAATAAGAAGAATAAGAAGAATAAGAATTAGAAGAAGAAGAAGATGAAAAAGTTGAAGAAGAAGAAGCAGAAGAGGAAGAATGAGAAGAAGAAGAATGAGATGAAGAAGAAGAAGAAGAAGAAGAAGAAGAAAGAGAAGAAGAGGAATGAGAAGAAGAATGAGAACAAGTACAATGAGAAGAAGAAGAATGAGAAGAAGAATGAGATGATGAAGAATGAGAAGAAGAAGAATGAGAAGAAGAATGAGAAGATGGAGAATAAGAAGAAGAAGAATGAGAGGAAGAAGAATGTGTAGAAGAGGAATGAGAAGAAGTAGAATGAGAAGAAGAATGAGAAGAAGTAGAATGAGAAGAGGAACGAGAAGATGAACAATGAGAGGAAAAAGAATGAGAAGAAGAATATGAAGAAGAAGAATGTGAAGAAGAAGAATGTGAAGAAGAAGAATGAGAAGAAGAATGAGAGGAAGAAGAATGAGAAGAAGAAGAATGAGAAGCAAAACAATGAGAAGAAGAATGTGTAGAAGAAGAATGAGAAGAAGAAGCATGAGAAGAAGAATGTGTAGAAGAAGAATGAGAAGAAGAAGAATAATGAGAAAAAGAATGAGAAGAAGAATGAGAAGAAGAATGAGAAGAAGAAGAATAATGAGAAGAAGAATGAGAAAAAGAAGAATGAGAAGAAGAAGAAGAATGAGAGGAAGAAGAAGAATGAGAAGAAGAATGAGAAGGTGGAGAATGAGAAGAAGAAGAATGAGAGGAAGAAGAATGTGTAGAAGAGGAAAGAGAAGAAGAAGAACGAGAAGAAGAATGAGAAGAAGTAGAATGAGAAGAGGAACGAGAAGATGAACAATGAGAGTGAAAAGAATGAGAAGAAGAATGTGAAGAAGAAGAATGAAAAGAAGAATGAGAGGAAGAAGAATGAGAAGAAGAAGAATGAGAAGCAAAACAATGAGAAGAAGAATGTGTAGAAGAAGAATGAGAAGAAGAAGCATGAGAAGAAGAATGTGAAGAAGGAGAATGAGAAGAAGAAGAATAATGAGAAGAAGAATGAGAAGAAGAATGAGAAGAAGAAGAATAATGAGAAGAAGAATGAGAAGAAGAAGAATAATGAGAAGAAGAATGAGAAGAAGAATGAGAAGAAGAAGAAGAATGAGAGGAACAAGAAGAATAAGAGGAAGAAGAAGAATAAGAAGAAGAAGAATGAGAAGAAGAATGAGAAGATGGAGAATGAGAAGAAGAAGAATGAGAGGAAGAAGAATGTGTAGAAGAGGAATGAGAAGAAGAAGAACGGAAGAAGAATGAGAAGAAGTAGAATGAGAAGAGGAACTAGAAGATGAACAATGAGAGGAAAAGAATGAGAAGAAGAATGAAAGAAGAAGAATGAGAAGAAGAAAGAAGAATGAGAAGAAGAAGAATGAGAAGAAGAAAATGAGAAGAAGAAGAAATGAGAAGAAGAATGAGAAGAAGAAGAAATGAGAAGAAGAAGCATGAGAAGAAGAATAAATGAAAGAGAATGAGAAGAAGAAGAATAATGAGAAGAAGAATGAGAAGAAGAAGAATAATGAGAAGAAGAATGAGAAGAAGAAGAATGAAAGAAGAAGAAGAATGAAAAGAGAAGAAGAATAAGAGAAGAAGAAGAATGAGAAGAAGAAGAAAGAAGAAGAATGAGAAGAAGAAGAAGAAGAAGAATGAGAGGAAGAAGAATGTGTAGAAGAGGAATGAGAAGAAGAAGAACGAGAAGAAGAATGAGAAGAAGTAGAATGAGAAGAGGAATGGGAAGATGAACAATGAGAGGAAAAAGAATGAGAAGAAGAATGTGAAGAAGAAGAATGAGAAGAAGAATGAGAGGAAGAAGAATGAGAAGAAGAAGAATGTGTAGAAGAAGAATGAGAATAAGAAGCATGAGAAGAAGAATGTGAAGAAGAAGAATGAGAAGAAGAAGAATAATCAGAAGAAGAATGAGAAGAAGAATGAGAAGAAGAAGAATAAGAAGAAGAAGAAGAAGAAGAAGAAGAAGAATAAGAAGAAGAAGAATAAGAAGAAGAAAAAGAATGAGAAGAAGAAGAATGAGAAGATAAAGAAGAAATAGAAGAAGAAGAATGAGAAGAAGAAGAATAATGAGAAGAATGAGAAGAAGAATAAGAAGAAGAAGAAAAAGAATGAGAAGAAGAAGAATGAGAAGATGAAGAAGAAATAGAAGAAGAATAGTGAGAAGAAAAAGAAGAATGAGAAGAAGAATGAAAAGAAGAAGAATGAGATGATGAATGAGAAGAAGAAGAATGAGAATCAGAAAGAGAAGAAAAAGAATGAGAAGAAGAAGAAGAATGAAAAGAAGAATGAGAAGAAGAAGAATGAGAAGAAGAATGAGAAGAAGAGTGAGAAGAAGAAGAATGAGAAGAATAAGAATGAGAAGAAGAATGAGAAGAAGACTGAGAAGAAGAAGAATGAGTAGAAGAGGAAGGAGAAGAAGAAGAACGAGAATAAGAATGAGAAGAAGTAGAATGAGAAGAAGAAGAATGAGAAGAAGAAGAATTAGTAGAAGAGGAAGGAGAAGAAGAAGAACGAGAATAAGAATGAGAAGCAAAAGAATGAGAAGAAGAAGAATGAGAAGCAGAAGAATTGGAAGAAGAATGTGAAGAAGAAGAATGTGTAGAAGAAAAATGAGAAGAAGAATGAGAAGAAGAAGAAGATTGAGAAGAAGAATAATGAGAAGAAGAATGAGAAGAAGAAGAAGAATGAGAAGAAGAAAAATTAGAAGATGAAGAAGAAATAGAAGAATGAGAAGAAAAAGAAGAATGAGAAGAAGAATGAGAAGAAGAAGAATGAGATGATGAATGAGAAGAAGAAGAATGAGAAGAAGAATGAGAAGAAAAAGAATGAGAAGAAAAAGAATGAGAAGAAGAAGAATTAGAAGAAGAATGAGAAGAAGAATGAGAAGAAGAAGAATGAGAAGAATAATGAGAAGAAGAAGAATGAGAAGGAGAATAATGGGAAGAAGAAGAAGAGTGAGAAGAAGAATAATGAGAAGAAGAATGAGAAGAAGAAGAATGAGAAGAAGTATGAGAAGAAGCATGAGAAGAATAAGAATGAGAAGAAGAAGAATGAGAGGAAGTAATGAGAACATCAAAAACTTTTGTTTGCTTTTAAGAGAGTGTTTCTCCTTGGCTCTTGCAATCCAAAAATTGGGATTTATCAATGGTTTTCACCCCTTTGTGTGTTCAATATCCGGGCTTATCTTCTATCCTTGGAATTGTGACGCTCACCAATTCCTTTCATCTTTTATTTCTTCTTACGTTCGAATTTATCATTGCGTTTTTTTTGAAACCCTAGAGAAGCCATGTTCCCAATTTTCAGGCAAGCTAAGTCTGTATCATATCTCGATGAATTCTTGGTATTTTTCAGTGATTCACAGGTCAATTTTGCAATTCGGAATTCGATCTTTCCCCTCGTTTTGGAATCACTCAATTCCGAGATCTGTAGCTTGAGATCTAGTCGTGCCGTAATAGTACATCAAGTTCTGGTGTAGTTCGCGAAATCCAACCTAGGTGATTCGTGCCTTATCCCGTTCTGGTTCATATCATCTTCCCCCGACCTAATTTCATGAGAAGAAGGAGAATGAGAAGAAGAAAAATTAGAAGAAGAAGAATGAGAAGATGAAGAATGAGAAGAAAAAGAATTAGAAGAAAAATGTGAAGATGAAGAATGAGAAGAAGAATGAAGAAGAAGAAGAAGAAGAATGAAGAAGAAGAAGAATGAAGAAGAAGAAGTGATGTGAAATTAAGAAGAAGAATGAAATTGAAGAAGAAGAAGTGATGAAATTAGAAATTAGTGATTCCAGAATGAGAAGAAAGATGACGATAAATTGCGAAATTGACCAATGAATCATTGAAAAATACCAAGAATTTGTCAAGATATGATACAGATATAGTTTCCCTGAAAATTGGGAATGTGGCTGTTCTAGGGTTTCATACAAAACACAATGATAAATTAGGACATGAGAAGAAAGAAAAGATGAAAGGAATTGGTGAGCATCATATTTCCAAGGATGGAAGATAAGCCTAGAGATTGAACACACAAAGGGGTAAAAACCTTTGATAAATCTCAATTTTTGGATTGCAAGAACCCAGGAGAAACACTCTCTTAAGCAAACAAACGTTTTGATGTTCTGCCTCTCTGTAGTCATTTGAGGTCGTTTTTAGTGGCCACAACCCTAACCACTAGGTTTAGTGAAGGTCCAACATTAAGTCAGCCCATACTACAGGAAATAAAATAACTAAATGTTTTCTGGGCCTATGGATTAGTGCAGCCTAGTATTTTTATTTAATAAGAAAAACAAACTAAATATCATTATGGGTCTATCATGCAATTCAGCCCAAAAGCTTTATTCCTCAAGTTGGATTAAAAGATTGATCAACTTGGGCTTGCATCCTTCAAGGTTCAGTTCTTTTTGAATAAGGACTGCCAACACTTAATGCATAGCTTCCTTAGCTCTCTTTGTCCTTGCCCTTGTCATAGGCCCTCCAAGTCCTTCAAGTGCCACACTCTTGGTCATGTCCTCATCAAGAAGAATGAGATGAAGAATGAGAGGAAGAATAAGAAGAAGAATGAGAATAAAAAGAATGAGAAGAAGAATGAAGAAGAAGAAGAATTAGAAGAAGAAGAAGAATGAGAAGAAGAAGAATAAGAAGAAGAATGAGAAGAAAAATGAAAAGAAGAAGAATAGGAAGAAGAAGATTGAGAAGAACAATTAGAAGAAGACTGAGAAGAAGAAGAATGACAAGAAAAAGAATGAGAAGAAGAAGAATGAGAAGAAGAAAACTGAGAAGAAGATGAATGAGAAGAATCAGAGGAAGAATAAGGAGAAGAAGAAGAATTAGTAGAATAAGAACGAGAAGAAGAATGAGAAGAAGAAGATTGGGAAGAAGAATGAGAAGAAGAAGAATGAGAAAAAGAATGAGAAGAAGAAGAATAAGAAGAAGAATGAGAAGAAGAATGAGAGGAAGAAGAATGAGAAGAAGAATGAGCGGAAGCAGAATGAGAAGAAGAAGAATGAGAAGAAGAATGAGAGGAAGAAGAATCAAAAGAAGAAGAAGAATGAGAAGAAGAAAAAGAAGACGAAGAAGCAGCAGATGAAGAATGAGAAGAAGAAGAATCAAATGAAGAAGAAGAAGAAGATGAAGAAAGAGAAAGAAGAGGAATGAGAAGAAAAATGAGAAGAAGTATAATGAGAAGAAGAAGAATGAGAAGAAGAAGAATCAGACGATGAAGAATGAGAAGAAGAAGAATGAGAAGAAGAATGAGAAGTAGAATGAGAAGAAGAATGAGAAGTAGAATGAGAAGAAGAATGAGAAGAAGTATGAGAAGAAGTATGAGAAGAAGAATGAAAAGATGAAGAATGTGAGAAGAAGAAGAAGAATGAAAAGAAGAATGAGAAGAAGAACGAGAAAAAGAATGAGAAGATGGAAAATGAGAAGAAGAAGAATGACAAAAAGAAGAATGAGAGGAAGAAGAATGTGTAGAAGACATTTGTGAAGAAGAACAATGAGAAGAAGAAGAATGAGAAGAGGAACGAGAAGAAGAAGAATGAGAAGAGGAACGAGAAGATGAACAATGAGAGGAAAAAGAATGAGAAGAAGAATGTGAAGAACAAGAATGTGAAGAAGAATGAAAGGTAGAAGAATGAGAAGAAGAAGAATGGGAAGCAGAAGAATGAGAAGAAGAAGAATAAGAAGAAGAATGTGAAGAAGAAGAATGAGAAGAAGAAGAATGAGAAGAAGAATGTGAAGAAGAAGAATGAGGAGAAAAACAATGAGAAAAAGAATGAGACGAAGAAGAATGAGAAGAAGAAGAGTGAGAAGAAGAAAACTGAGAAGAAGAAGAATGAGAAGAATGAGAGGAAGAAGAATGAGAAGAATAAGAATGAGAAGAAGAATGAGAGAAGAAGAATTAGAAGAAGAAGAAGAATGAGAAGAAGAATGAGAGGAAGAAGAATGAGAAGAAGAAGAAGAATGAGAAGAAGAAGAAGAAGAAGATGAAAAAGTAGAAGAAGAAGAAGCAGAAGATCAAGAATGAGAAGAAGAAGAATGAGATGAAGAAGAAGAATAAGAAGATGAAAGAGAAGCAGAAAAATGAGAAGAAGAATGAGAAGAAGTACAATGAGAAGAAGAAGAATGAGAAGAAGAAGAGTGAGAAGAAGAGTGAGAGGATAAAGAATGAGAAGAAGAAGAATGAGAAGAAGTATGAGAAGAAGAATTAAAAGATGAAGAATGAGAAGAAGAAGAATGAAAAGAAGAATGAAAAGAAGAATGAGAAGAAGAATGTGAAGAAGAAGAAATAGAAGTAGAAGAATGAGAAGAAGAAGAAGAGTGAGAAAAAGAATAATGAGAAGAAGAAAAATGAGAAGATGAAGAAGAGATAGAAGAAGAAGAATGAGAAGAAAAAGAAGAATGAGATGATGAATGAGAAGAAGAAGAATGAGAAGAAAGAAAAAGAATGAGAAGAAGAAGAATGAGAAGAAAAAGAATGAGAAGAAGAAGAATGAGAAGAAAAGAATGAGAAGAAGAAGAATGAGAAGAAAAAGAATGAGAAGAAGAAGAATGAGAAGAAAAAGAATGAGAAGAAGAAGAATGAGAAGAAAAAGAATGAAAAGAAGAAGAATGAGAAGAAAAAGAATGAGAAGAGGAAGAAGAATGAAAAGAAGAATGAGAAGAAGAAGAATGAGAAGATGAATGAGAAGAAGAAGAATAAGAAGAATAATGAGAAGAAGAAGAATAAGAAGAATAATGAGAAGAAGAAGAATGAGAAGAAGAAGAAGAAGAAGAAGAATGAGAAGAAGAAGAATGAGAAGGAGAATAATGGGAAGAAGAAGAAGAGTGAGAAGAAGAATAATGAGAAGAAGAATGACAAGAAGTATGAGAAGAATAAGAATGAGAAGAAGAAGAATGAGAGGAAGTGATGAGAACATCAAAATCTTTTGTTTGCTTAAGAGAGTGTTTCTCCTGGGTTCTTGCAATCCAAAAGTTGAGATTTATCAATGGTTTTCACCCCTTTGTGTGTTCAATATCCGGGCTTATCTTCCGTCCTTGGATTCCTTTCATCTTTTCTTTCTGCTCACGTTCCAATTTATCATTGCGTTTTGTATGAAACCCTAGAGAAGCCATGTTCCCAATTTTCAGGCAAGCTAAGTCTGTATCATATCTCAATGAATTATTGGTATTTTTCAGTGATTCATTGGTCAATTTTGCAATTTGGAATTCGATCTTTCCCCTCGTTTTTGGAATCACTCGAGATCTGTAGCTCGAGATCTAGTCGTGCCGTAATTGTACATCAAGTTCTGGTGTAGTTCGCGAATTCCAACCTAGGTGATTCGTGCCTTACCCCGTTCTGGTTCATATCATCTTCCCCCAACCTAATTTCACATCATTTGGTATTAGAGCTTTGGTTTCTAGGAATTGCAAGGCTGCACTTTTGGTATATTCTTTCCTTGATTTTTATCATCAATAATATTACCTTATTATAGTCATATCTGTTAGGCTGAACCATTGAAAAGGTTAGGCCTCTAACACAATGGAGATTTCTAAAAAGAAACAAAACAAAAAGAAAAAAAAACAAAAAAAAAATTGGCTGAATGGTTCATGCTATTTGAATTTTTTTTAAAGCTCATTCTTGAAGATAATATTGTGGTTGATTGAAGGAAGAAGTACAGCACCTTGTTTATTTTAATTTCTTAGTTCTTGCTGCAGTTGTGTTGGTGGAAATTTGACCACAAATTCTATCTTTGGCGGCACCTTACTTGTTCAACATTCTGCTTGTGGCTGCATAGTGTTCTTAATTGTATGCCCAGTTTTGGCCTATTTATCTGCATCCTTTGTTTTCTTTTTGAGTCAAGTTCCTTTCCTTTGTTGGTGTCTAATTCTTGTTGTTGTCCTAGTTGTTTGTTGCCTTCTTTTGTGTTCATTTGAGTCATTTTGTTAGCTTTTCTTGAGTTAATTGGCTGCACAAAGTTTGGTCAAAGTTTCTGTATTTTCTCTTCTTGGCTTGTTAAGAACTCAAGGAAGAATAGAGAGGAAAAAGGCAAGAGTGTTCATTATAGTAAAAGCCAAATTGTGTGTGCAAACACTTGAGTGGGTAAGGAAATTTTCAAACACCAAATATATATTTATTCTTGATATCTTTGACCTGTTTGTTAATCAATGGCAGAAAGAAACATTAACAATGATATTCAATTCCAAATCACAGCTCTTACTCAACACTTGGAGAGGTTGATGAAACAACAATAAGATGAATTCCATGAGAGGTTGGATCAGATGGAGAATAGAACCCCACTTGGAGGAGGGGGAAGGCAGTATAGGAATGAGGGAAGAATAGAAGGAATCAAGTTGAATGTACCACCTTTCAAGGGTAGAAGTGATCCAAAGGCATATTTGGAGCTCAAGATTGAACATGTCTTCTCTTGCAACAATTACAGTGAGGAGCAGAAAGTGAGACTTGCAGCTACTGATTTTTCTGATTATGCATTGATTTGGTGGAACAAGTTGTAGAGGGAGAGGACTATAAATGAGGAGCCTATGGTGGACACTTGGGCAAAAATGAAGAGGATCATGAGGAAGCACTATGTACCATCTAGCTTTCATAGGGACTTAAAATTGAGACTGCAGAAATTGTCTCAAAGAAGCAAGGGAGTGGAAGAGTATTATAAGGAGATGGAAGTGCATATCATCCAAGCAAATATTGAAGAAGATCCTAAGGTAACTATGGCACGCTTCCTTAGTGGTTTAAATCAAGATATTAGAGATGTTGTTGAGTTGCAGGAATTTATGGAAATGGAGGACCTTTTGTATAAGGCTATTCGAGTAGAACAACAATTAAAAACAAAGACTACAGCAAGAATGTGAAGAAAAAGAATGAGAAGAAGAAGAATGAGAAGAAGAATGTGAAGAAGAAGAACGAGAAGAAGAAGAATGAGAAGAGGAAGAATGTGAAGAAGAAGAATGAGAAGAAGAAGAATGAGAAGAAGAATGAAAGGAAGAAGAATGAGAAGAAGAAGAATAAGAAGAAGAACAAGAAGATGATGAAGAATGAGAAGAAGAAGAACAAGAAGATGAAGAATGAGAAGAAGAGGAATGAGAAGAATAATGGGAAGAAGAAGAATGAGAAGGAGAAGAATGGGAAGAAGAAGAAGAACGGGAAGCAGAATAAAAGAAGAAGAAAGAAAAAAAAAGAATGAGAAAAAGAATGAGAAGAAGAAAAATAATAAGAAGAAGAATGAGAGGAAGAATGAGATGAAGATTGAGAGGAAGAAGAATGAGAAGAAGAAGAATAAAAAGATAAAGAATGAGAAGATGAAGAACTAAAAGATGAAGAATGAGAAGAAGATGAATGAGAAAAATAATGAAAAGAAGAAGAATGAGAAGAAGAGAAGAAGAAGAATGAGATGAAGAAGGAGAAGAAGAAGAATGAGAAGATGAAAAGTGAGAAGAAGAATGTGAAGAAGAAGAATGAGAAGAAAAAGAAAGAAGAAGAAGAATGAGAAGAAGAAAAATGAGAAGAAGAAGAATGAGAAAAAGATTGAGAGGAAGAAGAATGAGAAGAAGAAAAATCAGAAGACAAAGAATGAGAGGATGAAGAACGAGAAGAAGAATGAGAAGAAGAAGAATGAGAAAAAGAATGAGAAGAAGAAGAATGAGAAGAAGAAGAATGAGAAGAAGAAGGAGAAGAAGATACAAAATGAGAAGATGAAGAATGAGGAGAAGAAGAATGAGAAAAATGAGAAGAAGAAGAACGAGTAGAAGAATGAGAAGAAGAAGAATTAGAAGTAGAAGAATGAGAAGATGAAGAATGAGAAGTAGAAGAATGAGAAGATGAAGAATGAGAAGAAGAAGAATAAAGATTATTGTGAAGAAGAAGAATAAGAGGATGAAGATTGAGAAGAAGAAGAATGAGATGAAGAAGAAAGAGAAGAAGAAGAATTAGAAGAAGAATGAGATGAAGAAGAATGAGAAGACGAATGAGAAGAAGAAGAATGAGAAGAAAAATGAGAAGATGAAGAATGAGAAGAAGAAGTGATGAGGACATGACCAAGAGTGTGGCACTTGAAGGACTTGGAGGGTCTATGACAAGGGCAAGGACAAAGAGAGCTAAGGAAGCTATACAACAAGTGTTGGCAGCCCTTATTCAAAAAGAACTGAACCTAGAAGGATGCAAGCCCAAGTTGATCAATCTTTTAATCCAACTTGAGGAATAAAGCTTTTGGGCTGAATTGCATGATAGACGCATAAAGATATTTAGTTTGTTTTTCTTATTTAAATAAAAATACTAGGCTGCAGTAATCCATAGGCCCAGAAAACATTTAGTTATTTTATTTTCTGTAGTGTGGGCTGACTTAATGTTGGACCTTCACTAATCCTAGTGGTTAGGGTTGTGGCCACTATAAAAAGAGCTCAAATGACAGCACAGGGCAGAACATAAAAAATTTTCATTTGTTTGAGAGAGTGTTTCTCTCGGGTTCTTGTAATCCAAAAATTGAGATTTACCAAAGGTTTTCACCCTTTGTGTATTCAATCTCCGAGCTTATCTTCCATCCTTGGAAGTGTGATGCTCAAAAATTTCCTTTCATCTTTTCTGTATTCTGACGTCCCAATTTATCATCGCGTTTTGTATGAAACCCTAGAACAGCCACGTTCCCAATTTTCAGTATTTTTCGATAATTAATAGGTCAATTTCGCAATTCAGGACGTCATTGTTTCCCTCGTTTTGGAATCACTCAATTCCGAGGTCTGTAGCTCGAGATCTAGTCGTGCCCTAATTTTACCTCAACTTTTGGTGTAGTTCACGAATTCCAACCTAGAAAAGAACGAAGGTGATTCGTGCCTTACCCTGTTCTGGTTCATATCATCTTACCTGACCTAGTTTCACATCATTTGGTAATCAGAGCTTTGGTTTCTAGGAATTGCAAGGCTGTACTTTTGGTATATTCTTTCCTTGATTTTTATCATCTATAATATTACCTTATTACTGTCATATCTGTTAGGTTGAACCATTGCAAAAGTTATATCTGTTAGGCTGAACCATTGAAAAAGTTAGGCCTCTAACACAATTGAGAATTTTGAAAAAAAAAAAAAACAAAAAGAAAAAAAAAACAAAAAAAGAAATTGGCTGAATGGTTCATGCTATTTGAATTTTTTTTAAAGTACAACACCTTGTTTGTTTGAATTTCTTAGTTCTTGTTGCAGTTGTGTTGGTGGAAATTTGCGCACAAATTCTATCTTTGGCTGCACCTTGTTCAACATTCTGTTTGTGGCTGCATAGTGTCCTTAATTGTATGCCCAGTTTTGGCCTATTTTGCTGCATCCTTTGTTTTTCCTTTTGAGTCAAGTTCCTTTCCTTTGTTGGTGTCTAATTCTGGTTGTTGTCCTAGTTGTTTGTTGCCTTTTTTGTCTTCATTTGAGTCATTTTGTTTGTTTTTCTTGAGTTAATTGGCTGCACAAAGGTTGGTGAAAGTTTCTGTATTGTCTCTTCTTGGTTTGTTAAGAACTCAAGGAGGAATAGAGAGGAAAAAGGCAAGAGTGCTCATTATAGTAAAAGCCAAATTGTGTGTGCAAACACTTGAGTGGGTAAGGAAATTTTCAAACACCAAATATATATTTGTTCTTGATATCTTTGACTTGTTTGTTAATCAATGGCAGAAAGAAACATCAACAATGATACTCAATTCCAAATCACAGCTCTTACTCAACACTTAGAGATGTTGATGAAGCAACAACAAGATGAATTCCATGAGAGGTTGCATAAGTTGGAGAATAGAACCCCACCTGGAGGAGGGGGAAGGCAGTATAGGAATGAGGGAAGAATAGAAGGAATCAAGTTGAATGTATCACCTTTCAAGGGTAGAAGTGATCTAGAGGCATATTTGGAGTGGGAGCTCAAGATTGAACATGTCTTCTCTTGCAACAATTATAGTGAGGAGCAGAAAGTGAGACTTGCAACTGCTGAGTTTTTTGATTATGCATTGATTTGGTGGAACAAGTTGCAGAGGGAGAGGACTAGAAATGAGGAGCCTATGGTGGACACTTGGGCAGAAATGAAGAGGATCATGAGGAAGCGCTATGTACCATCTAGCTTCCATAGGGACTTAAAATTGAGATTGCAGAAATTGTCTCAAGGAAGCAAGGGAGTGGAAGAATATTATAAGGAGATGGAAGTGCTTATCATCCAAGCAAATATTGAAGAAGATCCTAAGGTAACTATGGGCCGCTTCCTTAGTGGTTTAAATCATGATATTAGAGATGTTGTTGAGTTGTAGGAATTTGTAGAAATGAAGGACCTTTTACATAAGGCCATTCGAGTAGAACAACAATTAAAAAGAAAGAGTACAACAAGAAAGAGTTCTACTAGCTATAGTCCTTCAAATTGGAAGGATAGAGTCAAGAAAGCAGATTCTACCTCTTCTAGCAATGCAGTGCATTCAAACCATGGGAGAACACCTGAAAGGCAAGTTGAACATCCACCAAAGAGGACTAGAGAAGTGAAGTGCTTCAAGTTTTAGGCATGGGTCATTATGCCTATGAGTGTCCTACAAAGAAGACCATTCTTCTCAAGGATAGTGGGGAATACACAAGCCAATCTGATGCTAGTGGTGGAGGCTAATGAGGGACAGTTGTGCATGATTAGGAGGTTGCTTGGAAGCCAAATTAAGTTTGTGGATGCATCTCAAAGGGAGAACATTTTCCATACAAGATGTTCAATCAATGGTAAGGTTTGTCTGGTGATCATTGATGGGGGAAGCTGTACAAATGTGGTGAGTTCTAGATTAGTGTCAAAACTGAACTTGGACACTACACCGCATCCTAGGCCATACAAGCTTCAATGGCTTAGTGAAGGAGAAGAGGTACAAGTGAGACAGCAAGTGGAAGTGTCCTTTTCCATTGGGAGATATCAAGATAAGGTGTTATGTGATGTAGTTCCAATGGAGGCCAGCCATATCCTTTTGGGGAGGCCGTGGCAGTATGACACCAAAGCCATTCATGATGGCTTCACTAACAAAATTTCTTTTATGTATCAGGATAAGAAGTTGGTTCTCAAGCCCTTGACTCCTAAGGAGGTGTGTGAGGATCAAATCAGAATGAGAGAAAAGATAGCAAGTGAGAGCACGGGTGAAACACTTGGGAGGAAGAGTGAAACACTTGAGAGGAAAAAGAGAGGAAAGAAAAAGAGTGAAACACTTAGGGGCAAACAACTTTGTTTAGCAAGAGAAAGGGAAGTAAGGAGGGTGCTTTGCACAACGCAGCCCCTCTACTTATTGTTTCGTCAAAGTCACATTTTGTATGCTAATGAATTTGACAAGTTTGAATTGCCTCCTTGTATTAGATCTCTTTTGCAAGATTTTGAAGATGTGTTTCCAGCAAGTGTACCTGATGGCTTGCCACCTTTGAGGGGGATTGAACATCACATTGATCTCATTCCGGGAGCTTCTTTGCCCAATCGGCCAGCATATAGGAGCAACCCACAAGAGACCAAAGAGATTGAAAGGCAAGTGACAGAGCTCATGAGCAAAGGTTGGGTGAGAGATAGCATGAGTCCGTGTGTTGTACCTGTTATTTTGGTGCCCAAGAAGGATGGCTCATGGAGGATGTGTTCTGATTGTAGAGCCATAAATAACATTACCATCAAGTATAGGCATCCAATTCCCAGGTTAGATGATCTTCTTGATGAATTGCATGGTGCATGTGTGTTTTCTAAAATTGACTTGAAAAGTGGCTATAATCAGATTAGGATTAGAGAAGGTGATGAATGGAAAACTGCCTTCAAAACTAAATATGGTTTGTATGAGTGGTTGGTTATGCCATTTGGTTTGACTAATGCACCTAGTACTTTTATGAGATTAATGAACCATGTTTTAAGGGAGTTTATTGGAAAATTTGTGGTGGTATACTTTGATGATATTCTGATCTTTAGCACTAGTTTTGATTTGCATGTTGAGCACATGCGATCTGTTTTGAATATACTTAGGAAAGAACAATTGTATGCCAATCTCGAAAAATGCACCTTTTGTACTAATCATGTGGTATTTTTGGGATTTTTTGTTAGTGCTAAAGGGGTACAAGTAGATGTGGAAAAGGTTAAGGCCATCCAAGAATGGCCAACGCCTAAGACCCTAAGTGAGGTGAGAGGATTTCATGGTTTAGCAAGTTTCTATAGGAGATTTGTTCGAGATTTTAGTACCTTGGCTGCACCTCTAAATGAAATTGTTAAAAAGAATGTGGGTTTTAAATGGGGAGAGAAACAAGAGGAGGCCTTTGCTGCCCTTAAGCATAGGTTAACTAATGCACCCATTCTTGCCATGCCTAATTTTGCAAAATCATTTGAATTAGAGTGTGATGCATCAAATGTCGGTATTGGGGCTGTTTTATTGCAAGATGGACATCCAATTGCTTATTTTAGTGAAAAGTTAGGTGGAGCTGCCCTTAACTATTCCACTTATGATAAGGAATTGTATGCTTTTGGTGAGAGCTTTAAAGACTTGGCAACATTACCTATTACCCAAAGAATTTGTCATCCATAGTGATCATGAGTCCTTAAAGTACTTAAAAGGGCAAGCTAAGCTTAATAAGAGGCATGCTAAGTGGGTAGAGTTTTTAGAGCAATTTCCATATGTCATCAAGCATAAGAAGGGGAAAGGGAATGTAGTGGCTGATGCACTTTCTAGGAGGCATGCATTGCTTTCTATGCTTGAAACTAAATTGTTTGGTCTTGAATCTTTGAAAGACATGTATAGGAATGATGAGGATTTTGCTGAAATTTTTGCTGCATGTGAAAAGAAGTCTGATAATGGATACTATAGGCATAATGGCTTCTTGTTTAAAGCAAATAGATTGTGTGTGCCCAAGTGTTCCATTAGAGAGTTACTTGTGAGAGAATCGCATGAGGGGGGTTTGATGGGCCATTTTGGGGTTCAAAAGACTTTGGAAATTTTGCAAGAACATTTCTTTTGGCCTCATATGAAACGTAATGTGCATAAATTTTGTGATCATTGCCTTGTTTGTAAAAAGGCCAAATCTAAGGTTAAGCCTAATGGATTGTATACTCCTTTGCCTGTACCTGAATACCCTTGGACTGACATTTCTATGGACTTTGTTTTGGGACTGCCTCGAACAAAGAATGGAAAGGATTCTGTGTTTGTTGTGGTTGACAGGTTTTCTAAAATGGCACACTTCATACCTTGCAAGAAGGTAGATGATGCTTGTCATGTGGCTGATTTGTTTTTCAAGGAAATAGTAAGGCTTCATGGGCTACCAAGGAGCATTGTAAGTGATAGGGATGCAAATTTCCTTAGTCACTTTTGGAGGACATTGTGGGGTAAGATTGGTACTAAATTGTTATTTTCTACTACTTGTCACCCACAAACTGATGGTCAAACTGAGGTAGTCAATAGGACTTTGGGCACACTGCTTCGGACTATTTTAAGGAAAAATCTCAAGTCTTGGGAAACATGTTTGCCTCATGTTGAATTTTCTTATAATAGAGCTATCCATAGCACAACTAATTGTTCACCTTTTGAAATTGTATATGGATTTAATCCTTTGACCCCTCTTGATTTACTGCCTATGCCTAACATTTATATGTTTAAGCATTAAGAAGCACAGGCTAAAGCTGAATACATCAAGAAGCTACACAAGCAAGTCAAGACTCAAAATGAAAAGAAAAATGAGAGCTATGCCAAGAAAGCTAATAAAGGTAGAAAGAAAATGGTGTTCCAACCTGGTGATTGGGTATGGGTACACATGAGGAAGGAGAGGTTTCCTTAACAAAGGAAGTCAAAACTTCAACCACGGGGAGATGGTCCTTTTCAAGTGCTAGAAAAGATCAATGACAATGCCTATAAGATTGATCTTCCTTGTGAGTATAATATTAGTCCTTCTTTTAATGTATCTGATTTAACTCTCTTTGATGCAGATGACGATGCTTTTGATTTGAGGGCAAATCCTCTTCAAGAGGGGGGGGAGTGATGAAGACATGACCAAGAGTGTGGCACTTGAAGGACTTGGAGGGCCTATGACAAGGGCAAGGACAAAGAGAGCTAAGGAATCTATACAACAAGTGTTGGCAGCCCTTATTCAAAAAGAACTGAACCTAGAAGGATGCAAGCCCAAGTTGATCAATCTTTTAATCCAACTTGAGGAATAAAGCTTTTGGGCTGAATTGCATGATAGACCCATAAAGATATTTAGTTTGTTTTTCTTATTTAAATAAAAATATTAGGTTGCACTAATCCATAGGCCCAGAAAACATTTAGTTATTTTATTTTCTGTAGTGTGGGCTGACTTAATGTTGGACCTTCACTAAACCTAGTGGTTAGGGTTGTGGCCACTATAAAAAGAGCTCAAATGACAGCACAGGGCAGAACATAAAAAATTCTCATTTGTTTGAGAGAGTGTTTCTCCCGGGTTCTTGTAATCCAAAAATTGAGATTTATCAAAGGTTTTCACCCTTTGTGTGTTCAATCTCCGGGCTTATCTTCCATCCTTGGAAGTGTGACGCTCACACATTTCCTTTCATCTTTTCTTTATTCTGACGTCCCAATTTATCATCGCGTTTTGTATGAACCCTAGAACAGCCACGTTCGCAATTTTCTGGCAAACAAAGTTTGGGTCATATCTAGACCAATTCTCGGTATTTTTCGGTGATTCATAGGTCAATTTCGCAATTCAAGACGTCATTGTTTCTCTCGTTTTGGAATCACTCAATTCCGAGGTCCGTAGCTCGAGATCTAGTCGTACCCTAATTTTACCTCAACTTCTAGTGTAGTTCACGAATTCCAACCTAGAAAAGAACGAAGGTGATTCGTGCCTTACCCTGTTTTGGTTCATATCATCTTACCCTGACCTAGTTTCACATCAAGAAGAATGTTAAGAAGAAGAATGACAAGAAGAATGAGAGGATGAAGAATGAGAAGAAAAAAATGAGAAGACAAAAAAAATGAGAAGAAAAATGAGAAGAAGAATGATATGAAGAAGAAGAATGAGAAGAAGAAGAAGAATGAGAAGTAGATGAAGAATGAGAAGAAGAAGAATAAGAAGAAGAATGAGAAAAAGTAGAATGAGAAGAAAAATGAGAAAAAGATTGAGAGGAAGAAGAATGAGAAGAAGAAAAATCAGAAGACAAAGAATGAGAAGATGAAGAATGAGAAGAATGAGAAGAAGAAGAATGAGAAAAAGAATGAGAAAAAGAAGACTGAGAAAAAGAATGAGAAGAAGAATGAGAAGAAGAAGAATGAGAAAAAGAATGAGAAGAAGAAGAATGAGAAGAAGAAGAAGAAGAAGAAGGAGAAGAAAAAGAATTAGAAGAAGAAGAAGGAGAAGAAGAATGTGAAGAAGAAGAATCAGAAGATAAAAAATGAGAAGATAAAAAATGAGAAGATGAAGAATGAGAAGAAGAAGAATGAGAAAAAGAATGAGAAGAAGAGTGAGAAAAAGAATGAGTAGAAGAATGAGAAGAAGAAGAACGAGAAGAAGAATGAGAAGAAGAAGAACGAGAAGAAGAATGAGAAACGAGAAGAAGAATGAGAAGCAGAAGAATGAGAAGTAGAAGAATAAGAAGTTGAAGACTGAGAAGAATAATAATAAAGATTAATGTGAAGAAGAAGAATGAGAGGATGAAGATTGAGTAGAAAAAGAATGAGAAGAAGAAGAATGAGAAGAAAAATGAGAAGAAGAAGAATGAAAAGAAAAATGAGAAGAAGAAGAATGAGAAGAAAAATGAGAAGAAAAATGAGAAGAAGAAGAATGAGAAGAAAAATGAGAAGAAGAATAAGCAGAAGAAGAGTGAGAAGAAGAAAAAGATGAAGATGAAGAAGCTGAAGAAGAAGAATTAGATGAAGAAGAAGAAAAAGATGATCAAAGAGAATAAGCGGAATGACAAGAAGAAGAATAAGAAAAAGAGTGTGAAGAAGAAGAATGAGAACAAGAATGAGAAGATGAAGAATGAGAAGATGAAGAATGTGAAGAAGAAGAATGACAAGAAGAATGAGAGGATGAAGAATGGGAAGAAAAAAATGAGAAGACAAAAAAATGAGAAGAAAAATGAAAAGAAGAATGATATGAAGAAGACGAATGAGAAGAAGAAGAAGAATGAGAAGTAGATGAACAATGAGAAGAAGAAGAATAAGAAGAAGAATATGAGAAGAAGTAGAATGAGAAGAAGAATGAGAAAAAGATTGAGAGGAAGAAGAATGAGAAGAAGAAAAATCAGAAGACAAAGAATAAGAAGATGAAGAATGAGAAGAATGAGAAGAAGAAGAATGAGAAGAAGAAGAATGAGAAAAAGAATGAGAAAAAGAAGACTGAGAAAAAGAATGAGAAGAAGAATGAAGAAGAAGAAGAAGAAGAAGAAAAAAGAAGAAAGAAGAAGAAGAATGAAGAAGAAGAATAAGAAGAAGAAAAGAATGAAGAAGAAGAAGAAGAAGAAGAAGAAGAAGAAGAAGAAGAAGAAGAAGAAGAGAAGAAAAATGAAGAAGAAAGAAGAAGAAGAAGAAGAAGAATGAGAAGAAGAAGAACGAGAAGAAGAATGAGAAGCAGAAGAATGAGAAGTAGAAGAATAAGAAGTTGAAGAATGAGAAGAAGAAGAATAAAGATTAATATGAAGAAGAAGAATGAGAGGATGAAGATTGAGAAGAACAAGAATGAGAAGAAAAATGAGAAGAAGAAGAATGAGAAGAAAAATGAGAAGAAGAAGAATGAGAAGAAAAATGAGAAGAAGAGGAATGAGAAGAAAAATGAAAAGAAGAAGAATAAGCAGAAGAAGAGTGAGAAGAAGAAAAAGCTGAAGAAGAAGAAGCTGAAGAAGAAGAATTAGATGAAGAAGAAGCAGAAGATGATCAAAGAGAATAAGCGGAATGACAAGAAGAAGAATAAGAAAAAGAGTGTGAAGAAGAAGAATGAGAAGATGAAGAATGAGAAGATGAAGAATGTGAAGAGGAAGAATGAGAGGAAGAAGAATGAGAAGATGAAGAATGAGAAGAAGAAGAATGTGAAGAAGAAGAATGAGAAGAATAAGAATAAGAAGAAGAATGTGAAGAACAAGAATGAGAAGAAGAAGAATGAGAAGAAGAAAAATGAGAAGATGAAGAATGAGAAGAAGAATGAGAAGAAGAATGAGAAGAAGAATGAGAGAAGAAGAAAATAAGTAAAAGAAGAATGAGAAGAAGAAGAATGATAACAAGAATGAGAAGAAGAAGAAAGAGAATAACAAGAATGAGAAGAAGAATAATGAGATGATGAATGAGAAGAAGAAGAATGAGAAGATGATTAATGAGAAGAAGAAGAATGAGAAGATGATGAATGAGAAAAAGAAGAAGAGAAGAAGAATGAGAAGAAGAAGAATGAGAAGAGGAAGAATGAGAAGAAGATGAATGAGAAGAAGAAGAATGAGAAGAAGAAGAATGAGAAGAAGAACGAGAAGATGAAGAATGAGACTAAAAAGAATGACAAGAAGAATATGAAGAACAGGAATGTGAAGAAGAAGAATAAGAAGAATGATATGAAGAAGAATGAGAAGAAGAGTGAGAAGAAAAAGAATGAGAAGAAGAAGAATGAAAAGAAGAAGAAGAATGAGAAGAAGAAAAATGAGAACAATGAATGAGAAGAAGAAGAATGAGAAGAAGAAAAATGAGAAGATGAAGAATGAGAAGAAGAATGAGAAGCTGAAAAATAAGTAAAAGAAGAATGAGAAGAAGAAGAATGAGAAGAAGAAGAATAAGAAGAAGACTGAGAAGAAGAAGAAGAAGAATGAGAAGACGAAGAAGAAGAATGAGAAGAAGAAGAATGCGAAGAAGAAGAATGAGAAGAAGAAGAAGAATGAAAAGAAAAAAGAATGAGAAGAAGATGATTGAGAAGAACAAGAATGAGAAGAACAAGAATGGGATGATGAATGAGAAGAAGAAGAATGAGAAGAAGAATGAGAAGAAGAAAAATGAGAAGAAGAATGAGAAGATGAAGAATGAGAAGAAGAATGAGAGAAGCTGAAAAATAAGTAAAAGAAGAATGAGAAGAAGAAGAATGGAACAAGAATGAGAAGAAGAAGAATGAGAATAACAAGAATGAGAAGAAGAAGAAGAAGAATGGGAATAACAAGAATGAGAAGAAGAAGAATGAGAAGATGAATGAGAAGAAGAAGAATGAGAAGATGAAGAATTAGAAGAAGAATGAGAAACTGAAAATTAAGTAAAAGAAGAATGAAAAGAAGAAGAATGAGAAGAAGAGTGAGAAGAAGAAGAATGAGAAGATGAAGAATAATAAGAAGAAGAATGAGAAGAAGAAGAAGAAGAATGAGAAGAAGAAGAATGAGAAGAAGAAGAATGAGAAGAAGAAGAATGAGAAGAAGAAGAAGAAGAAGAAGAAGAAGAAGAAGAAGAAGAAGAAGAAGAAGAATGAGAAGAAGAAGAATGAAGAAGAAAGAAGAAGAATGAGAATGAGAAGAAGAAAGAAAACGAAAAGAAGAATGAAAGAAGAAGAATGAGAAGAAGAAGAAGAAGAGAGAAGAATGAGAAGAAGAAGAATGAGAAGAAGAAGAATGAAGAAGAAGAAAAGAAGAGAAGAAGAAAGAAGAAGAAGAAGAATGAGAGAGAAAAAGAATGAATCAGAAGAAGAATGAGAAGAACAAGAATGAAGAAGAAGAAGAATGAGAAGAAGAAGAATGAAGAAGAAGAATGAGAAGAAGAAGAAGAAGAAGAAGAAGAAGAAGAAGAAGAAGAAGAAAAGAAGAAGAAGAATGAAGAAGAAGAAGAAGAAGAAGAAAGAATGAGAAAGAAGAAGAATGAGAAGAAGAAGAATGAGAAGAAGAAGAATGAAAGAAGAAGAATGAGAAGAAGAAGAATGAGAAGAAGAAGAATGAGAAGAAGAAGAAAATGAATGAGAAGAAGAAGAATGAGAAGAAGAAGAATGAAGAAGAAGAATGAGAAAAAAAAAATGAGAAAAAAAAATGAAAAAGAAGAAAAAGAAGAAGAATGAGAAGAAGAAGAATGAGAAAGAAGAAGAATGAAGAAGAAGAATTTGAAGAAGAAGAAGAAGAAGAATGAAGAAGAAGAATGAGAAGAAGAAGAAGAATGAGAAGAAGAAGAATGAAAGAAGAAGAATGAGAAAAGAAGAATGAAAGAAAGAAGAATGAAAGAAGAAGAATGAAGAAGAAGAATGAGAAGAAGAAGAAAAGAATGAAGAAGAAGAATGAGAAGAAGAAGAAATGAGAAGAAGAAGAATGAGAAGAAGAAGAATGAAGAAGAAGAAGAATGAGAAGAAGAAGAAGAAGAAGAAGAAGAAAAAAAGAAGAAGAATGAGAAGAAGAAGAATGAGAAGAAGAATGAATGAGAAGAAGAATGAGAAGAAGAAGAAGAAGAAGAATGAGAAGAAGAAGAATGAGAAGAAAATGAGAAGAAGAAGAATGAGAAGAAAATGAGAAGAAGAAGAATGAGAAGAAAATGAGAAGAAGAAGAATGAGAAGAAGAAGAATGAAAAGAAGAAGAATGAGAAGAAGAAGAATGAAGAAGAAGAATGAGAAGAAGAAGAATGAGAAGAAGAAGAATGAGAAGAAGAAGAATGAGAAAGAAGAAGAATGAGAAGAGAAAGAAGAAAGAAGAAGAAAGAAGAATGAGAAGAAGAAGAAGAATGAAAGAAGAAGAAGAATAAGAAGAAGAATGAGAAGAAGAAGAATGAATGAAGAAGAAGAATGAAGAAGAAGAATGAAAGAAGAATGAGAAGAAGAAGAATGAGAAGAAGAAGAAAAAGAAGAAGAAGAATGAGAAGAAGAAGAATGAAGAAGAAGAAAGAAGAAGAAAGAAGAAGAATGAGAAGAAGAAGAATGAGAAGAAGAATGAAAGAAAAAATGAATGAGAAGAAGAAGAAAGAAGAAGAAGAATGAGAAAGAAGAATGAGAAGAAGAAGAATGAAGAAGAAGAAGAAGAAGAAGAAGAATGAGAAGAAGAAGAATGAAGAAGAAGAAGAATGAGAAGAAGAAGAATGAGAAGAAGAAGAAGAAGAAGAAAAAGAAGAATGAGAAGAAGAAGAAATGAGAAGAAGAAGAAATGAGAAGAAGAAGAATGAGAAGAAGAAGAATGAAGAAGAAGAAGAAGAAATGAGAAGAAGAATGAGAAGAAGAAGAATGAGAAGAAGAAGAATGAAAGAAGAAGAAGAATGAAGAAGAAGAATGAGAAGAAGAAGAATGAAGAAGAAGAATGAAAGAAGAATGAGAAGAAGAATGAAGAAGAAGAAGAATGAGAAGAAGAAGAATGAGAAGAAGAAGAATGAGAAGAAGAAGAATGAGAAAAAAGAATGAGAAAAAGAAGAATGAGAAGAAGAAGAATGAGAAGAAGAAGAATGAAAGAAGAAGAAGAAGAAGAAGAAGAATAAGAAGAAGAAGAATGAGAAGAAGAATGAGAAGAAGAAGAATGAGAAGAATGAAGAAGAAGAAGAAAGAAGAAGAATGAGAAGAAATGAAAAAGAAGAAGAAGAAGAAGAATGAGAAGAAGAAGAATGAGAAGAAGAAGAAGAAGAAGAAGAATGAGAAGAAGAAGAATGAGAAGAAAAAAATGAGAAGAAGAAGAATGAAAAGAAGAAGAAGAATGAGAAGAAGAAGAATGAGAAGAAGAAGAATGAGAAGAAGAAGAAGAAGAAAGAGAAGAAGAATAAGAAGAAGAAGAAAGAAGAAGAAGAAGAAGAATGAGAAGAAGAATGAGAAGAAGAAGAATGAGAAGAAGAAGAAGAATGAGAAGAAGAAGAATGAGAAGAAGAAGAATGAGAAGAAGAAGAAAGAATGAGAAGAAGAATGAATGAGAAGAAGAAGAATGAGAAGAATGAGAAGAAGAAGAATGAGAAGAAGAAGAATGAGAAGAAGAATAAGAGAAGAAGAAGAATGAGAAGAAGAAGAATGAGAAGAAGAAGAATGAGAAGAAGAAGAATGAGAAGAAGAAGAATGAGAAGAAGAAGAATGAGAAGAAGAATGATAAGAAGAAGAATGAGAGAAAGAAGAATGAGAAGAAGAAGAATAAGAAGAAGAAGAATGAGAAGAAGAAGAATGAGAAGAAGAAGAATGAGAAGAAGAAGAATGAGAAGAAGAATGAGAAGAAGAATGATAAGAAGAAGAATGAGAGAAAGAAGAATGAGAAGAAGAAGAATAAGAAGAAGAAGAAGAATGAGAAGAAGAAGAATGAGAAGAAGAATGAGAAGAAGAAGAATGAGAAGAAGAATGAGAAGAAGAAGAATGAGAAGAAGAAGAATGAGAAGAAGAAGAATGAATGAGAAGAAGAAAGAATGAGAAGAAGAAGAATGAATGAGAAGAAGAATGAAGAAGAAGAAAGAAGAATGAGAAGAAGAAGAATGAATGAAGAAGAAGAATGAGAAGAAGAAGAATGAGAAGAAGAATGAGAAGAAGAAGAATGAGAAGAAGAAGAATGAAGAAGAAGAAGAATGAGAAGAAGAAGAAATGAAGAAGAAGAAATGAGAAGAAGAAAGAAGAAGAAGAATGAGAAGAAGAAGAATGAGAAGAAGAAGAAAGAAGAAGAAGAATGAAGAAGAAGAATGAGAAGAAGAATGAAGAAGAAGAATGAAAGAAGAAGAATGAGAAGAAGAATTAATTAGAAGAAGAAATGAATGGAAGAAGAAGAATGAGAAGAAGAAGAATAAAGAAGAAGAATGAAAGAAGAAGAATGAGAAGAAGAAGAAAGAAGAAGAAGAATAAGAAGAAGAAAAAAGAAGAAGAAGAAGAAGAAGAATGAAGAAGAATGAAAGAAGAAGAATGAAGAAGAAGAAATGAAGAAGAAAAGAAGAATGAGAAGAAGAATGAGAAGAAGAAGAAGAGAAGAAGAAGAATGAGAAGAAGAAGAATGAGAAGAAGAAGAATGAGAAGAAGAAGAAGAAGAAGAAGAAGAATGAAGAAGAAGAAGAAGAAGAAGAAGAAGAGAAGAAGAATGAGAAGAAGAATGAGAAGAAGAAGAAGAAGAATGAGAAGAAGAAGAAGAAGAAGAATGAGAAGAAGAAGAATGAGAAGAAGAATGAAAGAAGAAGAATGAGAAGAAGAATGAATGAAGAAGAAGAATGAGAAGAAGAATGAGAAGAAGAAGAATGAGAAGAAGAATGAATGAAGAAGAAGAATGAGAAAAGAAGAATGAGAAGAAGAAGAATGAGAAGAAGAAGAATGAGAAGAAGAATGAGAAGAAGAAGAATGATGAAAGAAGAAGAATGAGAAGAAGAAGAATGAAGAAGAAGAAGAAGAATGAAGAAGAAGAAAGAAGAAGAAGAATGAAGAAGAAGAATGAAAAAGAAGAATGAGAAGAAGAATGAGAAGAAGAAGAATGAGAAGAAGAAGAAATAAGAAGAAGAATGAAAGAAGAAAAATAGAAGAAGAAGAAATGAGAAGAAGAAGAATGAGAAGAAGAAGAATGAGAAGAAGAATGAAGAAGAAAGAAGAATGAGAAGAAGAAAAGAAGAAGAAGAATTGAAGAAGAAGAATGAAGAAATGAAGAAGAAGAAGAATGAGAAGAAGAAGAATGAGAAGAAGAAGAATGAGAAGAAGAAGAATGAGAAGAAGAAGAATGAAGAAGAAGAAGAATGAGAAGAAGAAGAATGAGAAGAAGAAGAATGAAGAAGAAGAATGAAGAAGAAAATGAAGAAGAATGAAGAAGAAGAAATGAGAAGAAGAAGAATGAAGAAGAAGAATGAGAAGAAGAAAAATGAAAAGAAGAAGAATGAGAAGAAAGAAGAATGAGAAGAAGAAGAATCAAGAAGAAGAATGAGAAGAAGAAGAATGAGAAGAAGAAGAAGAATGAGAAGAAGAAGAATGAGAAAATGAGAAGAAGAAGAAGAAGAAGAAGAATGAAGAAGAAGAATGAGAAGAAGAAGAATAAGAAGAAGAAGAATGAGAAGAAGAATGAGAAGAAGAAGAATGAGAAGAAGAAAATGAGAAGAAGAAGAATGAGAAGAAGAAAGAATGAGAAGAAGAAGAATGAAAGAAGAAGAATGAAGAATGAAAGAAAAGAAGAAGAAGAAGAAGAAGAATGAAGAAGAAGAAAAGAAAAATGAAGAAGAAGAATGAAGAAGAATGAGAAGAAGAAGAAAGAAGAATGAGAAGAAGAAGAATGAGAAGAAAAATGAAGAAAGAAGAATGAGAAAAAAGAATGAGAAGAAGAAGAATGAGAAGAAGAAGAATGAGAATGAAAGAAGAATGAGAAGAAGAAGAATGAGAAGAAGAAGAATGAGAAGAAGAAGAATGAGAAGAAGAAGAATGAGAAGAAGAATGAGAAGAAGAATGAGAAGAAGAAGAAATGAAGAAGAATGAGAAAGAAGAATGAGAAGAAGAAGAAGAATGAGAAGAAGAATCAATGAGAAGAAGAAGAATAACAAGAAGAAATGAGAAAGAATGAAGAAGAATGAGAAGAAGAAGAATGAGAAGAAGAAGAATAAGAAGAAGAAGAAACGAAGAAGAATGAGAAGAAGAAGAATGAGAAGAAAGAAATGAAAGAAGAAGAAGAAGAAGAAAGAAGAAATGAGAAGAAGAATGAGAAGAAGAAGAATGAGAAGAAGAATGAGAAGAAGAATGAGAAGAAGAAGAATGAGAAGAAAAAAATGAGAAGAAGAAGAATGAAGAAGAAGAAGAATGAGAAAGAAGAAGAAGAAGAAGAAGAAGAAAGAAGAATGAGAAGAAGAAAAATGAGAAAAGAAGAAATGAGAAGAAGAAAGAATGAGAAGAAGAAGAATGAGAAGAAGAAGAATGAGAAGAAGAACGAAGAAGAAGAAGAATGAGAAGAAGAAGAATGAGAAGAAGAAGAATGAGAAGAAGAAGAATGAGAAGAAGAAGAATGAGAAGAAGAATGAGAAGAAGAAGAATGAGAAGAATGAGAATGAGAAGAAGAAGAATGAGAAGAAGAAGAATGAGGAAGAAGAAGAAAAAGAGAAGAAGAAGAATGAGAAGAAGAAGAATGAGAAGAAGAAGAAGAGAAGAAGAATAATGAGAAGAAGAATGAGAAGAAGAAGAATGAGAAGAAGAAGAATAAGAAGAAGAATGAAAGAAGAAGAATGAGAAGAAGAAGAATGAGAAGAAGAAGAATGAGAAATGAGAAGAAGAAGAAGAAGAAGAATGAAGAAGAAGAAAATGAGAAGAAGAATGAAAGAAGAAGAATGAGAAGAAGAAGAATGAAGAATGAAGAAGAATGAGAAGAATGAAGAAAAAGAAGAAGAAGAAAAATGAGAAGAAAAAGAAGAAGAAGAATGAGAAGAAGAAGAAGAAGAAGAATGAGAAAAGAAGAATGAAGAAGAAGAAGAATGAGAAGAAGAAGAATGAAAGAAGAAGAATGAATAAGAAGAAGAATGAGAAGAAGAAGAAGAATGAGAAGAAGAAGAATGAGAAGAAGAAGAATAAGAAGAATGAAGAAGAATGAGAAGAAGAAGAATGAGAAGAAGAAGAATGAAGAAGAATAAGAAGAAGAATGAGAAGAAGAAGAAAGAGAAGAAGAAGAATAAGAAGAAGAATGAGAAGAAGAATAAGAAGAAGAAGAAGAAGAAGAAAAGAATAAGAAGAAGAAGAATGAGAAGAAGAAGAAGAAGAAGAAGAAGAAGAATAAGAAGAATGAAAGAAGAAAATGAAGAAGAATGAAAGAATGAGAAGAAGAATGAGAAGAAGAAGAAGAAAGAAGAAGAAGAAGAAGAAGAATGAAAGAAGAAGAATGAGAAGAATGAGAAGAAGAAAAGAAAGAAGAAAAGAAGAAGAATGAAAGAAGAAGAATGAGAAGAAGAAGAATGAGAAGAAGAAGAATGAGAAGAATGAAGAATGAAAGAAGAAGAATGAGAAGAAGAATGAGAAGAAGAAGAATAAGAAGAAGAATGAGAAGAAAGAATGAGAAGAAAAAGAATAAGAAGAAGAATGAGAAGAAGAAGAATGAGAAGAAGAATGAGAAGAAGAATGAGAAGAAGAAGAATGAGAAGAAGAAGAATGAGAAGAAGAATAAGGAGAAGAAGAATGAGAAGAAAAAGAATGACAAGAAGAAAAATGAGAAGAAGAAGAAAGAGAACAAGAAGAATGAGAAGAAAAAGAATGATAAGAAAAAGAATGAGAAGAAGAAGAAGAAGAAGAATAATGAGAAGAAGAAGAATAAGAAGAAGAATGAGAAGAAAGAATAATGAGAAGAAGAATGAGAAGAAGAAGAATGAGAAGAAGAAGAAAGAAGAAGAATGAGAAGAAGAAGAATGAGAAGAAGAAGAATGAGAAGAAGAATGAGAAGAAGAAGAAGAATGAGAAGAAGAAGAATGAGAAGAAGAAGAATGAGAAGAAGAAGAAGAATGAGAAGAAGAAATGAGAAGAAGAAGAATGAGAAGAAGAATGAAAGAAGAATGAGAAGAAGAAGAATGAGAAGAAGAAGAATGAGAAGAAGAAGAATGAGAAGAAGAAGAATGAGAAGAAGAAGAATGAGAAGAAGAAGAAGAAGAAGAAGAATGAGAAGAAGAAGAATGAGAAGAATAATAATGAGAAGAAGAAGAATGAGAAGAAAAAGAATGACAAGAAGAAAAAGAAGAAGAAGAATAAGAAGAAGAAGAATGAGAAGAAGAAGAATGAAGAAGAAGAATGAGAAGAAGAAGAATGAGAAGAAGAAGAATGAGAAGAAGAAGAATGAAGAAGAAGAATGAGAAGAAGAAGAATGAGAAGAAGAAGAAAGAGAAGAAGAAGAATAAGAAGAAGAAGAATGAGAAGAAGAAGAATGAGAAGAAGAAGAAAGAAGAAGAAGAAGAATGAGAAGAAGAAGAATGAGAAGAAGAAGAATGAGAAGAAGAAGAATGAGAAGAAGAATGAAGAAGAAGAAGAATGAGAAGAAGAAGAATGAGAAGAAGAATGAAGAAGAAGAATGAGAAAAAGAAAGAAGAAGAATGAAAGAAGAAGAATGAGAAGAAGAAAGAAAAAGAAAGAAGAATGATAAGAAAAATAATGAGAAGAAGAAGAAGAAGAAGAAGAAGAATGAAGAATGAAAGAAGAAGAATGAAGAAGAAGAAGAATGAGAAGAAGAAGAATAATAAGAAGAATGAGAAGAAGAAGAATGAGAAGAAGAAGAATGAGAAGAAGAAGAATGAGAAGAAGAAGAATGAGAAAGAAGAATGAGAAGAAGAAGAATGAAAGAAGAAGAAGAAGAATGAGAAGAAGAATGAAAGAAGAAGAATGAGAAGAAGAAGAAATGAGAAGAAGAAGAATGAAAGAAGAAGAATGAGAAGAAGAATGAGAAGAAGAAGAATGAAGAAGAAGAAGAATGAGAAGAAGAAGAATGAGAAGAATAATAAAGAAAGAAGAATGAGAAGAAAAAGAATGAGAAGAAGAAAAAAGAAGAAGAAGAGAAGAAGAAGAATGAGAAGAAGAAGAATGAAAGAAGAAGAATGAGAAGAATGATGAAGAAGAAGAAGAATGAGAATGAAAGAAGAATGAGAAGAAGAAGAATGAAGAAGAAGAATGAAAGAAGAATGAAGAAGAAGAAATGAGAAGAAGAAGAATAAGAAGAAGAAGAAGAATGAGAAGAAGAAGAATGAGAAGAAGAAGAATGAGAAGAAGAAGAATGAGAAGAAGAAGAATGAAGAAAGAAAAGAAAAGAAGAAGAAGAAGAAAAGAAGAAGAAGAAGAAAGAAGAAGAAGAAGAATGAGAAGAAGAAAAGAAAGAAAAGAATGAAAGAAGAAGAAGAAAGAAGAATGAGAAGAAGAAGAAGAATGAGAAGAAAAGAAGAAGAATGAATGAGAAGAAGAAGAAAGAAGAATGAGAAAGAAGAAGAATGAGAAGAAGAATGAATGAAGAAGAAGAATAAAAAGAAGAATGAGAAGAAAGAATGAAGAAGAAGAATGAATAAGAAGAAGAATGAGAAGAAGAAGAATGAAGAAGAAGAAGAATGAGAAGAAGAATGAGAAGAAGAAGAATGAAGAAGAAGAAGAAAGAAGAATGAGAAGAAGAAGAATGAAAGAAGAAGAAGAATGAAGAAGAAGAAATGAGAAGAAGAAGAATGAGAAGAAGAAGAATGAGAAGAAGAATGAGAAGAAGAAGAATGACAAGAAAAAGAATAATAAGAAGAATGAGAAGAAGAAGAATGAGGTGAAGAACGAGAAGAAGAAGAATGAGAAGAAGAAGAATGAAGAAGAAGAATGAGAAGAAGAAGAATGAGAAGAAGAATGAGGAGAAGAAGAATGAGAAGAAAATGAATGAGAAGAAGAAAAATGAGAAGAAGAAGAATGAGAAGAAGAATAATGAGAAGAAGAAGAATGAGAAGAAGAATAATGAGAAGAAGAAGAATAAGAAGAAGAATGAGAAGAAGAAGAAGAAGAAGAAGAATGAGAAGAAGAAGAATGAGAAGAAGAATGAAAGAAGAAGAAGAATGAGAAGAAAAAGAATGAGAAGAAGAAAAATGAGAAGAAGAAGAATAAGAAGAAGAAGAATGAGAAGAAGAAGAATGAGAAGAAGAAGAATGAGAAGAAGAAGAATGAGAAGAAGAATAAAGAAGAAGAAGAAGAATGAGAAGAAGAAGAAGAAGAAAAAGAATGAGAAGAAGAAGAATGAAAGAAGAAGAAGAATGAAGAAGAAGAAGAAGAATGAGAAGAAGAAAATGAAGAAGAAGAATGAGAAGAAGAAGAATGAGAAGAAGAAGAATGAGAAGAAGAATGAAGAAGAAGAAGAAAAAGAAAGAAGAAGAAAGAATGAGAAGAAAAAGAATAAAGAAGAAGAATGAGAAGAAAAGAAGAAGAAGAAGAAGAAAGAAGAAGAAGAAGAATGAGAAGAAGAATGAGAAGAAGAAGAATGAAGAAGAAGAATGAAGAAGAATGAGAAGAAAGAATGAATGAGAAGAAGAATGAAGAAGAAGAAGAAGAAGAAATGAGAAGAAGAAGAATGAGAAGAAAAAGAATGAGAAGAAGAAGAATGAGAAGAAAATAAGAAATGAGAAGAAGAAGAAGAATGAGAAGAAGAAGAAAGAAAGAAGAAGAAAGAAGAAGAAGAATGAAGAAGAAGAAGAATGAGAAGAAGAAGAATGAGAAGAAGAATGAGAAGAAGAAGAAAGAAGAATGAGAAGAAGAAGAAGAAAAAGAATGAGAAGAAGAAGAATGATGAGAAGAAGAAGAATGAGAAGAAGAAGAATGAGAAGAAGAAGAATGAGAAGAAGAAGAATGAAGAAGAAGAAGAATGAGAAGAAGAAGAATGAAGAAGAAGAAGAATGAGAAGAAGAATGAATGAGAAGAAGAATGAAAGAAGAAGAATGAGAAGAAAAAGAATAATAAGAAGAAGAATGAGAAGAAGAAGAAATGAGAAGAAGAATGAGAAGAAGAAGAAGAAGAAGAATGAAAGAAGAAGAATGAGAAGAAGAAGAATGAGAAGAAGAAGAATGAGAAGAAGAAGAATGAAAAAGAATGAGAAGAAGAAGAATGAGAAGAAGAAGAATGAGAAGAAGAAGAATGAAAAAGAATGAAGAAGAAGAAGAATGAAAGAAGAATGAGAAGAAGAAGAATGAGAAGAAGAAATAAGAGAGAAGAAGAATGAGAAGAAAAAAGAATGAGAAGAAGAAGAATGAGAAAAGAAGAATGAGAAGAAGAAGAATGAGAAGAAGAAGAATGAGAAGAAGAATGAGAATGATAAAAAAGAATGAGAAGAAGAAGAATGAAAAGAAGAATGAGAAGAAGAAGAATAAGAAGAAGAATGAGAAGAAGAAGAATAAAAGAAGAAGAATGAGAAGAAGAAGAATGAGAAGAATGAAGAAGAATGAAAGAATGAGAAGAAGAAGAATGAAAGAAGAAAATGAGAAGAGAAGAAAAAGAATAAGAAGAAAAATGAGAAGAAGAAGAATGAGAAGAAGAATAAGAAGAAGAAGAAAAGAATGAGAAGAAGAAGAATGAGAAGAAGAATGAGAAGAAGAAGAATGAGAAGAAGAATGAAAAGAAGAAGAATGAGAAGAAGAATAGAGAAGAAGAAGAATGAGAAGAAGAAGAATGAGAAGAAGAAGAAGAATGACAAGAAAAAAGAATGAGAAGAAGAAGAATAAGAAGAAGAATGAAGAAGAAGAAGAATAAGAAGAAGAATGAGAAGAAAAAGAATAAGAAGAAGAATGAGAAGAAGAAGAATGAGAAGAAGAATGAGAAGAAGAAGAATGAGAAGAAGAAGAATGAGAAGAAGAAGAATGAGAAGAAGAATGAATGAGAAGAAGAATGAGAAGAAGAATGAGGAGAAGAAGAATGAGAAGAAAATGAATGAGAAGAAGAAAAATGAGGAGAAGAAGAATGAGAAGAAAAAGAATGAGAAGAAGAAAAATGAGAAGAAGAAGAATGAGAAGAAGAATAATGAGAAGAAGAAGAATGAGAAGAAGAAGAATGAAGAAGAAGAAGAAGAAGAAGAAGAATGAGAAGAAGAAGAATGAGAAGAAGAAGAATGAAGAAGAAGAATGAGAAGAAGAAGAATGAGAAGAAAAGAATGAGAATGAGAAGAAGAATGATGAAGAAGAAGAATGAGAAGAAGAAGAATGAGAAGAAGAAGAATGAGAAGAAGAATGAAGAAGAAGAATGAAGAATGAAAGAAGAATGAAAGAAGAATGAATAAGAAGAAGAAAGAAGAAGAAGAAGAAGAAGAAGAAGAATGAAGAAGAAGAAGAAGAAGAAGAATGAAAGAAAAGAAGAAGAATGAGAAGAAGAATGAGAAGAAGAAGAATGAGAAGAAGAAGAATGAAGAAGAATGAGAAGAAGAAGAGAAGAAGAAGAATGAGAAGAAAGAAGAAGAAGAAGAAGAATGAAGAAGAAGAAGAAAATGAGAAGAAGAAGAATGAGAAGAAGAAGAAAAATAAGAAGAAGAAGAATGAAGAAGAAGAATGAATGAAGAAGAAGAATGAGAAGAAGAAGAATGAGAAGAAGAAGAAGAAGAAGAATGAGAAGAAGAATGAGAAGAAGAATGAATAAGAATGAAGAAGAAGAATGAGAAGAAGAAGAATGAGAAGAAGAAGAATGAGAAGAAGAAGAATGAGAAGAAGAAAGAATGAGAAGAAGAAGAATGAAGAAGAAGAATGAAAGAAGAAGAAGAATGAAGAAGAAGAATGAAGAATGAAAGAAGAAGAATGAAGAAGAAGAAGAATGAGAAGAAGAAGAATGAGAAGAAGAAGAATGAGAAGAAGAAGAATGAAGAAGAAGAATGAGAAGAAGAATGAGAAGAAGAAGAATGAGAAGAAGAATGAAGAAGAAGAATGAAGAAGAAGAATGAGAAGAAGAAGAATGAGAAGAAGAATGAGAAGAAGAATGAGAAGAAGAAGAATGAGAAGAAGAAGAAGAAGAAGAAGAATGAAGAAGAAAATGAATGAGAAGAAGAAGAATGAAAGAAGAAGAATGAGAAGAAGAATGAGAAGAAGAAGAAGAAGAAGAATGAGAAGAAGAATAAGAAGAAATAAGAAGAAGAATGAGAAGAAAGAATGAGAAGAAGAAGAATGAAAGAAGAAGAATGAGAAGAAGAAGAATGAAAGAAGAAGAATGAGAAGAAGAAGAATGAGAAGAAGAAGAATGAGAAGAAGAAGAATGAGAAGAAAGAATGAGAAGAAGAAAAGAAGAAGAATGAGAAGAAGAATGAGAAGAAGAAGAATGAGAAGAAGAAGAAAGAAGAATGAGAAAAGAAGAAGAAATGAGAAGAAGAAGAATGAAGAAGAAGAATGAGAAGAAGAAGAGATGAAGAAGAAGAAGAAGAAAGAAGAAGAAGAATGAGAAGAAGAAGAATGAGAAGAAGAAGAATGAGAAGAAGAAGAATGAAAGAAGAAGAAGAAGAATGAAGAATGAGAAGAAGAAGAATGAGAAGAAGAAGAATGAGAAGAAGAATGAGAAGAAGAAGAATGAGAAGAAGAAGAATGAAAGAAGAAGAAGAAGAATGAAGAAGAAGAAGAAAAGAAGAAGAAGAAGAATGAGAAGAAGAAGAATGAGAAGAAGAAGAATGAAGAAGAAGAAAAACAGAAGAAGAAGAATGAAAGAAGAAGAATGAAGAAGAAGAAGAATGAAGAAGAAGAAGAAGAAGAAGAGAAGAAGAATGAGAAGAAGAAGAATGAGAAGAAAGAATGAAAAAGAAGAATGAGAAGAAGAAGAATGAGAAGAAGAATGAAGAAGAAGAAGAATGAGAAGAAGAAGAATCAAGAAGAATGAGAAGAAGAAGAATGAAGAAGAAGAATGAGAAGAAGAAGAATGAAAAGAAGAAGAATGAGAAGAAGAAGAATGAGAAGAAGAAGAATGAAGAAGAAGAAGAATGAAAGAAGAAAGAAGAATGAGAAGAAGAAGAATGAGAAGAAGAAGAATGAGAAGAAGAAGAATGAGAAGAAGAAGAATGAGAAGAAGAAGAATGAGAAGAAGAAGAATGAAAGAAGAAGAATGAGAAGAAGAATGAGAAGAAGAAGAATGAGAAGAAGAAGAAAGAGAAGAAGAAGAATGAGAAGAAGAAGAATGAAGAAGAAGAATGAGAAGAAGAAGAATGAGAAGAAGAAGAATGAGAATGAAGAAGAAGAAGAATGAGAAGAAGAAGAAGAATGAAGAAAAGAATGAATGAAGAAGAAGAATGAGAAGAAGAAGAATGAGAAGAAGAAGAATGAGAAGAAGAAGAAATGAGAAGAAGAAGAATGAGAAGAAGAAGAATGAGAAGAAGAAGAATGAGAAGAAGAAGAATGAAAGAATAAGAATGAAAAGAAGAAGAATGAGAAGAAGAAGAATGAGAAGAAAAGAAAGAATGAAGAAGAAGAATGAGAAGAAGAAGAAAGAAGAAGAATGAGAAGAAGAAGAATGAGAAGAAGAATGAAGAAGAAGAATGAGAAGAAGAAGAATAAGAAGAAGAATGAGAAGAAGAAGAAGAATGAAAGAAGAAGAATGAGAAGAAGAAGAAAGAAGAAGAATGAAAGAAGAAGAATGAGAAGAAGAAGAATGAAAGAAGAAGAAGAATGAATGAAGAAGAAGAATGAAATGAGAATGAGAAGAAGAAGAAGAAGAAGAAGAAAGAAAGAAGAATGAGAAGAAGAATGAGAAGAAGAAGAAAGAAGAAGAAGAAGAAGAATGAGAAGAAGAAGAATGAGAAGAAGAAGAATGAGAAGAAGAAGAAGAAGAAGAATGAGAAGAAGAAGAATGAGAAGAAGAATGAGAAGAAGAAGAATGAGAAGAAGAAAGAATGAGAAGAAGAAGAATGAGAAGAAGAAGAAGAAGAAGAAGAAGAATGAAGAAAGAAGAAGAATGAGAAGAAGAAGAATGAGAAGAAGAATGAGAAGAAGAAGAATGAGAAGAAGAATGAGAAGAAGAAGAATGAAAGAAAAAAGAATGAAAGAAGAAGAATGAGAAGAAGAAGAATGAGAAGAAGAAGAATGAGAAAGAAGAAGAATGAGAAGAAGAATGAGAAGAAGAAGAAGAAAGAAGAAGAATGAGAAGAAGAAGAATGAGAAGAAGAAGAATGAGAAGAAGAAGAAGAAGAAAAGAAAGAAGAATGAGAAGAAAGAATGAAAGAAGAAGAATGAGAAGAAGAATGAGAAGAAGAAGAAGAAGAAGAAGAAGAAGAAGAAGAAGAATGAAGAAGAAGAATGAGAGAAGAAGAATGAATGAGAAGAAGAATGAGAAGAAGAAGAATGAGAAGAAGAAGAATGAATGAAGAAGAAGAATGAGAAGAAGAAGAATGAGAAGAAGAAGAATGAGAAGAAGAAGAATGAGAAGAAGAAGAATGAGAAGAAGAAGAATGAAGAAGAAGAAGAATGAGAAGAAGAAGAATGAGAAGAAGAAGAATGAGAAGAAGAATGAGAAGAAGAAGAAGAAGAAGAAGAGAAGAAGAAGAATAAGAAGAAGAAGAAGAAGAATGAGAAGAAGAAGAATGAAGAAGAAGAAGAATGAAGAAGAAGAAAGAAGAATGAAGAAGAAGAATGAATGAAGAAGAAAGAAAAAGAATGAGAAGAAGAAGAAGAAGAAGAAGAAGAAGAAAGAAAAATGAAGAAGAAGAATGAGAAGAAGAAGAATGAGAAGAAGAAGAATGAAGAAGAAGAAGAAGAAGAAATGAGAAGAAGAATGAGAAGAAGAAGAATGAGAAGAAGAAGAATGAGAAGAAGAAGAATGAGAAGAAGAAGAATGAGAAGAAGAATGAGAAGAAGAAGAAGAAGAAGAATGAGAAGAAGAAGAATGAGAAGAAGAATGAGAAGAAGAAGAATGAAAGAAGAAGAAAGAATGAGAAGAAGAAGAATGAAGAAGAAGAAGAAAGAAAGAAGAAGAATACGAAGAAGAAGAAGAATGAGAAGAAGAAGAAGAATGAGAAGAAGAAGAATGAGAAGAAGAAGAATAAGAAGAAGAAGAAGAAGAAGAAAAAGAAGAAGAAGAAGAAGAAGAAGAAGAAGAAGAAGAAGAATGAGAAGAAGAAGAATGAGAAGAAGAAGAATGAAGAAGAAGAATGAAAGAAGAAGAAGAATGAGAAGAAGAAGAATGAGAAGAAGAAGAATGAGAAGAAATGAAGAATGAATGAGAAGAAGAATGAGAAGAAAAAGAAGAAGAAGAAGAAGAAGAATGAGAAGAAGAAGAATGAAAGAAGAAGAATGAGAAGAAGAAGAATGAGAAGAAGAAGAATGAGAAGAAGAATGAATAAGAAGAAGAATGAGAAGAAGAAGAATGAAGAAGAAGAATGAAGAAGAAGAAGAATGAAAGAAGAAGAATGAGAAGAAGAAGAATGAGAAGAAGAAGAATGAGAAGAAGAAAAGAAGAAGAATGATGAGAAGAAGAAGAATGAGAAGAAGAAGAATGAAAGAAGAAGAATGAGAAGAAGAAGAATGAGAAGAAGAAGAATGAGAAGAAGAAATGAAGAAGAATGAGAAGAAAGAAGAATGAGAAGAAGAAGAATGAGAAGAAGAAGAATGAGAAGAAGAAGAATGAGAAGAAGAATGAATAAGAAGAAGAATGAGAAGAAGAAGAATGAGAAGAAGAAGAAAGAAGAAGAAGAAGAATGAGAAGAAGAAGAAAGAAAGAAGAAGAAGAAGAATGAGAAGAAGAAAGAAGAAGAAGAATGAGAAGAAGAAGAATGAGAAGAAGAAAGAATGAGAAGAAGAAGAATGAGAAGAAGAAGAATGAGAAGAAGAAGAATAAGAATGAAGAAGAAGAATGAGAAGAAGAAGAATGAGAAGAAGAAGAAAGAAGAAGAAGAAGAAGAAGAAGAAGAATGAAAAAGAAGAAGAAAGAAGAAGAATGAGAAGAAGAATGAGAAGAAGAAGAAGAATGAGAAGAAGAAGAATGAAAAGAAGAAGAATGAGAAGAAGAAGAAGAAGAAGAAGAAGAATGAGAAGAAGAAGAATGAAGAAGAAGAAGAAGAAGAAAGAAGAAGAATGAAGAAGAAGAAGAAGAAGAAGAAGAAGAAGAATGAGAAGAAGAATAAGAAGAAGAATGAATGAAGAAGAAGAATGAGAAGAAGAATGAGAAGAAGAAATGAAAGAAGAAGAATGAGAAGAAGAAGAATGAGAAGAAGAAGAATGAGAAGAAGAAGAATGAGAAGAAGAAGAATGAGAAGAAGAAGAATGAGAAGAATAAGAAGAATGAGAAGAAGAAGAATGAAGAAGAAGAAGAATGAGAAGAAAAGAATGAGAAGAAAAAGAATGAGAAGAAGAAGAATGAGAAGAAGAAGAATGAGAAGAAGAAGAATGAGAAGAAGAATGAATGAGAAGAAGAAGAATGAGAATGAAAGAAGAAGAAGAAGAAAGAATGAGAAGAAGAAGAATGAATTAAGAAGAAGAAGAAGAGAATGAAGAAGAAGAAGAATGAGAAGAAGAAGAAATGAAGAAGAAGAAGAATGAGAAGAAGAAGAATGAGAAGAAAAAATGAGAAGAAGAAGAATGAGAAGAAGAAGAATGAGAAGAAGAAAGAAGAATGAATGAAGAAGAAGAATGAAAGAAGAATGAAAGAAGAAGAATGAGAAGAAGAAGAATGAGAAGAAGAAGAATGAGAAGAAGAAGAATGAGAAGAAAAAGAATGAAGAAGAAGAAATGAGAAGAAGAATGAGAAGAAGAAGAAGAAGAAGAAGAATGAGAAGAAGAAGAATGAGAAGAAGAAGAATGAGAAGAAGAAGAATGAGAAGAAGAAGAATGAGAAGAAGAAGAATGAGAAGAAGAAGAAGAAGAAGAAGAAGAAGAAGAAGAAGAAGAAGAAGAAGAAGAAGAAGAAGAAGAAGAAGAATGAGAAGAATGAGAAGAAGAAGAAGAAGAATGAGAAGAAGAAGAATGAAGAAGAAGAATGAGAAGAAGAAGAATGAGAAGAAGAAGAATGAGAAGAAGAAGAAGAAGAAGAAGAATGAGAAGAAGAATGAGAAGAAGAAGAATGAGAAGAAGAATGAGAAGAAGAAGAATGAGAAGAAGAAGAATGAGAAGAAGAAGAATGAGAAGAAGAAAGAAGAATGAAAATAAAAAGAAGAAGAAGAAGAATGAGAAGAAGAAGAATGAGAAGAAGAAGAATGAGAAGAAGAATGAATAGAAGAAGAATGAGAAGAAGAATGATGAGAAGAAGAAGAATGAGAAGAAGAATGAGAAGAAGAAGAAGAAGAAGAAGAATGAGAAGAAGAAGAATGAGAAGAAGAAGAATGAGAAGAAGAAGAATGAGAAGAAGAAGAATGAGAAGAAGAATGAGGAGAAGAAGAATGAGAAGAAAAAGAATGACAAGAAGAAAATGAGAAGAAGAAGAATGAGAAGAAGAAGAATGAGAAGAAGAAGAATGTGAAGAAGAAGAATGAGAAGAATAAGAATGAGAAGAAGAAGAAGAGAAGAAGAGAAGAAGAAGAAGGAGAAGAAGAAGAAAGAGAAAGAAGAAAGAAGAAAAGAAGAAGAAGAAGAAGAAGAATGAGAAGAAGAAGAATGAGAAGAAGAAGAATGAAGAAGAAGAATGAGAAGAAGAAGAATGAGAAGAAGAAGAATGAGAAGAAGAAGAATGAAGAAGAAGAATGAGAAGAAGAAGAATGAGAAGAAGAATGAAGAAGAAGAGAAGAAGAATGAGAAGAAGAAGAATGAGAAGAAGAAGAATGAGAAGAAGAAGAATGAGAAGAAGAATGAGAAGAAGAATGAGAAGAAGAAGAATGAGAAAGAAGAAGAATGAGAAGAAGAAGAATGAGAAGAAAAAGAATGACAAGAAGAAAATGAGAAGAAGAAGAATGAGAAGAAGAAGAATGAGAAGAAGAAGAATGAGAAGAAGAAGAATGAGAAGAAGAAGAATGAGAAGAAGAAGAATGAGAAGAAGAATGAGAAGAAGAAGAATGAAAGAAGAAGAAAGAAGAATGAGAAGAAGAAGAATGAGAAGAAGAATAAGAAGAAGAAGAATGAGAAGAAAAAGAATGACAAGAAGAAGAATGAGAAGAAGAAGAATGAGAAGAAGAAGAATGAGAAGAAGAAGAATGAGAAGAAGAAGAATGAGAAGAAGAAGAATAAGAAGAAGAAGAATGAGAAGAAGAAGAATGAGAAGAAGAAGAATGAGAAGAAGAAGAATGAAGAAGAATGAGAAGAAGAAGAATGAGAAGAAGAAGAATGAGAAGAAGAAGAAAAAGAAGAAGAATGAGAAGAAGAAGAATGAGAAAAGAAGAAGAAGAAGAATGAGAAGAAAGAAGAAGAATGAGAAGAAGAAAAATGAGAAGAAGAAGAATGAGAAGAAGAAGAATGAGAAGAAGAAGAATGAATGAGAAGAATGAGAAGAAGAATGAGAAGAAGAAGAATGAGAAGAAGAAGAATGAAAGAAGAAGAATGAGAAGAAGAAGAAAGAAGAAGAAGAAGAGAAGAAGAAGAATGAAAGAAGAAGAAAAATGAGAAAGAAGAAGAATGAGAAGAAGAAGAATGAGAAGAAGAATGAAAGAAGAAGAAGAAGAAGAAGAAGAAATGAAAGAAGAATGAGAAGAAGAAGAATGAAGAAGAAGAAGAAGAGAAGAAGAAGAATGAGAAGAAGAAGAATGAAAGAAGAAGAATGAGAAGAAGAAGAATGAGAAGAAGAAGAAAGAAGAAGAATGAGAAGAAGAAGAATGAGAAGAAGAATGAGAAGAAGAAGAAGAATGAAGAAGAAGAAGAATGAGAAGAAGAAGAATGAGAAGAAGAAGAATGAAGAAGAAGAAGAAAGAAGAAGAAGAAGAAGAAGAATGAAAGAAGAAGAATAAGAAGAAGAATGAGAAGAAGAAGAATGAGAAGAAGAAGAATGAGAAGAAGAATGAGAAGAAGAAGAAAGAAGAAGAATGAGAAGAAGAAGAATGAGAAGAAGAAGAATGAGAAGAAGAAGAATGAAGAAGAAGAAGAATGAGAAAGAAGAATGAGAAGAAGAAGAATGAGAAGAAGAAGAATGAAGAAGAAGAAGAAGAAAGAAGAAGAAGAAGAAGAATGAGAAGAAGAAGAATGAGAAGAAGAATGAAGAAGAAGAAGAAGAATGAGAAGAAGAATGAGAAGAAGAATGAGAAGAAGAAGAAAAGAGAAGAAGAAGAATGAGAAGAAGAAGAATGAGAAGAAGAAGAATGAAGAGAAGAAGAATGAGAAGAAGAAGAATGAGAAGAAGAAGAATGAGAAGAAGAAGAAGAATGAGAAGAAGAAGAAGAAGAAGAAGAATGAGAAGAAGAATAAGAAGAAGAAGAATGAGAAGAAGAAGAATGAGAAGAAGAAAAATGATAAGAAGAATTAGAAGAAGAAGAACGAGAAGAAGAAGAAGAAGATGAAAAAGAAGAATGAGAAGAAAGAGAATGAGAGGAGAAAGAATGTGAAGAAGAAGAATGAGGAGAAGAATGAGAAGAAGAAGAATGAGAAGAAGAAGAAGAATGAGAAGAAGAAGAATGAGAAGAAGAAGAAGAATGAGAAGAAGAAGAAGAATGAGAAAGAATGAAGAAGAAGAAGAATGAAGAAAGAATGAGAAGAAGAAGAATGAGAAGAAGAAGAATGAGAAGAAGAAGAATAAGAAGAAGAAGAAGAGAAGAAGAAGAATGAAAGAAGAAGAATGAGAAGAAGAAGAATGAGAAGAAGAAGAAGAAGAAAGAAGAATGAGAAGAAGAAGAAAGAATGAGAAAGAAGAATGAGAAGAAGAAGAAAGAAGAAGAAAATAAGAAGAAGAAGAAGAAATGAGAAGAAGAAGAATGAGAAGAAGAAGAATGAAGAAGAAGAATGAATGAAAGAAGAATGAATGAGAAGAAGAATGAGAAGAAGAAGAAGAAGAAGAAGAATGAGAAGAAGAATGAAGAAGAAGAAATAAAAAGAAGAAAAAGAATGATGAGAAGAAGAAGAATAAAGAAGAAGAAACAAGAAGAATGAAGAAGAAGAAGAATGAGAAGAAGAAGAATGAGAAGAAGAAGAATGAGAAAAAGAATGAGAAGAAGAAGAATGAGAAGAAGAAGAATGAGAAGAAGAAGAATGAGAAGAAGAAGAAGAATGAGAAAAGAAGAATGAGAAGAAGAAGAATGAGAAGAAGAATGAGAAGAAGAAGAAAAGAAGAAGAAGAATGAGAAGAAGAAGAATGAGAAGAAGAAGAATGAGAAGAAGAAGAATGAGAAGAAGAAGAATGAGAAAGAAGAAGAAGAAGAATGAGAAGAAGAAGAAGAAGAAAGAAAGAAGAAAAAGAATGAAGAAGAAGAAGAAGAAGAAGAAGAATGAGAAGAAGAAGAAGAATGAGAAGAAGAAGAATGAGAAGAAGAAGAATGAGAAGAAGAAGAATGAGAAGAAGAAGAATGAGAAGAAGAAGAATGAGAAGAAGAAGAATGAAAAAGAATGAATGAAGAAGAAAGAAGAAGAAGAAGAAGAAAGAATAATGAGAAGAAGAATGAGAAGAAGAAGAATGAAGAAGAAGAATTAAAGAAGAAGAAAAGAATGAGAAAGAAGAAGAATGAGAAGAAGAAGAATGAGAAGAAGAAGAATGAGAATGAAGAAGAATGATAAGAAGAAGAATAAGAAGAAGAAGAATAAGAAGAAGAAGAATGAGAAGAAGAAAAAAGAAGAAGAAGAAGAAGAATGAGAAGAAGAAGAATGAGAAGAAAAGAATGAGAAGAAGAAAAATGAGAAGAAGAATGAGAAGAAGAAATGAGAAGAAGAATGAGAAGAAAAAGAATAAGAAGAAGAAGAATGAGAAGAAAAAGAATAAGAAGAAGAAGAATGAGAAGAAAAAGAATAAGAAGAAGAAGAATGAGAAGAAAAAGAATAAGAAGAAGAAGAATGAGAAGAAAAAGAAGAAGAAGAAGAAAGAAGAAGAAGAAGAATGAGAAGAAGAGAAGAAAAAGAAGAAGAAGAAAGAAGAATGAGAAGAAAGAAGAATGAGAAGAAGAAGAATGAGAAGAAGAAGAATGAGAAGAAGAAGAAGAATGAAAAGAAGAATGAGAAGAAGAATGAGAAGAAGAATGAGAAGAAGAAGAATGAGAAGAAGAATGAGAAGAAGAAGAATGAGAAGAAGAAGAATGAGAAGAAGAATGAATGAGAAGAAGAATGAGAAGAAGAAGAAGAATGAAAGAAGAAGAATGAGAAGAAGAAGAATGAGAAGAAGAAGAATGACAAGAAGAAAGAATGAGAAGAAGAATGAGAAGAAGAAGAATGAAGAAGAAGAATGAATGAAGAAGAAGAATGAGAAGAAAGAATGAAGAGAAGAAGAATGAGAGAAGAATGAATGAGAAGAAGAAGAATGAAAGAAGAAGAAAAGAAGAAGAAAGAGAAGAAGAAGAATAAGAAGAAGAAGAAGAAGAAGAATGAGAAGAAAGAAGAATGAGAAGAAGAATGAAAGAAGAAGAATGAAAGAAGAATGAATAAGAAGAATGAGAAAAGAAGAAGAAGAAGAAGAATGAGAAGAAGAAGAAGAATGAAGAATGAGAAGAAGAATGAAGAAGAAGAAATAATGAAGAAGAAGAACCATGAGAAAAGAAGAATGAGAAGAAGAATGAATGAGAAGAAGAATGATAAGAAGAATAATGAAGAAGAAGAAGAATAAGAAGAAGAATGAAGAAGAAAAAGAAGAAGAAGAAGAATAAGAAGAGAAGAAGAAGAATGAAGAAAGAATGAGAAGAAGAAGAATGAGAAGAAGAATGAGAAGAAGAAGAATGAGAAGAAGAAGAATGAGAAGAAGAAGAATGATAAGAAGAAAAAATGAGAAGAAGAAGAAGAATGAGAAGAAGAAGAATGAAGAAGAAGAAGAATGAGAAGAAGAAGAATGAGAAAAATAATGAGAAGAAGAATGAGAAGAAGAATGAGAAGAAGAAGAATGAGAAGAAGAAGAAAAGAAGAATGAGAAGAAGAAGAATGAGAAGAAGAAGAATGAGAAGAAGAAGAATAAGAAGAAGAATGAGAAGAAAAAGAATGAGAAGAAGAAGAATGAGAAGAAGAAGAATGAGAAGAAGAAATGAGAAGAAAGAATGAGAAGAAGAATGAGAAGAAGAAGAATGAAGAAGAAGAATAAAGAAGAAAGAAGAAGAATGAAAGAAAAAGAATGAGAAGAAGAAAGAAGAAAAAGAAGAAGAAGAAGAATGAGAACAAGAAGAATGAGAAGAAGAAGAATGAGAAGAAGAAAAAGAGAAGAAAGAATGAGAAGAAGAATGAATGAGAAGAAGAATGAGAAGAAGAAGAATGAGAAAAGAAGAATGAGAAGAAAAAGAATGAGAAGAAGAAGAATGAGAAGAAGAAGAATAAGAAGAAGAAGAAGAATGAGAAGAAAAAGAATGATAAGAAGAAGAATGAGAAGAAGAAGAATAAGAAGAATAATGAGAAGAAGAAGAATAAGAAGAAGAATGAGAAGAAAAAGAATAATAAGAAGAATGAGAAGAAGAAGAATGAGGTGAAGAATGAGAAGAAGAAGAATGAGGTGAAGAATGAGAAGAAGAAGAATGAGAAGAAGAATGAGAAGAAGAAGAATGAGAAGAAGAAGAATCAGAACAAGAAGAATGAGAAGAAGAATGAGGAGAAGAAGAATGAGAAGAAAAAGAATGTGATGAGGACATGACCAAGAGTGTGGCACTTGAAGGACTTGGAGGGCCTATGACAAGGGCAAGGACAAAGAGAACTAAGGAAGCTATTCAACAAGTGTTGGCAGCCCTTATTCAAAAAGAACTAAACCTAGAAGGATGCAAGCCCAAGTTGATCAATCTTTAATCCAACTTGAAGAATAAAGCTTTTGGGCTGAATTGCATGACAGACCCTTAAAAGATATTTAGTTTGTTTTTCTTTTAAATAAAAATACTAGGCTGCACTAATCCATAGGCCCAGAAAACATTTAGTTATTTCATTTTCTGTAGTATGGGTGACTTAATGTTGGACCTTCACTAAACCTAGTGGTTAGGGTTGTAGGCCCTTTAAAAAAAGAGCTCAAATGACAGCACAAAACAGAACATCAAAAATTTTCATTTGTTTGAAGAGTGTTTCTCCTGGGTTCTTGTAATCAAAAATTGAGGATTTATCAAAGGTTTTCACCCCTTTTGTGTTCAATCTCCTGCTTATCTTCCATCCTTGGAAGTGTGGCGCTCATTATTTCCTTTCATCTTTTTCTTTATTCTTGCATCCCAATTTATCATCACGTTTTGTATGAAACCCTAGAACAGCCACGTCCCCAATTTTCAGGCAAACTAAGTTTGGGTCATATCTCAACCAATTCTCGGTAGTTTTCGGTGATTCATAGGTCAATTTCGCAATTCAAGATGTCATTGTTTCTCTCGTTTTTGAATCACCCAATTTCGAGGTCTGTAGCTCGAGATCTAGTCATGCCCTAATTTTATCTCAACTTCTGGTGTAGTTCACGAATTCAACCTAGAAAAAGAATGAAGGTGATTCATACCTTTACCCTGTTCTGGTTCATATCATCTTACCCCTTGACCTAATTTCACATCACATTCTTCTTCTTTCTCATTCTTCTTCTTCTCATTCTTCTTCTCATTCTTCTTCTTACTCATTCTTTTTCTTCTCATTCTTCTTCTCATTCTTCTTCTTCTCATTCTTCTTCTTCTCATTCTTCTTCTTCTTCATTATTCTTCTTCTTCTCATTCTTCTTCTTCTCATTCTTCTTCTTTTTATTCTTTTCTTCTCATTCTTCTTCTTCTCATTCTTCTTCGAATTCTACTTCTTGTCATTCTTTTTCTTCTCATTCTTTTTGTTCTTATTCTTCTTGTTCTCATTCTTTTTCTTCTAATTCTTCTTCTTCTCATTCTTCTTCTTGTCATTCTTTTTCTTCTCATTCTTCTTCTCCTTATTCTTCTTCTCATTCTTCTTCTCATTCTTCTTCTTCTCATTCTTTTTCTACTCATTCTTCTTCTTCTCATTCTTCTTCTTCTCATTCTTCTTCTCATTCTTTTTCTCATTCTTCTTCTTCTCATTATTCTTATTCTCATTTTTCTTCTTCTCATTCTTCTTCTTCTCATTCTTCTTCTTCATTCTTTTCCTTCTCATTCTTCTTCTCCATATTCTTCTTCTCATTCTTCTTCTTCTCATTCTTCTTCTTCTCATTCTTTTTCTTGTCATTCTTTTTCTTCTCTTTCTTCTTCTCATTCTTCTTCTTCTCTTTCTTCTTCTCATTCTTCTTCTTCATTCTTCTTCTAATTCTTCTTCGTCTCATTCTTCATCTTCTCATTCTTCTTCTTCTCATTCTTCTTCTTCTCATTCTTCTTCTTCTCATTCTTCTTCTTCTCATTATTCTCCTCATTCTTCTTCTCATTCTTGTTCTTTTTATTCTTTTTCTTCTCATTCTTCTTCTTCTCATTCTTCTTCTCATTCTTCTTCTTCTCATTCTTTTTCTTCTCATTCTTTTTCTTCTTATTCTTCTTCTTCTCATTCTTTTTCTTCTAATTCTTCTTCTTCTCATTCTTCTTCTTATTCTTCTTCTTCTCATTCTTCTTCTTATTCTTCTTCTTCTCATTCTTCTTCTTATTCTTCTTCTTCTCATTCTTCTTCTTCTCATTCTTCTTCTCATTCTTTTTTTTTCTTCTTCTTTCTTATTCTTTTTTTTTTTTTCTTTTCTTTTTCTTCTTTCTTATTCTTATTCTTGTTCTTTTTTCCTTCTCATTCTTCTGCTCCATATTCTTTTTTCTCATTCTTCTTCATTCTTTTTTTTTTCATTCTTTTTTTATTCTCTTTCTTCTTCTCATTCTTCTTCTTCAGATTTCTTCTCATTCTTCTTCGTCTCATTCTTCATCTTCTCATTCTTCTTCTTCTCATTCTTCTTCTTTCATTCTTCTTCTTCTCATTATTCCTATTCTCATTGTTCTTATTCTCATTTTTCTTCTTCTCATTCTTCTTCTTCTCATTCTTCTTCTTGTCATTCTTTTTCTTCTGATTCTTCTACTCCATATTCTTCTTCTCATTCTTCTTCTTCTCATTCTTTTTCTTCTCTTTCTTCTTCTCATTCTTCTTCTTTGCATACTTCTTCTCATTCGTCTTCGTCTCATTCTTCATCTTCTCATTCTTCTTCTTCTCATTATTCTCTTTCTTATTCTTCTTCCAATACTTCTTCTCATTCTTCTTCTAGTCATTCTTCTACTAATTCTTCTTCTATTCTTTTTTCTACTCATTCTTCTTCTCATTCTTTTTCTAATTCTTCTTTTCTCATTCTTTTTCTTGTCATTCTTTTTCTTCTCTTTCTTCTTCTCATTCTTCTTCTTGTCATTCTTTTTCCTTCTCATTCTTCTGCTCCATATTCTTCTTCTCATTCTTCTTCTTCTCATTCTTTTTCTTGTCATTCTTTTTCTTCTCTTTCTTCTTCTCATTCTTCTTCTTCTCATACTTCTTCTAATTCTTCTTCGTTCTTCTTCATCTTCATTCTTCTTCTTCTTATTCTTTTTTTCTCATTCTTCTTTTCATTCTTCTTCTTCTCTTCTTTTCTTTTACTTATTCTTCTTTCTCTCTTTCTTGTTCTCATTCTTCTTCTTCTCATTCTTCTTCTTGTCATTCTTTTTCTTCTCTTTTTTCGTCTTCTCTTTCTTCTTCTTCTCCTTCTTCTTCTTCTCATTCTTCTTCTTGTCATTCTTTTTCTTCTCATTCTTCTTCTGCTCATTCTTCTTGTTCTCATTCTTCTTGTTCTCATTCTTCTTCTTCTTTCTTCTTCTCATTCTTCTTCTTCTAATTCTTCTTCTTATTCTTCTTCTTCTCATTGTTCTTCTTATTATTCTTCTTCTCATTCTTCTTCTTCTCATTCTTCTTCTAATTCTTTTTATCATTCTTCTTCTTCTCATTATTCTTCTTCTCATTCTTTTTCTTCTTATTCTTCTTCTTCTCATTCTTTTTCTTCTCATTCTTCTTCTTCTCATTCTTTTTCTTCTCATTCTTCTTCTTCTCATTCTTTTTCTTCTCATTCTTCTTCTTCTCATTCTTTTTCTTCTCATTCTTCTTCTTCTCATTCTTTTTCTTCTCATTCTTCTTCTCATTCTTCTTCTTATTCTTCTTCTTCATTCTTCTTCTTCTCATTCTTCTTCTTCTCATTCTTCTTCTCATTCTTTTTCTCATTCTTCTTCTCATTATTCTTATTCTCATTTTTCTTCTTCTTATTCTTCTTCTCCATATTCTTCTTCTCATTCTTCTTCTTGTCATTCTTTTTCTTCTCTTTCTTCTTCTCATTCTTCTTCTTTGCATACTTCTTCTCATTCGTCTTCGTCTCATTCTTCATCTTCTCATTCTTATTCTTCTCATTATTCTCTTTCTTATTCTTCTTCCAATACTTCTTCTCATTCTTCTTCTAGTCATTCTTCTTCTAGTCATTCTTCTTCTAATTCTTCTTCTACTCATTTTTCTACTCATTCTTCTTCTCATTCTTTTTCTAATTCTTCTTTTCTCATTCTTTTTCTTGTCATTCTTTTTCTTCTCTTTCTTCTTCTCATTCTTCTTCTTGTCATTCTTTTTCCTTCTCATTCTTCTGCTCCATATTCTTCTTCTTCTCATTCTTTTTCTTGTCATTCTTTTTCTTCTCTTTCTTCTTCTCATTCTTCTTCTTCGCATACTTCTTCTAATTCTTCTTCGTCTCATTCTTCATCTTCTCATTCTTCTTCTTCTCATTCTTCTTCTTCTCATTCTTCTTGTTCTCATTCTTCTTCTCATTCTTCTTCTTATTCTTCTTCTTCTCACTCTTCTTGTTCTCATTCTTCTTCTTCTCATTCTTCTTCTTGTCATTCTTTTTCTTCTCTTTTTTCGTCTTCTCTTTCTTCTTCTTCTCCTTCTTCTTCTTCTCATTCTTCTTCTTGTCAGTCTTTTTCTTCTCATTCTTCTTCTGCTCATTCTTCTTGTTCTCATTCTTCTTGTTCTCATTCTTCTTGTTCTCATTCTTCTTCTCATTCTTCTTCTTCTAATTCTTCTTCTTATTCTTCTTCTTCTCATTGTTCTTCTTATTATTCTTCTTCTCATTCTTCTTCTTCTCATTCTTCTTCTAATTCTTTTTATCATTCTTCTTCTTCTCATTATTCTTCTTCTCATTTTTTCTTCTTATTCTTCTTCTTCCATTCTTTTCTTCTCATTCTTCTTCTTTCTTTTTCTTCTTCTTCTTCTTCTCATTCTTTTCTTTTTCTTCATTCTTCTTCTTCTCATTCTTTTTCTTCTCATTCTTCTTCTTCTCATTCTTTTTTTTCTCATTCTTCTTCTTCTCATTCTTTTTCTTCTCATTCTTCTTCTTCTCATTCTTTTCCTTCTCATTCTTCTTCTCATTCTTCTTCTTATTCTTCTTCTTCTCATTCTTCTTCTTCTCATTCTTTTTCTTCTCATTCTTCTTCTCATTCTTTTTCTCATTCTTCTTCTCATTATTCTTATTCTCATTTTTCTTCTTCTTATTCTTCTTCTCCATATTCTTCTTCTCATTCTTCTTCTTCTCATTCTTCATCGTCTCATTCTTCTTCTTCTCATTCTTCTTCTTCTCATTATTCTCTTTGTCGTTCTTCTGCTCATTCTTTTTCTCGTTATTCTTCTTCTCATTCTTCTTCTTCTAATTCTTCTTCTTCTCATTCTTCTTCTTCTCATTCTTCTTCTTCTCATTCTTCTTCTCATTTCTTCTTCTCATTCTTCTTCTTCATTCTTCTTCTCATTCTTCTTCTTATTCTTCTTCTTCTCATTCTTCTTATTCTTCTTCTTCTTCTCATTCTTCTTCTCATTCTTCTTCTTCTCATTCTTCTTCTTATTCTTCTTCTTCTCATTCTTCTTCTTATTCTTCTTCTTCTCATTCTTCTTCTTATTCTTCTTCTTCTCATTCTTCTTCTTATTCTTCTTCTTCTCATTCTTCTTCTTCTTCTTCTTCTTCTTTCTTCTTCTTCTCATACTTTTCTTCTCATTCTTCTTCTTCCATTCTTCTTCTTCTCATTCTTCTTCTTGTCATTCTTCTTCTTCTCATTCTTGTTCTTCTCATTCTTCTTCTTCTCATTCTTCTTCTCATTCTTCTTTCATTCATTTCTTCTTCTCATTCTTCTTCTTCTCATTCTTCTTCTTCTCATTCTTCTTCTTCTCATTATTCTTCTTCTCATTCTTCTTCTTCTCATTCTTGTTCTTTTTATTCTTTTTCTTCTCATTCTTCTTCTTCTCATTCTTCTTCGAATTCTACTTCTTGTCATTCTTTTTCTTCTTTTCATGTTATAACCTATAGCGATATCCTTATTAATTATCCTACTTCCCCATCAGGCTGCGATACGGAGATAGCGGAGAGATTTGGAGCGTTTTTTGCTGATTTTTCGGAACGTTTTGCTTTTTGATTTTTCGGAGGCATTATAGTTAGATCTGAGGGATTTGCATCGGTCATCCATATTTTGGTTGATTTCTTGAAGCGAACTTCTTAAATCGAAGAGATTGAATTTGGGGTTGACCTCTTTGGGTCGATTTTCTTGTTCATTGAACAAGGCTGGTGATTTGTTTTTTTGAGGGTGAAGAGGAGGATGAAGAATTAGAGGAAGAGGTTAGTAAGGAAAAGAGACTTAATGTTCATAATTTTGAAAATGATCTCGGAGGGTATTTCTATGGTCTTCTTGCCTCACCCTTGGGACTTCTTGCCTCATCCTGTGTGCCGTTTTCAATATTTAGAACTGCTATGCCAAAATTTATTAATCATAATAAACAGTGATCAAGATGTTAAAATAAGCAGTTTATAAATACGGAAAATAAGCGATGTACGCAAATTTAACAATGGTTGGGTGGTAGAGCAGGCCATATAAACCATTGGATCGAAACAAACCAGACGGAATCACTATACAAAATTTTCCGATTCCGTATTTGCCAACTTATAACGGTATCCTTATTAATATCCTACTTCCCCATCGGGGCTCACCGAGTAGGATAAGATAGAATAATTAATAAGGATCTTTTGTTATAAAGTTATAACATGGAATCTGAAATTATGATGTTCTGTTGTTAATCAATGGTTAGGTAAAACCGACCATATAAACCATTGGATCGAACAAGCAGATTATGGAAAGAGAATATAAGTAGGAAGCATAAAAAAGTTAATATTTAAACTTAATTCATAAAATTAAATAAATACGGAAAAAATATGCGAGAAATAAATTAAAATGCATAAAAAGATAAAAAAGAAAACTGAGCGGCGGTAGTCCTTGCACTGATCGATTAAGGTGAAGAAGGAAAGCGGATCGGCGTAGTCGCACTGATCGGGAGGGAAAACGAAAAGAGATCTTTTATTAAAGAAGGAGCTTACAAAAGTATCAGGAGCTTCTCTCTCTAAGTTCTCTCTCTAATTCTTGTATCTGAAAGAGATTACCTCACAAATGAGACGAGGCCTCCTTTTATAATTGAAAATTTTCCTGTAGACTACAGTACCGGTTACAAAACCTGAACTATTTGCTTCTGAAGCGGTAAAACCTAGACAGAACATCAAAATATTCATTTGTTTGAAAGTGTTTCTCCTTGGTTCTTGTAATCAAAAAGCCAGAGAGATTTATCAAAAGGTTTTTCACCCTTTGTGTGTTCAATCTCTAGGCTTATCTTCCATACTTGGAGTGTGGCCTCACACATTTCCTTTCATCTTTTCTTTATTCTCGCATCGATTTATCATCGCGTTTTGTATGAAACCCTAGAACAGCCACGTTCCCAATTTTCAGGCAAACTAAGTTTGGGTCATATCTCGACCAATTCTCGGTAGTTTTCGGTGATCCATAGGTCAATTTCGCAATTCAGGACGTCATTGTTTCTCTCGTTTGGAATCGCAATTCCGAGTCTGTAGCTCGAGATCTAGTCGTGCCCTAATTTTATCTCAACTTCGGTGTAGTTCACGAATTCCAACCTAGAAAAGAACGAAGGTGATTCGTACCATACCCTGTTCTGGTTCATATCATCTTATCCTGACCTCATTTCACATCAGAATGAGAAGAAAAAAAATGAGAAGAAAAAGAATGAGAAGAAGAATAATGAGAAGAAGAAGAATAAGAAGAAGAATGAGAAGAAGAAGAATAAGAAGAAGAATGAGAAGAAGAAGAATAAGAAGAATGAGAAGAAGAAGAATGAGAAGAATAATAACGAGAAGAAGAATGAGAAGAAAAAGAATGACAAGAAGAAAAATGAGAAGAAGAAGAATAAGAAGAAGAAGAATGAGAAGAAGAATAATGAGAAGAAGAAGAATGATAAGAAGAATAATGAGAAGAAGAAGAATGAGAAAAAGAATGAGAAAAAGAACGAGAAAGAATAATGAGAAGAAGAAGAATGAGAAAGAAGAAGAAACGAGAAGAAAAAGAAGAAAAAAAAATGAAGATGGAGAATGAAGAATAATGAGAAGAAGAAGAATGAGTAAAGAAAATTAGAAGAAGAATGAGAAGAAGAATGAAAAGAATGAGAGGAAGAATGAGAAAGAGAATGAGAAGAAGAATGAGAAGAAGAAGAATGAGAAGATGAAGAATGAGACGAAGAAGAATGAGAACTTCTTATTCTTCTTCTTCTCATTCTTCTTCTTATTCTTCTTCTTCTCATTCTTCTTCTTATCATTCTTCTTCTTCTCATTATTCTTCTTCTTATTCTTCTTCTTCTCATTTTTCTTCTCTTCATTCTTTTTCTTCTCATTCTTCTTCTCCTTATTATTCTTCTCATTCTTCTTCTTCTCAATCTTCTTCTCATTCTTCTTCACATTCTTCTTATTCTCATTCTTCATCTTCTCATTCTTCTTCTCATTCTTCTTCTTCTCATTCTTCTTTTTCATTCTTCTCTTCTCGTTTCTTCTTCTTATTCTTAACTTCGTTCTTCTTCTTCTTCTTTTTTTCTTCTTCTTCTTCTTCTCATTCTTCTTCTCTTCATTCTTTTTCTTCTCATTCTTCTTCTCCTTATTATTCTTCTCATTCTTCTTCTTCTCCTTCTTCTTCTCATACTTCTTTTTATTTTTCTTGTTTTGTTCTTATTCTTCTTCTTCTTCTCACTCTTCTTCTTCTTATTCTTCTTTCTCTCATTCTTCTTCTTCTCATTCTTCATCTTCTCATTCTTTTTCTCATTCTTCTTCATCTCATTCTTTTTTTCATTCTTCTTCTTCTCATTCTTCTTCTTCTCAAACTTCTTCTCATTCTTCTTCTTCTCAAACTTCTTCTCATTCTTCTTCTTCTCATTCTTCTTCTTGTCATTCTTTTTCTTCTCATTCTTCTTCTTTTGATTCTTCTTCTTCTCCTTATTCTTCTTCTCATTCTTTTTCTTCTCATTCTTCTTCTTTTGATTCTTCTTCTTCTTCTCATTCTTTTTCTCATTCTTCTTCTTCTCATTCTTCTTCTTCTCATTCTTCTTCTTCTCATTCTTCTTCTTCTCATTCTTCTTCTTCTCATTCTTCTTCTTCTCATTCTTCTTCTTCTCATTCTTCTTCTTCTCATTCTTCTTCGTCTTTTTTCTTCTTCTCATTCTTCTTCTCATTCTTCTTCTTCTCATTCTTCTTATCTTCTCATTTTTTCTTCTTCTCATTTTCTTCTCATTCTTCTTCTTCTCATTCTTCTTCTTCTTCTTCATTCTTCTTCTCATTCTTCTTCTTCTTCTCATTATTCTTCTTTCTTCTTCTTTCTTTTCTTCTTCTTCTCATTCTTCTTCTTCTCTTCTTTTCTCATTCTTCTTCTTCTTCCTCTTTCTTCTTCTCATTCTTCTTCTTCTCATTCTTCTTCTTCTCATTCTTCTTCTCATTCTTCTTATCTTCTCATTCTTCTTCTCAAATTCTTCTTCTTCTCATTCTTCTTCTCATTCTTCTTTTCTTCTCATTCTTCTTCTTCTTCTCATTCTTCTTCTTCTTCATTCTTCTTCTTCTTCTCTTCTTCTTCTTCTTTCTTCTTCTTTCTTCATTCTTCTTCTTCTCTTTCTTCTTCTTCTCATTCTTCTTCTTCTCATTCTTCTTCTTCTTCTCATTCTTCTTCTTCTTCTTTCTTTCTTCTTCTTCTCATTCTTCTTCTTCTCATTCTTCTTCTTCTCATTCTTCTTCTTCATTCTTCTTCTTCTTCTTTCTTCTTCTTCTTCTCATTCTTCTTCTTCTTCTCATTCTTCTTCTTCTCATTCTTCTTCTTCTCATTCTTCTTCTCATTCTTCTTCTAATTCTTCTTCTTCTCATTCTTCTTCTTCTCATTCTTCTTCTTCTCATTCTTCTTCTTCTTATTCTTCTCTTCTCATTCTTCTTCTTCTTCTTCTTCTTCTTCTCATTCTTCTTTCTCATTCTTCTTCTTGTCATTCTTCATTTCTTCTTCTTCTCGTTCTTCTTCTTCTTCTCATTCTTCACTTCTCATTCTTCTTCTTCTTATTCTTCTCGTTCTTCTTCTTCTCATTCTTCTTCTCATTCTTCTTCTTCTTATTCTTCATCTCTTCTTCTTCATTTCATTCTTCTTCTTCTTCTTCTTCTTCTTCTTCTTCATTTTTTCTTCTTTCTCATTCTTCTTCTTTTCATTCTTCTTCTTCTCATTCTTCTTCTTCTTCTTCTTCCTCTCATTTCTTAACTTCTACCGTTTCTTCTTCTTCTCATTCTTCTTTTCTCATTCTTCTTCTCATTCTTCTTTTTCTCATTGCTCTTCTTCTCATTCTTCTTCCTCTATTCTTCTTCTCATTCTTCTTCTTGTCATTCTTCTTCTTCTTTCTTCTTCTTCTTCTTCATTCTTCTTCTTCATTCTTCTTCCTCTTCATTCTTCTTCTTATTCTTCTTCTTTCTTCTTCTTCTTTCATTCTTCTTCATTCTTCTTTTTTCTCATTCTTCTTCTCATTCTTCTTCTTCTCATTCTTCTTCATTCTTCTTCTTCTTTATTCTTCTTTCTTCTTCTTTTCATTCTTCTTCTTCTCATTTTTCTTCTTTTTTCTTCTTCTTCTCATTCTTCTTTTCTCATTCTTCTTCTTCTCATTCTTCTTCTTCTCATTCTTCTTCTCATTCTTCTTCTTCTTCTTCTTTTATTTTTTCTTGTTTTTTTCTTATTCTTCTTCTTTTTCTCATTCTTCTTCTTCTCATTCTTCTTCTTCTCATTCTTCTTCTTCTCATTCTTCTTCTTTCTTCTTCACATTCTTCTTATCATTCTTCTTCTTCTTCTTCTTCTTCTTTTTCATTCTTCTTCTTCATTCTTCTTCTTCTTTCTTCTTCTCATTCTTCTTCTCATTCTTCTTCTTCTTCATTCTTCTTCTCATTCTTCTTCTTCTCATTCTTCTTCTCATTTCTTCTTCTCATTCTTCTTCTTCTCATTCTTCATCTTCTCATTCTTCTTCTCATTCTTCTTCTTCCATTTCTTCTTCTCATTCTTCTTCTTTCATTCTTCTTCTCATTCTTCTTCTTCTTCTTCTTCTTCTCATTTCTTCTCATTTTTCTTCTTCTCATTCTTCTTCTTCTCATTCTTCTTCTTCTCATTCTTCTTCTTCTCATTCTTCTTCTCATTCTTCTTCTTCTCATTCTTCTTTTTTTCTTTTCTTCTTCTCATTCTTCTTTTCTCATTCTTCTTCTCATTCTTCTTCCTTCTTATTCTTCTTCTCATTCTTCTTCTTTCATTCTTCTTCTTCTTCTCATTTTTCTTCTTCTTCATTCTTCTTCTCTCATTCTTCTTTTTTCTTCATTCTTATTCTTTCTTCTTCTTCTCATTCTTCTTCTTCTCATTTCTTCTTCTTCTTCTTCTTCTTCTTCTCATTCTTCTTTTTTATTTTTCTTGTTTTCTTCTTATTCTAATTCTTCTTCTTCTTTTCTTCTTCTTCTTATTCTTCTTCTTCTCATTCTTCTTTCTCATTCTTCTTCTTCTCATTCTTCTTCTCATTCTTCTTCTCATTCTTCTTCTTCTCATTCTTCTTCTCTTTTCTTCTTCTTCTCATTCTTCTTCTTCATTCTTCTTCTCATTCTTCTTGTTCTCATTTTCTTCTTCTCATTCTTCTTCTTCTCATTCTTCTTCCATTCTTCTTCTTTTCTCATTCTTCTTCTTCTCATTCTTTCTTCATTCTTCTTCTTCTCATTCTTCTTCTTCTCATTCTTCTTCTCATTCTTCTTCTTCTCATTCTTCTTCTTCATTCTTCTTCTTCTTCTTTTTCTTCTTCTTCTTCTTCTTTTTTCTTCTTTCTTCTTCTTCTCATTCTTCTTCTTCTCTTTCTTCTTCTCATTCTTCTTCTCATTCTTTCTTCTTTTTCTTCTTCTTCTTCTTCTCATTCTTCTTCTCATTTTCTTCTTCTCATTCTTCTTCTTCTTCTCATTCTTTTTCATTCATTTCTTCTTCTTCTCATTCTTCTTCTTCTCATTCTTCTTCTTCTCATTCTTCTTCTTCTTCTTCTTCATTTTCTTCTTCTTTTCTTCTTCTTCTCATTCTTCTTCTTCTCATTCTTCTTCTCATTCTTCTTTCTCTTCTTCTTCATTTCTTCTTCTTCTCATTCTTCTTCTTCTCATTCTTCTTCTTCTCATTCTTCTTCTCATTCTTCTTCTCTTTCTTCTTATTCTTTTTTTCTTCTTCTCATTCTTTTTTCATTCTTCTTTCTTCTTCTTCTTCTTCTTCTCATTCTTCTTCTTCTCATTCTTCTTCTTCTCATTCTTTTTCTTTCTTCTTCTTCTTCTCATTTCTTCTTCTTCATTCTTCTTCTTCTTCATTTCTTCTTCTTCTTCTCATTCATTCTTCTTCTCATTCTTCTTCTTCTCATTCTTCTTCTCATTCTTCTTCTTCTCATTCTTCTTCTCATTCTTCTTCTTCTCATTCTTCTTCTTCTTCTCATTCTTCTTCTTCTCATTCTTCTTCTCATTCTTCTTCTTCTTCTTCTTCTTCTTCTTCTTCTTCTTCTTCTTCTTCTTCTTCTTCTTCTTCTTCTTCTTCTTCTTCTTCTTCTTCTTCTTCTTTCTCATTCTTCTTTTCTCGTTTTCTTCTTCTTCTTCTTCTTCTTTCTTCTTCTTCTTCTTCTTCTTCTTCTCGTTCTTCTTCTTCTTCTTCTTCTTCTTCTCTTCTTCTTTCATTCTTCTTCTCATTCTTCTTCTTCTCATTCTTCTTCTTCTCATTCTTCTTCTTCTCATTCTTCTTCTTCTCATTCTTCTTCTTCTTCTTCTTCTTCTTCTCATTCTTCTTCTTCTTCATTCTTCTTCTTCGTTTCTTCTTCTCATTCTTCTTTCTTTCTTCTTTCTCATTCTTCTTCTTATTCTTCTTCTCATTCTTCTCTTCTCTTCTTCTTCTTCTTCTTCTTTCTTCTTCTCATTCTTCTTCTCATTCTTCTTCTCATTCTTCTTCTTCTCATTCTTCTTCTTTCTTCATTCTTCATTCTTCATTTCTTCTTCTTCTTCTTCTTCTTCTTCTTCTTCTTCTCATTTCTTGTTCTTCTCATTCTTCTTCCTTCTTTCTTCTTCTTCTTCTTCTTCTCATTCTTCTTCTTCTCTTCTTCTTCTTCTCATTCTTCTTCTTCTCATTTTCTTCTTCTTATTCTTCTTCTTCTCATTCTTCTTTTTCTTCTTCTTCTTCTTCTCATTCTTCTTCTTCATTCTTCTTCTTCTCATTCTTCTTCTTTCTTCTTCTTTTCTTATTTTTTTCTCTTCTTCTTCTTCTTCTTCTTCTTCTTCTTCTTATTCTTCTTTCTCTCATTCTTCTTCTCATTCTTCTTCTTCTTCATCATTCTTCTTCTTCTCATTTTCATCTTTTCATTCTTCTTCTTCTCATTCTTGTTCTTCTTTTCTTCTTCTTCTTCTTCTTCTTCCATTTTCTTCTCATTCTTCTTCTTCTCATTCTTCTTCTTCTTCTTCTTCTTCATTCTTCTTCTTCTTCTTTTCTTCTTCTTCTTCTTTTTTCTTCTCATTCTTCTTCTTCTCATTCTTCTTCTCATTCTTCTTCTTCTCATTCTTCTTCTTCATTCTTCTTTTCTCATTCTTTTCTTCTCATTCTTCTTCTTCTAATTCTTCTTCTCATTCTTCTTCTCTTTCTTCTTCTTCTTCTCATTCTTCTTCTTCATTCTTCTTCTCATTTCTTCTTCTTCTCATTCTTCTTCTTCTCATTCTTCTTCTTCTCATTCTTTTTCTTCATTCTTCTTCTTCTTCTTCTCTTCTTCTCTTTCTTCTTCTTCTTCTCATTCTTCTTCTTCTCATTCTTCTTCTTCTCATTCTTCTTCTCATTCTTCTTCTTCTCATTCTTCTTCTTCTCATTCTTCTTCTTCTCATTCTTCTTCTTCTCATTCTTCTTCTTACCGTTAACAGTTCTCATTCTTCTTCTTCTCATTCTTCTTCTTCTTCTTCTTCTCTTCTCATTCTTCTTCTCATTCTTCTTCTTCTCATTCTTCTTCTTCTCATTCTTCTTCTTTCTCATTCTTCTTCTTCTCATTCTTCTTCTTTCTTCTTCTTCTTTTCTTCTTCATTCATTCTTCTTCTCATTCTTCTTCTCATTCTTCTTCTTCTTCATTCTTCTTCTTTTCTCATTCTTCTTCTTCTTCTTCTTCTTTTCTTCATTCTTCTTCTTCTCATTCTTCTTCTTCATTCTTCTTCTTCTTCATTCTTCTTCTCATTCTTCTTCTTCATTCTTCTTTTTCTTCTTCTCTTCTTCTTCTTCTCTTCTTCTTTCTTCTTTTTCTTCTTCTTCTCATTCTTCTTCTTCTTCTTCTTCTCTTCTTCTTCTTCTCTTCTTCTTCTCATTCTTCTTCTTCTTCTTCTTCTTCTTCTCATTCTTCTTCTTCTTTTCTTCTTCTCATTCTTCTTCTTCTCATTCTTCTTCTTCTCATTCTTCTTCTCTTCTTCTTCTTCTCATTCTTCTTCTTCTCATTCTTCTTCTTCTCATTCTTCTTCTTCTCATTCTTCTTTTTCTTCTTCTTCTTCTTCTCTTCTTTCATTCTTCTCTTCTTCTTCTCATTCTTCTTCCTTCTTCTTCTTCTTCTCATTCTTCTTCTTCTCATTCTTCTTCTTAATTTCTTCTTCTTCTCTCATTCTTCTTCTTCTCATTCTTCTTCTTCTCATTCTTCTTCTTCTTCTTCTTCTTCTTCTTCTTCTTCTCATTCTTCTTCTTCTCATTCTTCTTCTTCTTCTTCTTCTTCTCATTCTTCTTCTTCTCATTCTTCTTCTTCTTCTTCTTCTTCTTCTTCTTCTTCTTCTTCTTCTTCTTCTCATTTCTTCTTCTTCTCATTCTTCTTCTTCATTCTTCTTCTTCTCATTCTTCTTCTTCTCATTCTTCTTCTTCTCATTTTCTTCTTCTTTCTTCATTCTTCCATTCTTCTTCTTCTCATTCTTCTCATTCTTCTTCTTCTTCTTCTTCTCATTTTCTTCTTCTTCTTCTTCTTCTTCTTCTTCTCATTCTTCTTCTTCTCATTCTTCTTCTTCTCATTCTTCTTCTCATTCTTCTTCTTCTTCATTCTTCTTCTTTCTTCATTCTTCTTCTTTTCATTCTTCTTCTTCTTTCTTCTTCTCTTATTCTTCTTCTTCTTCTTTCTTCTTCTTCTTCTTCTTCTTCTCATTCTTCTTCTTTCTTCTTCATTTCTCATTCTTCTTCTTTCTTCTTCTCATTCTTCTTCTTCTCATTCTTCTTCTTCTCATTCTTCATTCTTCTTCTTTTTCTCATTCTTCTTCTTCTTCTTCTTCTTCTTATTCTTCTTCTTCTCATTCTTCTTCTTCTCATTCTTCTTCCATTCTTCTTCTTCTTCTCATTCTTCTTCTTCTTCATTCTTCTTCTTCTTTTTCTTCTTCTTCTCATTCTTCTTCTTCTCATTCTTCTTTCTCATTCTTCTTCTTCTCATTCTTCTTCTTCCATTTTTTCTTCTTCTTCATTTCTTCTTCCTTTTCATTCTTCTTCTTCTTCTTCTTCTTCTTCTTCTTCTCATTCTTCTTCTTCTTCTTCTTCTTCTCATTCTTCTTCTTCTTTCTTCTTCTTCTTCTTCTTCTTGTTCTTCTTCTTCTTCATTCTTCTTCTCATTCTTCATTCTTTTTTCTTCTTCTTCTTCTTTTCTTCTTCTCATTCTTCTTCTCATTCTTCTTCTTCTTCTTCTTTCTTCTTCTTTCTTCATTCTTCTTCTTCTTCTTCTTCTTCTTCTTCTTCTTCTTCTTTTCATTCTTCTTCTCATTCTTCATTCTTCTTCTTTTTTCTTTTTTTCTTCTTATTCTTCTTCTTCTCATTTCTTCTTCTCATTCTTCTTCTTCTCATTCTTCTTCTTCTTCATTCTTCTTCTTAACCATTCTTCTTCTTCTCATTCTTCTTCTTCTTATTCTTCTTTTCTCATTCTTCTTCATTCTTAATTCTCATTCTTCTTCTTTTCTTCTTTCTCATTCTTCTTCTCTTCTTCTTCTCATTCTTCTTCTTCTCATTCTTCTTCTTATTCTTCTTCTTCTCATTCTTCTTCTCTTTCTTCTTTTCTCATTCTTCTTCTTCTCATTCTTCTTCTTTTCTTCTTCTTCTTCTTCTCATTTTCTTCTTCTCATTCTTCTTCTTCTCATTCTTCTTTCTTCTTCTCATTCTTCTTCTTCTTCTTTCTTCTTCTTCTCATTCTTCTTTCTCATTCTTCTTCTTCTTCATTCTTCTTCTCATTCTTCTTCTTCATTCTTCTTCTTCTTCTTCTTCTTTTTCTTCTTTCTTCTTCTTTTTTCTTCTTCTTCTCATTCTTCTTCTTCTCATTCTTCTTCTTCTTCTTCTTCTTCTCATTCTTCTTTTCTTCTTCTTCTTCTCATTCTTCTTCTTCTCATTCTTCTTCTCATTCATTCTTCTTCTCATTCTTCTTCTCATTTTTCTTCTTTCTTCTTCTTCTTCTTCTTATCATTCTTCTTCTTCTTTTCTTCTTCTTTCTCATTCTTCTTCTTCTTCTCATTCTTCTTCTTTCTTCTTCTTTTCTTCTTCTTCTTGTTCTTCTTCTTCTTCTCTTCTTCTTCTCATTCTTCTTCTCATTCTTCTTCTTCTCATTCTTCTTCTTCTTTTCTTAATTTTCTTCTTCTCATTCTTCTTCTTCTTCTTATTTCTTCTCATTCTTCTTCTCATTCTTCTTCTTCTCTTCTTCTTCTTCTCTTTCTTCTTCTCATTCTTCTTCTTCATTTCTTCTTCTTTCTTCTTCTTCTCATTCTTCTTCTTCTCATTCTTCTTCTTCATTCTTCTTCTTCATTCTTCTTCTTCTCATTCTTCTTCTTCTTCTTCTTCTTCTTCTTCACATTCTTCTTCTTCTCTTTCTTCTTAATTCTCATTCTTCATTCTTCTCATTCTTCTTCTTCTTTCTTCTTCTTATTCTTCTTCTTCTTCTCATTCTTCTTCTTCTCATTCTTCTTCTTCTCATTCTTCTTCTTCTCATTCTTCTTCTTCTCATTCTTCTTCTCATTCTTCTTCTTCTTCTTCTTCTTATTCTTCTTCTTCTCATTCTTCTTCTTCTTCTTCTTTTCCATTCTTCTTTCATTCTTCTTCTTCATTCTTCTTCTTCTCATTCTTCTTCTTCTTCTTCTTCTTCTTCTTCTTCTTTTTCTCATTCTTCTTCTTTCATTTCTTCTTCTCATTCTTCTTCTTCTCATTCTTCTTCTTCTTTCTTCTTCTTCTCATTCTTCTTCTTCTCATTCTTCTTCTTCTTTCTTCTTCTCAATTCTTTTCTTCTTCTCATTCTTCTTTCTTTTTCTTCTTCTTTTCTTCTTCTTCTTCTTCTTCTTCTTCTTCTTCTCATTCTTTTCTCATTCTTCTTCTTCTCATTCTTCTTCTTCTTCTTCTTCTTCTTTTTCCATTTCTTCTTTCTTCTTCTTTCTTCTTCTTCATTCTTCTTCTTCTCATTCTTCTTCTTCTCATTCTTCTTCTCATTTCTTCTTTCTTCTCATTCTTCTTCTTCTTCATTCTTCTTCTTTCTCATTCTTCTTCTTCTCATTCTTCTTCTTCTCATTCTTCTTCTTCTTTCTTCTTCTTCTTCTTCTTCTTTCTTCTTCTCATTCTTCTTCTCTCATTCTTCTTCTTCTTTCTTTCTTCTTCTTCTTCTTCATTCTTCTTCTTCTCATTCTTCTTCTTCTTCATTCTTCTTCTTCTCATTCCTTCTTCTCATTCTTCTTCTTTCTTTCTTCTTCTTCTTCTTCTTCTCATTCTTCTTCTTCTCATTCTTCTTCTTCTCATTCTTCTTCTTCTCATTCTTCTTCTTCTTCATTCTTCTTCTTTCATTCTTCTTCTCATTTCTTCTTTTTTCTTCTTCTTCTCTTCTTCTTCTTCTTCTTCTTCTTCTTTCTCATTCTTCTTCTTCTCATTCTTCTTCTCATTCTTCTTCTTTTCTTCTTCTTTCTTCTTTCATTCTTCTTCTTCTCATTCTTCTTTCTTATTTCTTCTTCTTCTTCTTCTTCCATTCTTTTCTTTCTTCTGCGTTGTTACTCTCTTCTTCTTCTTCTCAATTCTTCTTCTTCTTCATTCTTCTTCTTCTCTTCTTCTTCATTCTTCTTCTTCTTCTTCTCATTCTTCTTCTTCTCATTCTTCTTCTTTCTTCTTCTTCTTCTTTCTCATTCTTCTTCTTCTCATTCTTCTCATTCTTTTTCTTCTTCTTCTTCTTCTTCTTCTTCTTCTTCTTCTCATTCTTCTTCTTCTTCTTCTTCTTCTTCTCATTCTTCTTCTTCTAATTCTTCTTCTTTCTCATTCTTCTTCTTCTTAACATTCTTCTTCTTCTCATTCTTCTTCTCGTTCTTCTTCTTCTTCTCTTCTTCTTATTCTTTCTTCTTCTTCTTCTTCTTCTTCTTCTTCTCATTTTCTTCTTCTCATTCTTCTTCTTCTCATTCTTCTTTCTTATTCTTCTTCTTCATTCATTCTTCTTCTCATTCTTCTTCTTCTCATTTCTTCTTCTTCTCATTCTTCTTCTTCTCTTCTTCTTCTTTCTTCTTCTTCTCATTCTTCTTCTTCATTCTTCTTCTCACATTCTTCTTCTTCATTCTTCTTCTTCTCATTTCTTCTTCTTTTCATTCTTCTTCTTCTTCTTCTTCTTCTTCTTCTTCTCATTCTTCTTCTCATTCTTCTTCTTCTTCTTCTTTATTCTTCTCTTCTCATTTTTCTTTTCTTCTTCTTCTTCTTCTCATTCTTCTTCTTCTTCTTTCTTCTTCTTCTTCTCATTCTTTCTTCTTTCTATCTTCTTCTTCTTCTCATTCTTCTTCTTCTCATTTCTTCTTCTCATTCTTCTTCTTCTCATTCTTCTTCTTCTTCTTCTTTCTTCTTCTCATTCTTCTTCTTCTTCTTCTTCTTCTCATTCTTCTTCTTCTCATTCTTCTTCTTCTCATTCTTCTTCTTCTCATTCTTCTTCTTCTTTCTTCTTCTTCTCATTTTTCTTCTTCTCATTCTTCTTCTTCTTCTTCTTCTTTTTCTTCTTCTTCTTCTTCTTCTCATTCTTCTTCTTCTCATTCTTCTTCTCATTCTTCTTCTTCTTCTTTCATTCTTCTTCTTCCTCTTCTCATTCTTCTTCTTCTCTTTCTTCTTCTTCTTCTCATTCTTCTTCTTCTCATTCTTCTTCTCATTCTTCTTCTTATTCTTCTTCTTCTCATTTCTTCTTCTTACCATTCTTTTCTCATTCTTACCATTTCTTCTTTTCTTTTCTTATTCTTCTTCTTCTTCTTCCTCTTCTCATTCTTCTTCTTCTCCTTCTTCTTCTTCTCATTCTTCTTCTCATTCTTCTTCTTCTCATTCTTCTTCTTCTTCTTCTTCTTTCTCATTCTTCTTCTCAATTACTTTCTTCTTCTTTCATTCTTATTCTTCCATTCTTTTTACCATTCTTTTCTTCGTTCTCTTTCTTCTTCTTCTTACCTTCTTCTTCTTCTTCATTCTTCTTCTCATTCTTCTTCTTCTCATTCTTCTTCTAATTCTTCTTCTTCTTCATTCTTCTTCTTCTCATTCTTCTTCTTCTCATTCTTCTTCTTTCATTCTTCTTCTTTCATTCTTCTTCTTCTCATTCTTCTTCTTTCTTCTTCTTCTCATTCTTCTTCTTCTTCTTCTTCTTCTCATTCTTCTTCTTCTTCTCATTCTTCTTCTTCTCATTCTTCTTCTCATTCTTCTTCTTCTCATTTTCTTCTTCTCATTCTTCTTCTTCTCATTCTTCTTCTTATTCTTCTTCTTCTCATTCTTCTTCTTCATTCTTCTTCTTCTTTTCTTCTCATTCTTCTTCTAATTCTTCTTCTTCTTTCTTCTTCTTCTCATTCTTCTTCTTCTCATTCTTCTTCTTCTCATTCTACTTCTCATTTTCTTCTTCTTATTCTTCTTCTTCTCATTTTTCTTCTCATTCTTTTTTCTCATTCTTCTTCTTCTCATTCTTTCTTTCTTAAATCCTCGCTTTCTTCTTCTTCCGTTTCTTAATACCGTTCTTTTCTTTCTTCTTCTTCTTTCTTCTTCTTCTCATTCTTAACTTCTTTCTTCTTCTTCTTTTTCTTCATTCTTATTTTTCTTCTTCTCATTCTTCTTCTTCTCATTCTTTTCTTATTCTTCTTCTTCTCATTCTTCTTCTTATCATTCTTCTTAACGTTTCTTAACCCAATTCTTTCTTTTTCTTATTCTTCTTCTTACCTTCTTCTTCTTGTCATTCTTTTTTCTTCTCATTCTTCTTCTTCCATTATTCTTCTTCTCATTCTTCTTCTTCTCATTCTTCTTCTTCTCATTCTTCTTCTCATTCATTCTTCTTCATTCTTCTTCTTAGCTCATTCTTCATTTTTTTCCGTCATTCTTTTCTTACCTTCTTCTTCTTTCTTTTTCTCATTTTCTTCTTCTCATTTTCTTCTTCTCATTCTTCTTCTTCATTCTTTTTCTTCTCATTCTTCTTCTTTTCTTATTCTTCTCATTTTCTTCTTCTCATTCTTCTTCCATTCTTCTTCTTCTCGTTCTTCTTCTTCATTCTTCTTTCTTATTATTTTCTTCTTATTCTTCATTCTTCTGATTCTTTCTTATTCTTCTTCTTCTTTTCTTCTTCTTCTTCTTCTTCTTCTTCTTCTTCTTCTCATTCTTCTTCCTTCTCATTCTTCTTCTTCCCATTCTTCTTCTTCTCATTGTTCATCTTCTCATTCTTCTTCTTCTCATTCTTTTTCTTACCAATCTTCTTCTCATTCTTTTTCTCGTTCTTAACTTTTTCTCATTCTTAACAATTCATTTTTCTTTTCTCATTCTTCTTCTTTCTTCTTCTTCTTCATTCATTCTTATTCTCATTCTTTTTCTTCTCATTTCTTCTTCTTCTCATTCTTCTTCTTATTCTTCTTGTTCTCATTCTTCTTTTCTCCATTTCTTCTTCTTCTTCTTAACTTACCGTTCTTGTTCCTTCATTCTTCTTCTTCTTACCATTTTCTTCTTCTCATTCTTCTTCTGATTCTTCTTCTTCTCATTCCTTTTCTCTTTCTTCTTCTTCTCATTCTTCTTCTTCTCATTCTTATTCTCATTCTTCTTCTTCATTCTTCTTCTAATTTCTTCTTCTTCTCATTCTTCTTTATTCTCCATTCTTAACTTCCAATCTTCTTGTTCTCATTCTTCTTCTCGTTCTTCTTTCTTCTTCTTCTGATTCTTCTTCTTCTCATTTTCTTCTCATTTTCTTCTTCTCTTCTTCTTCTTGTCATTCTTCTTCTTCTTATTCTTATTCTCATTCTTCTTAACTCTCATTCTTTTCCCATTTTCTTCTTCTTAACTTCTCATTATTCTTCTTCTCATTCTTCTTGCTTCTTCTTCTTCTTCTTCTTATCATTCTTCTTCTTCTCTTCTTCTTCTTATTCTTCTTATTCTTCTTCTTCTCATTCTTCTTCTTTCTTCTTCTTTATACCATTCTTAACCATTCTTTTTCCATTCTTCTTCTCATTCTTCTTCACATTCTTATTCATTCTTAACTTCTAAATCTTTTCATCCTTCTTCTTCTCATTCTTGTTCCTTCTCGTTCTTCTTCTTCTCATTCTTCTTCTCATTTTTCTTCTAATTTTCTTCTTCTCATTCTTCTTCTTCTTCTTCTTTCTTCTTATTCTTCTTCTTTTTCTTCATCTTCTTCTTCTTCTTCTTCCTCTTATTCTTCCTCTTCTTCTTCTCTTCTTCTTCTTCTTCTTCTTCTCATTCTTCTTCTTCTTCTTCTTCTTCTCATTCTTCTTCTTCTTCTTCTTCTTCTCATTATTATTCTTAACGTCTTCTTCTTCTTTCTTCTTAACTTCTCGTTATTCTTTCTTCTTCTTCTTCTTAACACCTCTTCTTCCTCTTAACCTTCTTATTACCGTTCTTAGTTCTTATTCTTAACCTTCTCATTCCTCTTCTCATTCTTCTTCTTCTCATTCTTCTTCTCATTCTTCTTCTCATTCTCCATTAACTTCTCATTCTTTTCTTCTCATCCTTCTTCTTCTCATTTTCTTCTACTTATTCTCCTTCTTACTCATTCTTAACAACCCCGTTCTTTTCTTTTTCTAATTTATTCTTTTCTTTCTTGGCATTCTTCTTTATTTCCTCTTTTCATTATTTCTTCTGGATTTTTCTTCTTGTCATTCTCCTTCTTGTCATTCTTTTTCTTCTCATTCTTCTTCTCCTTACACTTCTTCTCCCTCCTTCTTTCTTCTTCCATTCTTCTTACCGTTCTTACACTTATTCTCGCTTCTTAATTATTTCTTAACTGTACTTCTCATTCTTCTTCTTAACATTCTTCTTCTTCTTCTTCTCATTCTTCTTCTTTTTATCATTCTTCTTCTTCTCATTCTTTAGCTTCTCATTCTTCTTCTTCTCATTCTTCTTCTCATTCTTCTTCTCTTTTCTTCAACTTCTTTTTCTCCTTCTTCTCATTCTTCTTCTTCACCGATTTCTTCTTCTCCGTTCTTGTCATTCTTTTTCTTCTCATTCTTTTTTCTTCCATTCTTCTTCTTATTCTTCTCCTTCTCATTCCGTTCTTAATTTCTTCTTCTTCTCATTCTTCTTCTTCTTCTTCTTTGCTGCTCATTCTTCTTTTCTTATTGGCTGGCTATTTCTTATTCTTCTTTTTTCTTATTCTTCTCATTCTTCTTCTCATTCTTCTTCTTCTCATTTTTTCTTCTTCTCATTCTTCTTCTTCTCATTCTTCTTCTTCTCATTCTTCTTCTTCTTATTCTTCTTCTTCTCATTCTTCTTCTTCATTCTTCTTCTTCTCATTCTTCTTCTTCTCATTCTTCTTCTTCTCATTCTTCTTCTTCTTCTTCTTCTTCTCATTCTTCTTCTTTCTTCTTCTTCTCATTCTTTTTCTCATTCTTCTTCTTCTCATTTCTTTTTTCTCATTCTTTCTTCTTCTTTCTTTTTCTTCTTCATTCTTCTTCTTCTCTTTCTTCTTCTCATTCTTCTTCTCATTCTTCTTCTTCTTCTCATTCTTCTTCTTCTTCTTCTTCTTCTTCTTCTTCTTCTTCTTTCTTCTTCTTCTTCTTCTTCTCATTCTTCTTCTCATTCTTCTTCTTCTCATTCTTCTTCTTCTCATTCTTCTTCTCATTCTTCTTCTTCTCATTCTTCTTCTTCTCATTCTTCTTCTTCTCATTCTTCTTCTTCTTTCTTCTTCTTCTTCTTCTTCTTCTTATTCTTCTTCTTCTTCATTCTTCTTCTCATTCTTTCTTCTTCTTCTTCTTCTTCTTCTTCTTCTCATTCTTCTTCTTCTTCTTCTTCTTCTTCTTCTTCTCTTCTTCTTTCTTCTTCTTCATTCTTCTTCTTCTCATTCTTCTTCTTCTCATTCTTCTTCTTCTCATTCTTCTTCTTCTTCGTTCTTCTTCTCATTCTTCTTCTTCTCATTCTTCTTCTTCATTCTTTCTTCTTTCATTCTTCTTATTCTCATTCTTCTTCTTCTCATTCTTCTTCTTCTCATTCTTCTTCTTCTCATTCTTCATTCTTCTTCATTCTTCTTCTTCTTCTTCTTCTTCTCTTCTTCTTCATTCTTCTTCTTCTCATTCTTCTTCTTCTCATTCTTCTTCTTCTCATTCTTCTTCTTCTTCTTCTTCTTCTCATTCTTCTTCTTCTTCTTCTTCTTCTCATTCTTCTTCTTGTCTCAATCTTCTTCTCATTCTTCTTCTTCTCATTCTTCTTCTTCTCATTCTTCTTCTTCTCATTCTTTTTCTCATTCTTCTTCTTCATTCTTCTTCTTCTCATTCTTCTTCTTCTCATTCTTCTTCTCATTCTTCTTCTTCTCATTCTTCTTTCTTCTTCTTCTTCTTCTTCTCATTCTTCTTCTCATTCTTCTTCTTCTTCTTCTTCTTCTTCTTCTTCTTCTCATTCTTCTTCTCATTCTTCTTCTTCTCATTCTTCTTCTTCTCATTCTTCTTCTTCTTCTTCTTCTTCTTCTCATTCTTCTTCTTCTCATTCTTCTTTCTTCATTCTTCTCTTCTTCTTCTTCTTCTTCTTCTCATTCTTCTTCTCATTCTTCTTCTTCTCATTTTCTTCTTCTCATTCTTCTTCTTCTCATTCTTCTTCTTAACTTCTTCTTCTTCCATTCTTCTTCTTCTTCTTCTTCTTCTTCATTCTTCTTCTTCTCATTCTTCTTCTTCTTTTCTTCTTCTTCTCATTCTTCTTCTTCTCATTCTTCTTCTTCTCATTCTTTCTTCTTCTCATTCTTCTTCTTCTCTTCTTCTTCTTCTCATTCTTCTTCTTCTCATTCTTCTTCTTCTCATTCTTCTTCTTCATCTCTTCTTCTTCTCATTCTTCTTCTTCTTCTCATTTCTTCTTCTTCTCATTCTTCTTCTTCTCATTCTTCTTCTTTCTTCTTCTTCTTCTTTCTTCTTCTTCTCATTCTTCTTCTTCTCTCATTCTTCTTCTTCTTTTCTTCTTCTCATTCTTCTTCTTCTTCTTCTTCTTCTTCATTCTTTCTTCTTATTCTTCTCATTCTTCTTCTTCTCATTCTTCTTCTTCTCATTCTTCTTCTTCTTCTTCATTCTTCTTTCTTCTTCTTCTTCTTCTTCTTCTTCTTCTCATTCTTCTTCTTCTCATTCTTCTTCTTCTTCTTCTTCTCATTCTTCTTCTTCTCATTCTTCTTCTTTCTTCTTCTTCTCTTCTTCTTCTTCTCATTCTTCTTCTCATTCTTCTTCTTCTCATTCTTCTCTTCTCATTCTTCTTCTTCTCATTCTTCTTCTCATTCTTCTTCTTCTCATTCTTCTTCTCATTCTTCTTCTTCTCATTCTTCTTCTTCATTTCTTCTTTTTCTTCTTCTTCTTCTTCTCATTCTTCTTCTTCTTCTTCTTCTTCTTCTTCTTTTTCTTCTTCTTTCTTCTTCCATTCTTCTTCTCATTCTTCTTCTTCTTTCTTCTTCTTCATTCTTCTTCTATTCATTCTTCATTTCTTCTTCTTCTTCTTCTCATTTCTTCTTCTTCTCATTCTTCTTCTTCTCATTCTTCTTCTTCTCATTCTTCTTCTTCTTCATTCTTCTTCTTCTCATTCTTCTTCTTCTCATTCTTCTTCTTCTTCTTCTTCTTCTCTTCTTCTTCTTCTCATTTTCTTTCTCTCTCTTCTTCTTCTTCTTCTTCATTCTTCTTCTTTTTCTTTCTCTTCTTCTTCTCTTCTTCTTCTTCTTCATTCTTCTTCTTCTCATTCTTCTTCTTCTCATTCTTCTTCTTCTCATTCTTCTTCTTCTCATCTTCCATTCTTCTTCTTTCTTCTTTTCTTCTTCTTCTTCTTCTTCTTCTTCTCATTCTTCTTCTTTCTTCTTCTTCTTCATTTCTTCTTCTTCTCATTCTTCTTCTCTTCTTCTCATTCTTCTTCTTCATTCTTCTTCTTCTTCTTCTTCTCATTCTTCTTCTTCTCATTCTTCTTCTTCTCATTCTTCTTCTTCTTCTTCTTCTTCTTCTTCTTCTTCTATTCTTCTTCTTCTTCTTCTTCTTCTTCTCAAACTTCTTCTCATTCTTCTTCTTCTCATTCTTCTTCTTCTCATTCTTCTTCTTCTCATTCTTCTTCTTCTCATTCTTCTTCTTCTCATTCTTCTTCTCTTCTCATTCTTCTTCTCTTTTTCTTTCTTCTTCTTCTTCTCTTCTTCTTCTTCTCTTTCTTCTTCTTCTTCTTCTTCTTCTCATTTCTTCTTCTTTCTTCTTCTTCTTCTTCTTCTTCTTCTTTCTTCTTCTTCTTCATTCTTCTTCTTCTTCTTCTTCTTCTTCTCATTCTTCTTCTTCTCATTCTTCTTCTTCTCATTTCTTCTTTCTTCTTTCTTCATTCTTCTTCTTCTTCTTCTCTTCTTCTTCTTTCTTTCTTCTTCTCATTCTTCTTCTTCTTCTTCTTCTCATTCTTCTTCTTCTCATTCTTCTTCTCATTCTTCTTCTTCATTCTTCTTCTCATTCTTCTTCTTCTTCTTCTTCTTCAATTCTTCTTCTTCTTCTCTTCTTCATCTTCTTCTTTCTTCTTCTTCATTCTTCTTCTTCTCATTCTTCTTCTTCTTCTTCTTCTCATTCTTCTTCTTCTTCTTCTTCTTCTTCTCATTCTTCTTCTTCTCATTCTTCTTCTTCTTTTCTTCATTCTTCTTCTTCTTCATTCTTCTTCTTCTTCTTCTTCTTCTTCTTCTTCATTCTTCTTCTTCTTCACATTCTTCTTCTTCTCATTCTTCTTCTTCTCATTTCTTCTTCTTCTCATTTCTTCTTCTCATTCTTCTTCTTCTTCTTCTTATTCTTCTTCTTCTTTCTTCTTCTCTTCTTCTTCTTCTTCTTCTTTTTTCTTCTTCTCATTCTTCTTCTCTTTCATTTCTTCTTCTTCTTCTTCTTCTTCTTCTTCTTCTCTTCTTCTTTTCTTTCTTCTTCTTCTTCTTCTTCTCATTCTTCTTCTTCTTCTTCTTCTTCTTCTTCTTCTTCTTCTTCTCATTCTTCTTCTTCTTCTTTTCTTCTCATTCTTCTTCTTCTTCTCATTCTTCTTCTTCTCATCTTCTTCTTCTCATTCTTCTTCTTCTTCTTCTCTTCTTCTTCTTCATTCTTCTTCTTCTCTTCTTCTTCTTCATTCTTCTTTCTTCTTCTTTCTTCTTCTCTTCTTCTTCTTCTTCTTCTCATTCTTCTTCTTCTTCTTCTTAACTTCTCATTCTTCTTCTTCATTCTTCTTCTTCTTATTCTTCTTCTTCTCATTCTTCTTCTTCTCTTCTTCTTCTTCTCTTCTTCTTCTTTCTTCTTCTTCTTCTTCTTCTTCTCATTCTTCTTCTTCTTCTTTCTTCTTCTTCTTCTCATTCTTCTTCTTCTCATTCTTCTTCTTCATTCTTCTTCTTTCTTTCTTCCATTTATTCTTCTTCTTCTCATTCTTCTTTCTTCTTCATTCTTCTTCTTCTTCTTTCTTCTTCTTCTCATTCTTCTTCTTCTTCTTCTTCTTCTTCTCATCTTCTTCTTCTTCTTCTTCTTTCTTCCGTTTCTTCTTATTCTCTTCTTCTTCTTCTTCTTCTTCTTTCTTCTTCTTCTTCTCATTCTTCTTCTTCTCATTCTTCTTCTCTTCTTCTTCTTCTTCTTCTTCTTCTTCTTCTTCTTCTTTCTTCTTCTTCTCATTCTTCTTCTTCTTCTTCTTCTTTCTTCTTCTCATTCTTCTTCTTTTCATTCTTCTTCTTCTCATTCTTTTCTTCTCATTCTTCTTCTTCTCATTCTTCTTCTTCTTCTTTTCTTCTTCTTCATTCTTCTTTCATTCTTCTTCTTTTCTTCTTCTTCTTCTTCTCTTCTTCTTCTTTCTTCTTCTTCTTCTTTTCTTCTCATTCTTCTTTCTTCTTCTTCTTCTCATTCTTCTTCTTCTCATTCTTCTTCTTCTTCTTCTTCTTCTCATTCTTCTTCTCATTTCTTCTTCTCATTCTTCTTCTTCTTTCTTCTTCTTCTCTTCTTCTTCTTCTCATTTTTCTTTTTTTCTTCTTCTTCTTCTTCTTCTTCTCATTCTTCTTCTTCTCATTCTTCTTCTTCTCATTCTTTTCTTCTTCTCATTCTTTTCTTCATTCTTCTTCTTCCCATTCTTCTTCTTCTTATTCTTCTTTCTTCTTCTTCTTCTTCTTCTTCTTCTTCTTCTTCTTCTCATTCTTCTTCTTCTTCTCATTCTTCTTCTTCTTCTTCTTCTTCTTCTTCTTTCTTCTTCTTCTCATTCTTCTTCTTCTCATTCTTCTCATTCTTCTCATTCTTCTTCTTCTCATTCTTCTTCTTCTTCTTCTTCTTCTTCTTCTTCTTCTTCTTCTTCTTCTTCTTCTTCTTCTTCTTCTTCTTCTTCTTCTTCTTCTTCTTCTTCTTCTTCTTCTTCTTCTTTCTTTCTTCTTCTTTCTCATTCTTCTTCTCTTTTCTTTTTCTTCTTCTTCTTCTTCTTCATTCTTCTTCTTCTCTTCTCTTCTTCTTCTTTTCTTCTTCTTCTCATTCTTCTTCTTTTCATTTCTTTTTCTTCTCATTCTTCTTTTTCTCATTCTTCTTCATTCATTCTTCTTCTCATTCTTCTTCTCTCATTCTTCTTCTTCTCATTCTTCTTCTTCTCTTTCTTCTTCTTCTTCTTCTTCTTCTT
>JAENHJ010000355.1:0-12500 GCA_025330945.1 Mucuna pruriens | reverse complement strand
CTTCATTCTTCTTCTCATTCTTCTTCTTCTTCTTCTTCTTCTTCTTCTTCTCATTCTTTTCTTCTCATTCTTCTTCTTCTCATTTTCTTCTTCTCATTCTTCTTCTTCTCATTCTTCTTCTTCTTCTTCTTCTTCTTTCTTCTTCATTCTTCTTCTTCTCTTCTTCTTCTTCTTCTCTTCTTCTCTCTTCATTCTTCTTCTTCATTCTTCTTCTTCTTCATTCTTCTTCTCATTCTTCTTCTCATTCTTCTTCTTCTCATTCTTTTCTTCTCATTCTTCTTCTTCTCATTCTTCTTCTTCTCATTCTTCTTCTTCTCATTCTTCTTCTTCTTAACTCATTCTTCTTCTTCTTCTTCTCTTCTTCTTCTTCTTCTTCTTCTTCTTCATTCTTCTTATTCTTCTTCTTCTCATTCTTCTTCTTCTCATTCTTCTTCTTCTTCTTCTTCTTCTTCTTCTTTCTTCTTTTTCTCATTCTTTCTTCTTCTTCTTCTTCTTCATTCTTCTTCTTCATTCTTCTTCTTCATTCTTCTTCTTCTTCTTCTTCTTCTTCTTCTTCTTCTTCTTCTTCTTCTCATTCTTCTTCTTCTCATTCTTTTCTTCTCATTCTTCTTCTTCTCATTCTTCTTCTTCTCATTCTTCTTTTTCTCATTCTTCTTCTTCTTCTCATTCTTCTTCTTATTTCTTCTTCTTCTTTCTTCTTCTTCTTCTTCTTCATTTTCTTCTTCTTCATTTTTCTTCTTCTCATTCTTCTTCTTCTCATTCTTCTTCTTCATTCTTCTTCTTCTCATTCTTCTTCTTCTTTCTTCTTCTTCTCTTCTTCTTCTCATTCTTTCTTTCTCATTCTTTTCTTCTCATTTTTCTTTTCTTCTTCTTTTTCTTTCTTCTTCTTCTTCTTCTTTTCTTCTTCTCATTCTTCTTCTTCTCATTCTTCTTCTTCTTCTTCTTCTTCTTCTTCTTCTTCTTCTCATTCTTTTCTTCTTTCTTCTTTTTCTTCTTCTCATTCTTCTTCTTCTTTCTTCTTCTCTTCTCTTCTTCTCATTCTTCTTCTTCTCATTCTTCTTCTTCTCATTTTTCTTCTTCATTCTTCTTCTTCTTCTTTTCTTCTTATTCTTAATTCTTCTTCTTCTTCTTCTTCTTCTTCTTCTCATTCTTCTTCTTCTTCTCATTCTTCTTCTTCTCATTCTTCTTCTTCTTCTTCTTCTTCATTCTTCTTCTTCTTCTTTTCTTCTTCTTCTTCTTTCTTACTCATTCTTCTTCTTCTCATTCTTCTTCTCATTCTTCTTCTTCTCATTCTTCTTCTTCTCATTCTTCTTCTTCTTCTTCTTCTTCTTCTTTCTTCTTCTCATTCTTCTTCTTCTCATTCTTCTTCTTCTCATTTCTTCTTCTTCTTCTTCTTCTTCATTCTTCTTTCTTTTCATTCTTCTTCTTCTTCTTCTTCTTCTTCATTCTTCTCATTCTTCTTCTTCTTCATTTCTTCTTCTCATTCTTCTTCTCATTCTTTTTCTTCTCATTTTCTTCTTCTCATTCTTCTTCTTCTCATTCTTCTTCTTCTTCTTCTTCTTTCTTCTTCTTCTTCTTCTTCTTCTTTTCATTCTTCTTCTTCTCATTCTTTTTCTTCTTCTTCTTCTTCTTCTTTTCTTAACTTTCATTCTTCTTCTTCTCATTCTTCTTCTTCTTATTCTTCTTCTTCTTCTTTTTCTTCTTTTCATTCTTTCTTTCTCATTCTTCTTCTTCTTCTTCTTCTTCTTCTTCTCATTCTTCTTCTTCTCATTCTTCTTCTTTCTCATTCTTCTTTCTCATTCTTCTTTTCTCATCTTCTTCTTCTTCTTCTTCATTCTTCTTCTTTTTCTTATTCTTTTCTTCCGTTCTTCTTCTTATTCATTCTTCTTCTCATTCTTCTTCTTCTCATTTCTTCTTCTTCTCATTCTTCTTCTTTTTCTTCTTCATTCTTCTTTTCTCATTCTTCTTCTTCTCATTCTTCTTCTTCTCATTCTTCTTCTTCTCTTTTCTCTCATTATTCTTCTTCTTCTCATTCTTCTTCTTCATTCTTCTTTTTCTCATTCTTCTTCTTCTTCTTCTCATTCTTCTTCTTCTCATTCTTCTTCTTCTCATTCTTCTTTTTCTCATTCTTCTTCTTCTCATTCTTCTTCTCATTTCTTCTTCTTCTCATTCTTCTTCTTCTTCTTCTTCTTCTCTTCTTCTTCTTTCATTCTTCTTCTTCTTCTCTTCTTCTTCTCATTCTTCTTCTCATTCTTCTTCTTCTTCTTCTTCTTTTTCTTCTTCTCATTTTTCTTCTCATTCTTCTTCTTCTCATTTTTTTTCTCATTCTTCTTCTTCTCATTCTTCTTAAATTCTTCTTCTTCTCATTCTTCTTCTTCTCATTCTTCTTTTTCTCATTCTTCTTCTTCTCATTCTTCTTCTTCTTCTCTTCTTCTTCTTCTTCTTCTTCTTCTCATTCTTCTTCTTCTCATTCTTCTTCTCATTCTTCTTCTTCTCATTCTTCTTCTTCTCATTCTTCTTCTTCTCATTCTTTTTTTCTTCTTCTTCTTCTTTGTTCTTTTTCTTCTTCTCATTCTTCTTCTCATTCTTCTTCTTCTCATTCTTCTTTTCATTCTTCTTCTTCTCATTCTTCTTCTTCTCATTCTTCTTCTTCTTATTTCTTCTTCTCATTCTTCTTCTTCTCATTCTTCTTCTTCTCATTCTTCTTCTTCTTCTCATTCTTCTTCTCATTCTTCTTCTTTCACCGTTTCTTCTTCTCATTTTTCTTCTTCTCGTTCTTCTTCTTCTCATTCTTCTTCTTCTCATTCTTCTTCTTCTTCTTCTTTTCTCTTCTTCTTCATTCTTCTTCTCATTTCTTCTTCTCATTCTTCTTCTTCTCATTCTTCTTCTTCTCATTTCTTCTTCTTCATTCTTTCTTCTTTCTTTTTCATTCTTCTTCTCATTCTTCTTCTTCTTCTTCTTCTTCTTCTTCTTCTTCTTTTCTTCTTCTCATTCTTCTTCTTCTCATTTTCATCTTCTTCTTTCATTCTTCTTCTCATTCTTCTTTTTCTTCTCATTCTTAATTCTTATTCTTCTTCTTCTCATTCTTCTTCTCATTCTTCTTCTCATTCTTCTTCTTCTCATTCTTTATAATTTGGCATTCTTTTTCTCTTTCTTCTTATTTTCCGTTTCTTCTTTGTCGTTCTTCTTTTTCTTCTCATTCTTGTCGTTCTTCGTTTTCTCCTCGTTCTTCTCATTCTTCTTCTTCTCATTCATCTTCTCATTCTTTCTTCTTCTTCTCATCTCTTCTTTTCATTTTTTTCCTTCTTGTCATTCTTAACTCATTTCTTCTTTTACCTTTTTCTCTTCGCATTCTTAACTGTATTCTTCTTATTCTTCTTAACATTATTAACCTCATTCTTCTTCTAACCTTTGAATCTCATTCTTTTTCTCATTCTTCTTGTCTTCTCATTCTTCTTTTTCTCATCTTCATTTTCTTCTCATTCTTCTTCTTCTCATTAACTTTAACATTCTTCTTTTCTTTATATTAACTTAATTCGTTTTTCTTAACCCTCTTTCCATTCTTCCCGTTTTATTAACTTTTTCTTCTTCTCATTCTTCTTCTTCTCATTCTTCTTCTTCTCATTCTTCTTCTCATTCTTTTCATTCTTCTTCTTTTTCTTCTTAACATTCTTCTTCGTTTTTCTTAACTTCTCAATCTTCTTCTTGTCATTTTCTTCCTCACTTCTTCTTCTTCATTCTTCTTCTCATTCTTCTTCTTATTCTTCGCTCTTCTCATTTCTTCTTATCATTCTTATTCTTCTCATTCTTCTTTCTCTCATTCTTCTTCTTCTCATTTCTTCTTCTTCGCATTAACCTTTCTTATTAACGCCGTTTCTCTTTTTCTCGTTTCTTCTTCTTCCATTCTTCTTCTTCTCATTTCTTCTTCTCATTCTTCTTCTTCTAATTCTTCTACTTCTCATTCTTCTTCATCTCTTCTTCTTTTCTCATTCTTCTTCTCCCCATTTCTTCTTCTGGCAACTCTTCTTCTTCATTTTCTTCGTTCTTCCAATTCCTAATTCTTCTTTTTCTTCATTCTTTTTCTCATTCTTCTTCTTCTCATTCTTCTTCTCATTCTTCTTCTTCTCATTTCTTCTTCTCATTCTTCTTCTTTCTTCTTCTTCTAATTCTTCTTCTTCTTTCTTCTCATTTCTTCTTCTTCTTCTTATTCTTTCTTCTTCTTCATTCTTCTTCTTCTCATTCTTCTTCTTCTCATTCTTCTTCTTCTCATTCTTCTTCTCATTCTTCATTCTTTTTCTTCATTCTTCTTCTTTTTCTTCTTCTTCTTCTTCTCATTCTTCTTCTCATTCTTCTTCTTTCTTCTTCTTCTTTTTTTCTTCTTCTTCTCTTCTTCTTCTCATTCTTCTTCTTCTCATTATTCTTCTCTTCATTTCTTCTTCTTCTCATTCTTCTTAACTTCTTCTCTTTCTTCTTCTTCTCTTTCTTCTCTTTTTTCTTATCATTCTTCTTCTTTCATTCTTCTTCTCATTCTTCTTCTTCTTCTTCTTCTTCTTCTCATTCTCCTTCTTCTCATTCTTCTTCTTCTTATTCTTCTTCTTCTCATTCTTCTTCTCATTCTTCTTTCTATTTTCTTCTTTTCATTCTTCTTCTTCATTCTTCTTCTTCTCATTCTTCTTCTCATTCTTTTCTTCTTCATCTCATTCTTCTTTTTCTCATTCTTCTTCTTCTCATTCTTCTTCTTCTCATTCTTCTTCTTCTCATTCTTCTTTCATTCTTCTCATTCTCTTTTTTCTTCTTCTTCTTCTTCATTCTTCTTCTCATTTCTTCTTCTTCTCATTCTTCTTCTTCTTCTTCTTCTTCTCATTCTTCTTCTTCTTCTTCTTCTCATTTTTCTTCTTCTCTCATTCTTCTTCTTCTTCTTTCTTCTTCTTCTCATTCTTTCTTCTTTTCTTCTTCTTCTTCTTCTTCTCTTCTTCTCTTTCTTTCTTCTTCTCATTCTTCTTCTTCTCATTCTTCTTCTTCTCATTCTTCTTCTTCTCATTCTTCTTCTTCTCATTCTTGATCTCATTAACCATTTCATTGTTTCGCCATTCTTAACCCAACACGATTCTTATTCTTACAATTCTTCTTCTTCTCGTTCTTTTCTTCTCATTTCTTCTTCTTCATTCTTCTTCTTATTCTTCTTTTTTGTTCTTCTGCTCGTTCTTCTTCTCATTCTTCTTTTCTCATTCTTCTTCTTCTCATTCAACCTTCTCATTCTTTTCTTCTTCATTCTTCTTCTTCTCTTTCTTCTTTTTCTCAATCATTTTTCTTCTCCATTCTTAACTTATTCTTATTCTTCTTCTTAATTTTTCTTCTTCTCATTCTTCTTCTTCTCATTCTTCTTCTTCTTCTTCTCATGCTTTTCCATTCTTCTTCTTATTCTTCTTATCTCATTCTTCTTCTTCTTATTCTTATTCTTCTCATTAAATAACTCAATTCTTCTTCTCATTCATCTTCTTCCTCAATTTCTTCTTCATTTCTTTTTCTCATTCTTGTTCTTATTCTTCTTCTTAGCATTCTTCTTCTTGTCATTCTTCTTCATTCTTCTTAGATTTCTTCTTCTTTTCTCGTAAACTTATACTTCATTCTTCTCTTCGGTCTTCTCTTCTCATTCTTCTTCTTCGTTACTTATCCTTGTACCATTTCTTCTTTTTCGTTGTTTATTCCTCTCGTCCTTCTTCTCATTTTCTTAACTTTTCTTAACCCATTTTAACTATATTGTTCTTTTTCGTTCTTGTCTTTCTTTTCTTCTCATTCTTCTTCTCCTTATTCTTCTTCTCATTCTCCTTGTTCTCATTCTTGTCTCATTCTTCTTCTTCTCATTCTTCTTCTCATTCTTCCTCTCATTCTTCTTCTCATTCTTCTTCTCATTCTTCTTCTTCTCATTCTTCTTCTTCTTCTTCTTCTTCTCATTCTTCTTCTCATTCTTTTGCTCATTCTTCTTCTTACCGTTGTTCTTTTTCTTCTTTTTCTTCTTATTCTTCTTCTTCTCATTCTTTTTCTTCTTGTTCATCTTGTTTTCAGTTTTCTTCCTCTCGTTCTTCTTTTTCTTCATTTCTTCTTCTTTTCGTTATTACCGTTTTCATTTCTTCCCCATGTCATTTCTTCTTTTCTCGTTTTCTTATTGCCATTCTTAACTCAATTCTTCTTCTCATTATTCTTCTAATTCATTCTTCCGTTATTCATTTTCATTTTTTCTCTCATTTTTCTTCTTTCATTTTAATCTTCTCATTTCTTCTTATTCTCATTCTTCTTTTCTTCTCATTCTTCTTCTTCTCATTCTTCTTCTTCTCATTCTTCTTCTTCTCATTCTTCTTCTGCTCATTCTTCTTCTTCTTAATCTTCTTCTTCTCATTTTCTTCTCATTCTTCATTCTAATTCTTCTCATTCTTAACCTGCAATTCTTAAGTATATTTCTTTTCATTCTTCTTCTCCTTCTTCTTTTCTCAATCTTCTTCTTCTCGTTTCTTTTAACGTCTTATTATTCATCTTCTCAATTCTTCTTCTTCTCGTTCTTCTTCTTCATTATAGTTTCTTCTTCTCTTCATAATTCTTGTTCTTTTTCTTCTTCTTCACTTCTCATTCTTCTTTTCTCTTCTTCTTCTCATTTCTTTTTTCTTCTCATTCTTTTCTTCTCCTTATTCTTCTTCTCATTCTTTTCTTCTCATTCTTCTTATTCTTCTTCAATCTTCTTCTCATTCTTCTCATTCTTCATTTTCATTCTTCTTCTCATTCTTCTTCTCTTTCATTTCTTCTTCTCGATCTTCTCATTTTCTTCTTCTCAATTCTTCTTCTTCTCATTCTTCATCTTCTCATTCTTCATCTTGTCATTTCTTCTTCTTCATTCTTCTTCTCATTGTTTTTCTCGCCATTCTTCTTTTTCATTTCTTCTTCTTCTCATTCTTCTTTTTTCATTAACTTATTTCTTCACCTTTGTTTTCTCATTTTTTTTTATCATTCTTCATTAAATACTTTCATTTTCTTTTTCATTCTTCTTCTATTAATTCTTCTTTTTTCATTCTTCTCTTTCGTTCTTACTTCTTCTTCTTTCATTCTTCTTTCTCATTCTTCTTCTCATTCTTCTTCTTCTCGTTCTTAACATTCTTCTTCTTCTCATTCTTCTTTTCATTCTTCTTCTTCTCATTCTTCTTCTTCTCATTCATCTTCTTCTCATTCTTCTTCTTCTCATTTTTTCTTCTCATTCTTCTTCTTCTCATTCTTCTTCTAATTCTTCTTCTTCTCATTCTTCTTCTTCTCATTCTTCTTCTTCTCATTCTTCTTCATTCTTCTCTTTTCTCAATCTTCTTCTTTTGTCATTTTCTTCTTCTCATTCTTCTTCTCGTTCTTCTTCCGTTTTCTTCTTCTCATTCTTCTTCTCATTTTTTCTTCTCATTCTTCTTCTTCTCATTCTTCATATTCATTCTTCTTGCATTTTCTTCTTCATTTCTTCTTTCTTTTTCTTTTCATTCTTCTTCTCATTCTTCTTTTTCTTCACATTTTTCTTCATGTTTTTTCTTCATTATTCTTTCTTCTTCAGTTCTTTAACCTCTTTCTTCTTCTCATTTCTTCTTCTTCATTCTTCTTCTTCTCATTTCTTATTTCTTTTTTCTTCTTCTTCATTTCTTCTTCTTCTCATTTCTTCTTCTTCATTCTTCTTCTCATTCTTCTTCTTCACATTCTTTTTCTCATTCTCATTCTTCTTTCTTCTTCATTTCTTCTTTTTTCTTGTTCTTCTTCTTCCTAATTCTTCTTCTCATTCTTCTTCTTCTTCACATTCTTCTTTCTTCTTTTTTCTTCTTCATCTTATTTTTCTTCTTCTCATTCTTCTTCTCATTCTTCTTCTCATTCTTCTTCTTCTCATTCTTCTTATTTTCTTCTTAACAATTCTTTTTTCTTAATTCTTTTTCTTTTTCTTCATCTTCTCGTTCTTCTTCTAATTCTTCTTCTTCTCATTCTTCTTCTCGTTCATTCTTTTTCTTCTCATTCTTCTCGTTCATCTTCTTCTCTTCTTATCCTTACTCATTACCAATTTTAATCTTATTCTTATTCTTCCGTTCTTTTCTCGTTTCTTCATCATCATTCTTCGTTCTTCTTCTTCTTCTCAATCTTCTTCTTGTCGTTTGCTTTTTCTTCCCATTCTTTTCTTATTCTTCTAATTCTTCTCTTCAATTCTTCTTCACCATTCACATTCTTCTTTCTTCTTCTTCATTCTTCTTCTTCCATTCTTCTTTCTTTCATTCTTTTCTGATTCTTTTTATCATTCTTCTTCCATTTCTTCATCTTCTACATTCTTCTTCTCATTTCTTCTTCTTCTCCTTATTCTTCTTTTTTTCTTATTTTTCATTTTCTTCTTCTCATTCTTATTCTTCAATTCTTTTCTTCATTTCTTTCGTTCTTCTTCTTCTCATTCTTCTTCTTTCATTTTCTTTTCTCATTCTTCTTCTTCTTCTTCTTCTTATTTTCTTATTCCGTTCTTCTTCTCATTCTTCTTCTTCTTACCGATCTTGTTTTTCTTCTTATTCTTCTTCTTGTTACATTCTTTTTCTTCTCATTCTTCTTCATTCTTCTCATTCTTTTCTTCTTCATTCTTCTTCTTCATTCTTTCTTTTTCATTCTTCTTCTTCTTCATTTTTCTTCTTCTTTTTCTTCTTATTCTTCTTTTTCCCTCATTCTTCTTCTTCTCATTCTTCTTTCATCATTCTTCTTCTTCTCATTCTTTTCATTTTTCTTCTTCTCATTCTTCTTCTTCTCATTCTTCTTCTTCTCATTTCTTCTTTTCTCATTCTTATCCTTCACATTCTTAACTTCTCATTCTTTTCTTGTCATTCGTTCTTAATTTCATCTCATTCTTCTTATTCTCATTTTTCTTCTCATTTTCTTTTTTCTCTTTCTTCTTCTTCTTTCTTCTTCTTAATTATTCTTCTTCTTCTCGTTCTTATTATCATTTTCTTCTTCTTTCTTTTCCTTTTTTTCATTCTTGTTTTTTCTTTCTTTATTCTCATTCTTTTCTCATTCTTCTTCTTCTCATTCTTTTTTTTTTCTCATTTCTTCTTCTTCTTCTTCTTCTCATTTTTCTTCTCATTCTTCTTCTTTCGTTCTTCTTCTTCTTTTTCTTCTTCTCAATTTTTCTTTCCAATTCTTTTTTTTCTTTTCTTCTTCTCGTTTTTCGTACCGTTCTTTTCTTCTCATTTTTTTCTTCTCATTCTTCTTCTTCATTCTTCTTCTTCTCATTCTTCTTCTTCTCATTCTTCTTCTTCTCATTTTCATCTTCTCATTCTTCTTCTTATCATTCTTCTTCTCATTCTTCTTTTTTATTCTTTCTTACAATTAAAATTTCTTCCCTCTCATTCTTCTTCTTATCGTTCTTCTTCAAATTTCTTCTTCTCATTCTCGTTCTTCTTCTCATTCTTCTTCTTCTCATTCTTCTTCTTCCATTCTTTTTCTCATTCTATTTCTTCTCATTCTTCTCATTCTTTTCTTCTTATTTTTTCTTATCAGTCAGATTTTTTCTTCAATTTCTTTCTTCTCGATTCTTCATCTCGTTCTTCTTCTTTATTCTTCTTCTCTTCTTCTTCTCTTTCTTCTTCTTCAATCTTTTTCTTCTCATTCTTCTTCTTCTCATTCTTCTTCTTCTCATTCTTCTTCTTCTCATTCTTCTTCACCATTTCTTTTTCTATAATTCTTCTCCCTCTCATTCTTAACTTCATTTTATTTTTCTTCCCGTTCTTAACTTTTCACATTTTCTTCTCATTCTTTCTTCTTTTCATTCTTAAATTTCATTCTTCATTCTTCTCATTCTTCTTCTTCATTCTTCTTCTTCTCATTCTTCTTCTCATTTTGTTCATGTCATTCTTCTTCTCGTTCTTCTTCTTCTCATTTCTTCTTCTTCTTTCTTCTTTTATTCTTTCTTCTTTATTTCTTCTTCTTCTCATTCTATTCTTCTTCTTCTTTTCTTCTTCTTCTCTTCATTCTTAATATTTCTCATTTCTTCTTTTTCTTATTTTCTTCTTCTCATTCTTCTTTTCTTGGCCTATTCTTCTTCTTCTCGTTCTTAACCTTTTAAAATCTTCTTCTTCTTTTCTTCTTCTCCCTAATTCTTCTTAACCCATTCTTCTTCTCATTCTTCTTCTTCTTATTCTTCTTCTCATTCTTCTTCTTCTCATTCTTCTTTCACATTCTTCTTCTTCATTCTTCTTCTCATTCTTACCACATTTCTTCATTCTTCCATTCATCTTCTCGACTTCTTCTCATTTTTCTTCTTATTCTTCTTTTCTCATTCTTCTTCTTATTCTTCTTTATCTCATTCTTCATGCGTCTCATTCTTCTTCCATTTCTTCTTATTTTTAAACTTCTTCTTTTCTCATTCTTTTTCCTATCATTCTTCTTCTTCTTTATTCTTCTTCTCCTTCTTCTTTGTTCTTCTTCTCATTCTTCTTCTTATTCTTTTTCTCATTTCTTTTTTCTTTCTTTCTTCTTCTTTTCATTCTTCTTCTTCTAATTCTTCTTCTCATTTCTTCTTCTCATTCATTCTTCTTCTTCTCATTCTTCTTTCTTCTTCTTCTTCTCATTCTTCTTCTCATTCTTCTTCTTCTTAACTTTCATCATCTTCTTCTCATTCTTCTTCTCATTCTTCTTCTTCTCAATCTTCTTTTCTCATTCTTTCTCGTTCATCTTCTTCTTTAACTTCATTCTTCTTCTTTTCATTCTTCTTCTTCTTCATTATTCTTCTCATTATTATTTCATCTTCTTTCTTCTTACTCATTCTTCTTCTTTCTTCTTCTTCTCATTCTTATTCTTTTTCCATTCTTCTTACTCATTCTTAATTCTTCTCATTTCTTTTCTTTTTCTTCATCATTCTTCTTCTTCTCATTCTTCTTTTTCTCCTTCATTCGTTCTTCTTCTCATTCTTCCCCCTTACTCATTCTTCTTTTCATTTCTTCTTCTTCATTCTTCATCTTCTCATTCTTCTTCTTCTCATTCTTCTTTTCTTCTCATTTTTTCTTCTCCTTTTTTCTTCTCATTCTTCTTCTTCTCATTCTTTTTCTTCTTAATTCTTCTTCCATTCTTCTTCTTCCGTTCTTCTTCTTCTCCTTTTCTTAACTTACATTCTTCTTCTTGTCATTCTTCTTCTTTTCATTCTTCTTTTTCTCATTCTTCTTCTCATTCTTCTTCTTCTCATTCTTCTTCTTCTCATTCTTCTTCTCATTTCTTCTTACCGTTCTTCTTACCATTCTTCTTCTTCTTCTTCTTCTTGTCTTCTTTTTCTTCTCATTCTTCTTTCCTCTTCTTCTCATTTCTTCTTGTTCTCATTCTTCATCTTCTTCATTCTTCTTATCATTCTTCTTCTTCTCATTCTTCTTCTCATTCTTCTTCTTCTTTTCATTCTTTTCTTCTCATTCTTCTTCTTGTCACATTCTTCTTAACATTGTTCTTCTTCTTCTTCTTCTTTTGTCTTTCTTTTCTTTTTTTTACTATTCTTCTTCTTTCTTCTTCTTCTCATTCTTCTTCTTCTCTTCTTTTCTTCTTCTCATTCTTCTTCTCATTCTTCTTCTTCTCAATTCTTCTTCGTTCATTCTTCTTCTTCTCATTCTTCTTCTTCTCATTCTTTCTTATTCTAGAACCATTCTTCTTCTCATTCATCTTCTTCTCGTCTTCTTCTCATTCTTCTTTTTATTCTTCTTCTCATTCTTCTTCTTTTTCTTCTTCATCTTCTCATTCTTCTTCTCATTTCTTCTCATTCTTCTTAACCCCATTCATTCTTCTTTTCTTATTCTTCTTCTTACTCGTTCTTCTTCTCGTTAATTCTTCTTCTCATTCTTCTTCTTTTATTCTTCTTCTTATTTCTTTTTTCTTCTCATTCTTCTTAATTCTTCTTCTTCTCATTCTTCTTCTTCTTCTTCTCATTCTTCTTGTTCTTCTTCTTTCTTTTCTTCTTCTTCTCTTCTTCTTCTTTTCATTCTTCTTCTTCTTCGACGCCATTTCTTTCTTCTGCTCCTTCTTAACTTCTTTGTTCTCATTCTTCTGCGTTTCTTTTCTTCATTTCTTATTCTTCTTCCGTTCTTTGTCTTAGATTTCTTCTCGTCTTCTTATTTATAATTCTTCTTCTTATTCTTCTCCTTCTCTTTTCTTCTCATTCTTCTTCTTCTCATTCTTTTATCACCGATCTTCTTCCGCTTGTTCTTAATATCGATATTATGCCATTCTTCTTATAGTTCTTATTTCATTTTTCTTGATGCCAGTGCTTCTTTAATAGATTCTTTCTTCTCATTCTTATTCTTAACTAGTTATTTCTTATAGCTTCTTACAATCTTCTTATCATTCTTTTCTTTGATTCTTCGTCTTTTTGATTCTTCTTCTTCTCGTTCTTTGTTCCTCTTATTCTTCTTCTGGTTCTTCTTCTAATTCTTCAACCTCGTACTTCTTGTAATTAACTATTGATTCTTTTTTTTTTTTTTTTT
>JAENHJ010000354.1:0-41155 GCA_025330945.1 Mucuna pruriens | reverse complement strand
GAAGTTACGTATTGAAATCTCGTGCGGAACAAAAGGGTAAAGCTCGCTTGATTCTGATTTCCAGCACGAATACGAACCGTGAAAGCGTGGCCTATCGATCCTTTAGACCTTCAGAATTTGAAGCTAGAGGTGTCTAAAAGTTACCACAGGGATAATGGGCTTGTGGCGCCCAAGCGCTCATAGACGTTGCTTTTGATCCTTGCCCGCTTCTTCCTATCATCAAGAAGCTGCACCACCAAGTCATTGGATTGTTCACCCACCAATGTGAACGCGAGTCGGGCTTTAGACCGTCGCGGAGACAGGTTAGTTTTACCTCACCGATGACAAGGTCGCAATAGTAATTCAACCTAGTACGAGGAACCGTTGATTCGCACAATTGGTCATCACGCTTTGGTTGAAAGCCGCTGGCGCGGGGTTGTCAGGCGTTGGATTATGACCGAACGCCTCTAAGTCAGAATCCGGCTAGAAGCTTAATACGCTGCACGCCCGTCGCCCGCTTGCTTGCCCAATTGCGCAGGGGGTTTAGGCCCTGTAGGCACGTGTCACTGAAACCTTGCAAGGCATTAGCCTTTGTAAGACGCCATGAAGCTTAATTCCCATCAAACGACGAGTTGAATCCTTAGACGACTTAAATACGCCGACGGGTATTGAGAGGTGGCGAGCGGCCTTGCCGCCACGATCCACCGAGATTCAGCCCTTGTCGCTTGATTCGCCCCTCCCAACCATTCCTAAATTTTCATCATTTTCTTTGGCGTTCAGAGAGGCTAAGAAAGGTACCAATTCGGGCAAAATTTTAAGCCACATGGTATGGTAACAAACTTAGCCAAAAAAATGAGTCACGATCCAAAACGTTATAGATTTGAGAAACGGTGACAAAACGTGATCAAAACTTAGCCACAAATTGAGCCATGAGCCAAAAAAACGTGGCTAGAATTTGAGCCACGCCTGCGCCAAAACGTGGTCAGATTTTCAGCCACGGTGCCAAAAACGGATCAAAACTTAATCTTTTGAGCCGCGATGCCAAACGTTTTTTGAGCCACGGTGCCAAAAACGTGATCGTAAAACTTAGCCAGATTTTGAGCCGCCGCGTGCCAAAACGTGGTCAGAATTTCAGCCACGGTACAAAAACGTGATCAGAAAACTTAGCCGATTTTTAGCCACGGCAGGCCAAACGTGGTCGATTTTCAACCACAGATGCCAAAAACGCGATCGTAAAACTTAGCCAGATTTTGAGCCACCTGCACAAAAACGCGGTCGAATTTCAGCCACCTGCCAAAAACATGATCAGAAAATCTTAGCCAGATTTTGAGCCGCTTGGCCAAAAACGTGGTCGACACCACCTTAAAAACCCGATCGAAAAACTTAGGCAGATTTTGAGCCATGGTGCCAAAAACGGTCGAATTTCAACCACCTGCAAAAAACGTGATCAGAAAACTTAGCCATTTTGAGCCAAAAACGTGGTCGACTTCAGCCACCTGGTAAAAACATGATCGTAAAAAACTTAGCCAGATTTTGAGCCGCGCCAAAAACGTGGTCAGATTTTTAGCCACCTGCGGCAAAAAACGTGATCAGAAAAATCCTAGCAGATTTTGAGCCACTGCCAAACGTGGTCAGATTTTCAGCCACAAAGCCAAAAAACGTGATTAGAAAACTTAGCAGATTTTGAGCCAAGGTGCCAAAACGTGGTCGATTTTCAGCCACTGCCAAAAACGTGATCAGAAAACTTAGCCAAATTTTGAGAAGTCAGGCGGTGCAAAACGTGGTCAGATTTTCAGCCACTGCCAAAAACATGATCAGAAAACTTAGCCAGATTTTGAGCCACTAAAACGGGTCAAAAACTTCAACCACTTTACCAAAAACGTGATCGAACTCTAGCCAGATTTTGAGCCACTTGCAGCTAAAAAACTTAGCCACTGGCCAAAAAACGTGGTCGAAACTTGGCGTTGGTGCCAAAACTTAGCCATTGGCCATAAAACTTAGCACTCTTCGTGTCAAAATACTTTCCTTAGACCCCAATGACATTGGGAAGGCTTGGACAAACGCACTTCATCCTCCATTTTTTCGATATTTTGCTTTTTGCCTGTTTTGGTTAAAAAATCATTAAAAATCAATCCCTTATCCAATGGCTTTCGAATTTTGTGGACACATTGTTTATAGTATTGTGTGAGTTCCTGCAAAAAACTACGTCAAAATTCGATCTCTAGGTACCCTTTTCCATTTTTCCTGATTTTATGTATTTTAGCCACTTTAAAAAAACTTTTAAAATCATTCCTGTCAAAAAATTCTATAACTTGGTGGACGAGGAGATATGATTATTCTAGGCAATCCTGCAAACTCGCACCAAAAATTCGACCTCTAGGTCCGATTTTTGGACTTATGTCTACTCAAAAAAAGGTATCTACTTGTATAATTTTGGCTTTTGCATATTATCCTATTATTATGTGGGGCTGTTCACTCAAACCACGCCCACAGTGAGGGTCATGAGGACTTCCATGGGACTTCCTCCTGACGCTCACACAAGCCTTCCCATGCTTGTTGTGGGTTATTTTCCCATGGTTTTGGGTGATTAATCTGATCATCCATGCCGAATCTTGGCCGAACTCGCCGATTTTTGCGCCCTCAAAAAATTTGTGGGTTTCGTGGCATGGCTTAGTCTAGCACCAGTGATGCTTGGGCAATGCTTTTCTTGGGTGATTCTTCGCCCGTATGAGAATTTCAAACGGCCGCCTCGTTTGTTTGAGGCTGTTTTCGCAAATCTTCGGCCGCCGGGCGATACACCCCCATCCCGACATGCTCTACAAAGGGTGTTCTACCCATTGTCCCAAGTGATAGCACCTAACTGGTGGTGCCACCCATGACCAACAACGCAACGCTGCTTCGTGGCAATCGTACGCGGTCTCATACATACACACCACAAAAGAGAAAACCACCCCTTGGTCTTGGTCTAACACCGATGCCGGGGCAGCGCCTCCGGTGATCCATGGTCCTTTCAGTTTTATATTTGTCCCTTCGATTTTTCTTGATCACACTCTTGGGGGCCAAGATTTTGCTTTATGTGTTGCCGCGGGCCTTGGCTAAACCAAATCCCATCCCGGGTCAGCATCATCCCATCCTCCCTCCCTCCCTAAATATCTAAGCCAGCCGGGGTTGGGGGTATCATCCCTTCCTCGTGGTGCTCCTGCACGCCAGTGTCTTTTTCTCATCCACCATCCCATCCTCGTGCACTCCTGATCGAGTGTTTTTCTTTTCCCCAAACCACCCCATACTCTTGTGCTCGGCGAAGCGTCTTTTTTTCTCCTTGACCAACAATGTAACGTTGCCTCCTCCTTTGATGGCATCGCTTGTTGTGAATAACGCAACGCTGCCTCCTCCCACACGGCACCGTCAAGGTCAAAGCAAAATGGGCATGGCGTGCCTTTCTTCCTAGTACGACCCTCCTTCGGTCCCTTTGGTTTTATTTCAGGAGAGGACGACTTGGTGGGCACCACCACTGCTCTTGTTTAGGCGGGTCTCCTTACATACATGCCTAGCGATGCAGGTTTGGCGCCACCCGATGCTTCCATATGCTTGCATGCCTCTCGGCATTGCAGGGTGTGGTCTGCTCCTATGGGTGTCGGTTATGGGCGAACGCTGGGGCGGTGAGTTGTGCTGGATGTTTTTGTTAACCGGCCCGGCTTGTGCACCGAACGGCCGACATGCATCCTCATCATCATCAATCGTCACCTTCTGCCTCCATGGCGTTGGGGGGGCGTACCGCCCGCCCTCGTGTTGCCTACCTACCAAAACGGTATGGGTTTGAATTGCATAGCACACGCCTTCCAGGCCTCTTCTGTGAGCCTGGGATCTTGAAGTCCCGCACGCTGTCCACGCCAGGCCCGGCTTACCCACGTGGCACGCAAGCGCGAGACTGTTTTTGGATACGGTGCACGCGCGAACGCGGGGTCCCGTGCCCCGCCACGCTCCACAAAATCTCTGGTTGTCTTTGAATGACACCCGCCCCTCGCCAAGGTCCTGCCGACCATCACGCCGGCAGCACCAACGCCACGCAGAGTCATTAACGGTGCTACCTGCTGATCCCGCCAAAGAGTCATATGCTTGTCTCAAAGATTAAGCCATGCATGTGTAAGTATGAACTAATTCAGACTGTGAAACTGCGAATGGCTCATTAAATCAGTTATAGTTTGTTTGATGGTATCTACTACTCGGATAACCGTAGTAATTCTAGAGCTAATACGTGCAACAAACCCCGACTTCTGGAAGGGATGCATTTATTAGATAAAGGTCGACGCAGGCTCGCCTGCTGCTTTGATGATTCATGATAACTGCTGATCGCACGGCCTTTGTGCCTCTGCGACGATCATTCAAATTTCTGCCCTATCAACTTTCGATGGTAGGATAAGGGCCTACCATGGTGGTGACGGGTGACGGAGAATTAGGGTTCGATTCCTGAGAGGGGAGCCCGAGAAACGGCTACCACATCCAAGGAAGGCAGCAGGCGCCGAAATTACCCAATCCTGACACGGGAGGTAGTGACAATAAATAACAATACCGGGCTCATCGAAATCCGTAATTGAATGAGTACAATCTAAATCCCTTTAACGAGGATCCATTGAGGCAAGTCCGTGCCAAAGAGTCATGTAATTCCAGCCCAATAGCGATATTTAAGTTGTTGCAGCGAAAAAGCCTCAGGGAGTTGACCTTGGGTCATCGACGGCCCACCTCTCGTGTGCGCACCCTGGCCGGCTGTCCCTTCTGCCGGCGATGCGCCTCGGCCTTAATCGCCGGGTCGTGCCTCCTGCATTTTTGAAGAAATTAGAGTGCTCAAAGCAAGCCTACGCCTGATACATTAGCATGGGATAACACCACAGATTCTGATCCTATTGTGTTGGCCTTCTGATCGGAGTAATGATTAACAGCGACAGTCGGGGGCATTCGATTTCATAGTCGAGGTGAAATTCTTGGATTTATGAAAGACGAACAACTCAAAGCATTTGCCAAGGATGTTTTCATTAATCAAGAACGAAAGTCGGGGGCTCAAGACGATCGATACCGGCCCTAGTCTCAACCATAAACGATGCCGACCAGGATCAGCTGGATGTTGCTTTTAGGACTCACGGCACCTTATGAGAAATCAAAGTCTTTGGGTTCCGGGGAGTATGGTCGCAAGGCTGAAACTTAAAGGAATTGACTTTAAGGGCACCACTGTGAGCTGGAGCCTCGGGCTTAATTTGACTCAACACGGGAAACTTACCAGGTCCGATATAGTAAGGATTGACGACCGAGAGCTCTTTCTTGATTCTATGGGGTGGTGGTGCATGGCCGCTCTTAGTCAGTGGGAGCGATTTGTCCGGTTAATTCCGTTAACGAACGAGACCTCAGCCTGCTAAATAGCTATGGGAGGTAACCCTCCACGGCCAGCTTCTTAGAGGGACTATGGCCGCTAGGCCACGGAAGTTTGAGGCAATAACAGTGTCCGTGATGCCCTTAGATGTTCTCGGGTCGCACGACGCTACACCCATGTATTCAACGAAGTCTATAGCCTCGGGCCGACGTGCCCTGTAATCTTTTGAAATTTCATCGTGATGGGATAGATCATTGCAATTGTTGGTCTTCAACGAGGAATTCCTAGTAAGCGCGAGTCATCAGCCTCAAGACTACGCCCCCGGCCCTTTGTACACACCGCCTGGCCGCCTCCCACCGATTGAATGGTCCGTTGTTCTGATTATATGACGCTGGGCGGTTCGGCCGGGACAAGCAGAGAAGTCCATCGAACCTTTTATCATTTAGAGGAAGGAGAGTCGTGAATAAGGTTTCCGTAGGAACCTGCTAAGCGATCATTGTCGTTGCCTCACAACAAGTTCGACCGCTAACCCGCTCATCATCACAAAAAGTTGGACGGGGCTGGCCTCTGGGAGCCGTTTCGAACACCGACCGCCCTCCCCCGATTGAGCCGGGCGAGAGGCGGTCAGCCTGACCTCCCTCTCGCCAAAAACAAATCCCGCCTGCGGCGCCATGAACTCGAAATGGCGCAATCTTCATGGCCCGAGATCTGCGACTCTCGGGCTGGACCTTGCCACGACACAATAACATACAAAATGATTCTCGGAACGGATATCTCGGCTTCTTGCATCATGAAGAACGAAGCGAATGCGATACTTGGTGTGAATTGCGGTAATCCCGTGAACCATCGAAGCCTTGAACGCAAGTTGCGCGGCCATTAGGCCGAGGGCACGCCACCGGGTGTCACACATCGTTACCCAAATGCAAACGCTCACGCAAGGCGTGCGCAGGGGTGGATGCTGACCTCCCGCGAGCATCGCCTCGTGGCTGGTTGAAAATCGAGTCCGCGCCGAGCTGTCGCGACAAAATGGTGGATGAGCGATGCTCGAGACCAAGGCCCGATCTCGGCAAGGCCTGACTCCCTCACTTCTACACGCTGGCCCACCTGACGCCCCAACGACTCAGTCAAAGTGGGCTACCCGCCGAAGTTTAAGCATATCAATAAGCGAGGAAAAGAAACTAACAAGGATTCCCCTAGTAACGGGCGAGCCGCCTCTAAGGTCCGAACCAAGGAGAAGCTCACTGAGAAGAGCATCTGCCGGGACCCGAAAGACGGTGAACTATGCCTGAGCGGGGCGAAGCCTGAGGAAACTTCGTCGCAGGCCCGCAGCGATACCGACGTGCAAATCGCTCGTCGACTTGGGCATAGGGGCGAAAGACCAATCGAACCGCCTTAGTAGCTGGTTCCCTCCGGTTTCCTCGATAGCTGGAGCCCGCGGGCGAGTTCTATCTGGTAAAGCCAATGATGGAGGCATCGGGGCGCAACGCCTCGACCTATTCTCCTCTCAAACTTTAAATAGGTAGGACGCTGCGCTGAGCCGCCGCCACCTTAATCGAGAGCTCCAAGTGGGCCATTTTTGAAGCGTAATCCGGCGATGCGATGAACCGAAGCTGGGTTACGGCGTTCAACTGCGCGCTAACTCAGACCCCACAGCGGCGTTGGTCGATTAAGACAGACGGTGGTCATGGAAGTTTTAAACCCATGAGGTGTAACAACTCACCGGGCCGAATCAACTAGCCCCGAAATGGACGGCGCGAAAAGCGCGACCTATACTCATTGCCTGGGCAAGGACCAGGCCCCGATGAGTAGAGGGCGCGGGCGGTCGCCGCAAAAACCTGTATGAGCCCCGAGTGAGCGGTCGTCGCAGATCTTGGTGGTAGTAGCAAATATTCAAATGAGAACTTTGAAGGCCAAGAGGGGGAAAGGTTCCATGTGAACGGCACTTGCACATGGGTTAGTCGATCCTAAGGACGGGAAGCCTGTCGAGAAGGCCTTGCAGCTGCATAATCGAAAGGGAATCGGGTTAAAATTCTGAACCGACGCGCGGCCGACGGCAACGTTAGGAGTCCCGAGACGCCACAGGGCCCCGGAAGAGTTATCTTTTCTGTTTAACAGCCTGCCCACCCCTGAAACGGCTCAGCCGGAGGTAGGGTCCAAATGGGCCGAAGAGCACCGCACGCCGTGTGTCCGGTAGCCCGCGGCCCTTTTGAAAATCCGGAGGACCGAAAAGCCTCCCACGCCTGGCCGCATCATAACCGCATCAGTCCCAAGGTGAATGCCTTCCGGTCGATGGAACAATGTAGGCAAGGGAAGTCGGCAAAAATGGATCCGAACTCCTGAAAAGGATTGGCTCGAGGGTCAAGCACGGGGTCCTGGGCCCGAACCCGCCGGCCGGCCGATGGACTGCTCGAGCTGCTCCCGCGGCGAGAGCCGGGTCGTCATCGGCCTGGGGGATCTGATTGGGAACTGCCCTTGGGCCTCTTCCCCAAGGCCGAACAGTCGAAAACTGGTACTTACAAGGGGAACTGAATCGTTTAATTAAAACAAAGCATTGCGATGGTCCCTCGCGATGTTGACGAATGTGATTTCTGCCCAAAGGCTCAATGTCAAAGTGAAGAAATTCAACCAAGCGCGCAAACTACGGAGTAACTATGACTCTCTTTATAGCCAAATGCCTCGTCATCTAATTAGTGACGCCAAGATGAATGGATTAACGAGATTCCCATCGCCCCTGTTACTATCCAAATAAACCACGCCTAAGGAACTAAGCCATGAATCAAATGGAAAGAAGACCCTCGTTGAGCTTGACTCAGTCCGACTTTTGTGAAATGACTTGAGAGGTGTAGGATAAGTGGAGCTGAAACAAATAAAGTGAAATACCACTACTTTTAACGTTATTTTACTTATTCCGTGAATTTGAGGCTGGCGCCGCCTCTTTTTGGACCCAAGGCTGGCTTCTACCGGTCGATCCCATAAGACATTGTCAAAAGGGAGTTTGGTCAGCACATCTGTTAAAAGATAACGCAGTGTCCTAAGATGAGCTCAACGAGAACAAATCTCGTAGGAACAAAAGGGTAAAAGCTCGTTTGATTCTGATTTCAGCATTTAATACGAACCGTGAAAGCGTGGCCTATCGATCCTTTAGACCTTCGGAATTTGAAGCTGAGGTGTCGAAAAAGTTACCACAGGGATAACTGGCTTGTGGGCAGCCAAGCCGCTCATAGCGACGCTGTTTTTGATCCTTCGATGCCCGGCTTCTTCCTATCATCAGGAAGCAGACCACCAAGTGTTGGATTGTTCACCCACCAATGGAACGTGAGCGGGTTTAGACCGTCGTGAGACAGGTTAGTTTTACCCTACCGATGACAAAGGTCGCAATAGTAATTCAACCTAGTACGAGGAACCCTTGATTCGCATTGAATTGGTCATCACGCTTTGGTTGAAAAGCCGCTGGCGCCGGTTACCGTGGCGCTGGATTATGACCGAACGCCTCTAAGTCAGAATCCGGCTAGAAGCGACGCTGCACGCCCGCCGCTCGCTTGCCGACCAGCAGCAGGGGTTTAGGCCCCCCAGAGGCACGTGTCGCCAGAACCTTGCAAGGCAGATTAGCCTTGTAAGACGCCATGAAGCCGTAATTCCCATCAAACGACGAAGTCAATCCTTTGCAGCATTTACTTAAATACGCCGACGGGGTATTGTAAGGGCGTAGTGGCCTCACGCCGCCACGATCCACCGAGATTCAGCCCTTGTCGCTTGATTCGTCCCTCCCAACCATTCCTAAATTTTCATCATTTTCATGTTCGCTATCGAGGCTACAAAGGTACCAATTGGGCAAAATTTTAAGCCATGGTAGCATGGTAACAAACTTAGCCAAAAAAATGAGTCACGATCCAAAAACGTTATAGGATTTGAGAAACGGTGACAAAAACGTGATCAGAAAACTTAGCCACAAATTGAGCCATGAGCCAAAAACGTGGCTAGAATTTGAGCCGCGGTGCCAAAACGTGGTCAGATTTTCAACCACCTGCCAAAAAAACGTGATCGAAAAACTTAGCCGATTTTGAGTCGCGATGCCAAAACGTGGTCAGAATTTCAGCCACTGCCAAAAAACGTGATCAGAAAACTTAGCCAGATTTTGAGCCACCGGCGCCAAAACGTGGTCAGAATTTCAGCCACTTGCCAAAAACGTGATCAGAAAAACTTAGCCGATTTTGAGTCACGGGTGCAAAACGTGGTCGAATTTCAACCACAAAGCCAAAACGTGATCAGAAAACTTAGCCGATTTTGAGCCACGGTGCCAAAACGTGGTCAGAATTTCAGCCACGGGTGCAAAAAACATGATCAGAAAACTTAGCCAGATTTTTGAGCCGCTTAGCAAGCCAAAACGTGGTCGATTTTCAGCCACGCCAAAAACCTGATCAGAAAAACTTAGGCGAGGCAGATTTTCAGAGCCATGGTGCCAAAACGTGGTCAGAATTTCAACCACGGTGCCACAAAAAACGTGATCAGAAAACTTAGCCAGATTTTGAGCCGCTGGTGCCAAAACGTGGTCGAATTTTCAGCCACGTGATCAGAAAACTTAGCCAAAAACATGATCAAAAAAACTTAGCCAGATTTTTGAGCCGCCAAAAAACGTGGTCAGATTTTTAGCCACTTGGCAAAAACGTGATCAGAAAACTTAGCCAGATTTTGAGCCGCTGGTACAAAACGTGGTCAGATTTTCAGCCACGCTGCCAAAAACGTGATTAGAAAAACTTAGCCAGATTTTGAGCACGCGGCCAAAACGTGGTCGATTTTCAGCCACGGTGCCAAAAACGTGATCAGAAAAACTTAGCCAAATTTTGAGCCGCGGTGCCAAAACGTGGTCAGATTTTCAGCCACACTGCCAAAAAACATGATCAGAAAACTTAGCCAGATTTTGAGCCACGGCCAAAACGTGGTCAGAATTTCAACCACTGCAAAAACGCGATCGTAAAAACTTGGCCGATTTTGAGCCACTTGGCCAAAAAAACTTAGCCACTGTGGCCAAAAACGTGGTCAGAAACTTGGCGTTGGTGCCAAAACTTAGCCATTGGCCATAAAACTTAGCACTCTTCTTAGTGTCAAAATACTTTCCTTAGACCCCCAATGACATTGGGAAGGCTTGGTGACAAACGCACTTCATCCTCCATTTTTTTGGATATTTTGCGTTTTGCCTGTTTTGGTTAAAAAATCATTAAAAATCAATCCCTTATCCAATGGCTTTCGAATTTTGTGGACACATTGTTTATAGTATTGTGTGAGTTCCTGCAAAAACTACGTCAAAATTGATCTCTAGGTACCCTTTTCCATTTTTCCCGATTTTATGTATTTTAGCCACTTTAAAAAACTTTTAAAAATCATTCCCTTGTCAAAAAATTCTATAACTTGGTGGACGAGGAGATATGATTATTCTAGGCAATCCTGCAAAAACTCGCACCAAAATTCGACCTCTAGGTCCGATTTTGACTTATGTCTACCAAAAAAGGTATCTACTTGTACAATTTTGGTTTTTGCATATTATCCTATTATAGGGGGGCTGCCTCACTCAAACCACGCCCACAGTGGTTGGTGCAGGACTTCCATGGACTTCTCCCACGCCACACAAGCCTTCCCATGCTTGTCAGGGGTTATTTTCCCATGGTTTTGGGTGATTAATTGCTGATCATCCATGCCGAATCTTGGCCGAACTCGGCCGATTTTTTGGTGCGGCCCTCAAAAATTTGTGGGTTTCGTGGCATGGCTTAGTCTAGCACCAGTGATGCTTGGGCAATGCTTTTCTTAAGATTCTCGCCCGGCGAGAATTCTCAAACGGCTGCCTCTTGTCTCGGGTGCTCAAGGGCCGCAAATTGCCCAGCCGGGCGATACACCCCATCCCGACATGCTCTGGCGCGGTGTTCTACCCATTGTCCTGGATAGCACCTATTGGTGGTGCCACCCATCGACCAACAACGCAACGCTGCTTCGCGGGCAATCGCACGGCCTCATACATACACACCACAAAAGAAAAACCACCCGGCCGGGTCTTGGGTCTAACACACCGATGGGGCAGGGCCCTGTGTGTGATCCATGGTCCCTTCAGCTTTTATTTTGTCCCTTCGATTTTTCTTGGATCACACTCTGGGGGCCAAAAGATTTTGCTTTATGTGTTGCTGCTGGCCTTGGCTAAACCAGCCTGGTCAGGGCATCATCCCATCCTCCCTCCCTCCTAAATATCTAAGCCACCCGGGTCAGCATCATCCCTTCCTGTGTGCTCTAAGACGCCAAAGGTCTTTTTTCTCATCCACCATCCCATCCCCGCACTCCTAAGACGAGTGTTTTTTTTCTCCCAAACCACCCCATACTCTGGCTCACCATGAAAGTGTCTTTTTTTTCTCCTTGACCAACAATGTAACGCTGCCTCCTCCTTGATGGCATCGCTTGTCGTGAACAACGCAACGCTGCCTCCTCCCACGCACCGCTCGCTGTCAAAGCAAAAATGGGCATGGTGTGCCTTCTTCCTAGTACGACCCTCCTTCGGTCCCTTTGGTTTTATTTTTGTGGAGAGGGACGACTCAGCGGGCACCACCACTGCTCTTGCTTAGGGCGGGTCTCTACATACATGCCTAGCGATGCAGCTTGGCGCCACCCGATGCTTCCATATGCTTGCATGCCTCTCGCATCGCAGGTGTGGTCTCGCTCTGGTGGTGCCGGGTTATGGCGAACGGGGGGCGAAGCCAGTTGTGCCGGATGTTTTTGTTGTCTGCCCGTGCTTGTGCACCGAACTACCGACATGCATCCTCATCATCATCAATCGCCACCTTCCGCCTCCATGGCGTTGGGGGGCGCATCGTCGGTTGCCTCGTGTTGCCTACCTACCAAAAACGGTATGGGTTTGAATTGCATAGCACACGCTCCTTCCAGCCTCTTCTGGGAGCTCTGGGATCTTGAAGTCCCGCACGCGGGCCCACGCCAAAGCCCGTCGGCCTACGCGGCACGCAACGCGGAGACTGTTCTTTTGATACGGCACGCGGCGAACGCGGGGTCCCGGTGCCCCGCCACGCTCCACAAAATCTCTGGCCGCCTTGAATGACACCCGCCTTGGCCAAGGTCCTGCCGACCATCTGCGCCGGCAGCACCAACGCCACGCGCAGTCATTAACGAATGCTACCTGGTTGATCCCGCCAAGAGTCATATGCTTGTCTCAAAGATTAAGCCATGCATGTGTAAGTATGAACTAATTCAGATCGTGAAACCGCGAATGGCTCATTAAATCGCTATAGTTTGTTTGATGGTATCTACTACTCCTGATAACCGTAGTAATTCTAGAGCCAATACGCAACAAACCCCGACTTCCTGGAAGGGATGCATTTATTAGATAAAGGTCGACGCAGCTCGCCTCGTTGCTTTGATGATTCATGATAACTGTTTGATCGCACGGCCTTGTGCCGGCGACGCATCATTCAAATTTCTGCCCTATCAACTTCGATGGTAGGATAGTGGCCTACCATGGTGGTGACGGGGTGACGAGAATTAGGGTTCGATTCCTAGAGGAGCCCGAGAAACGGCTACCACATCCAAGGAAGGCAAGAAGCGCCAGAAATTACCCAATCCCCGACACTGGAGGTAGTGACAATAAATAACAATACCGGCTCATTGAGTCCGGTAATTGAATGAGTACAATCTAAATCCCTTTAACGAGGATCCATTGAGGGCAAGTCCGGTGCCAGCAGTCATGTAATTCCAGCTCCAATAGCGATATTTAAGTTGTTGCAGCTTAAAAAGCTCGTAGTCGACCTTTGGTCGGGTCGATCGGCCCACCTCGGTGTGCACCTGGCCGGGTTTGCCCCTTCGCCGGCGATGCGCCCCCCGGCCTTAATCGTCCGGGTCGTGGCTCCTGTATGTTACTTTGAAGAAATTAGAGTGCTCAAAGCAAGCCTACGCCCGATACATTAGCATGGGATAACACCACAGATTCTGATCCTATTGTGTTGGCCTTTCGGATCGGAGTAATGATTAACAGGACAGTCGGGGCATTCAGATTTCATAGTCGAGGTGAAATTTTGGATTTATGAAAGACGAACAACCGCGAAAGCATTTGCCAAGGATGTTTTCATTAATCAAGAACGAAAGTCAGGGGCTCAAGACGATCGATACCGCCCTAGTCTCAACCATAAACGATGCCGACTGTGGATCACGGATGTTGCTTTTAGACTCACTGGCACCTTATGAGAAATCAAAGTCTTTGGGTTCCTGGGAGTATGGTCGCAAGGCTGAAACTTAAAGGAATTGACTAAGGGCACCACTGTGAGCTGAGCCTCGCGGCTTTAATTTGACTCAACACGGGAAACTTACCAGTCCGATATAGTAAGGATTGACAGACCGAGAGCTCTTTCTTGATTCTACGGGTGGTGGTGCATGGCCGTTTTAGTTGGTGGAGCGATTTGTCCGGTTAATTCCGTTAACGAACGAGACCTCACCGCTAAATAGCTATGTGGCTGAGGTAACCCTCCACCCGCCAGCTTCTTAGAGGGACTATGGCCGCTAGGCCACCTGGTTTGAGGCAATAACAGGTCCGTGATGCCCTTAGATGTTCTCAACAGACGCTGCTACAATCGATGTATTCAACGAGTCTATAGCCTTGGCCGACAAAAAGCCCGGTAATCTTTGAAATTTCATCGTGATGGGGATAGATCATTGCAATTGTTGGTCTTCAACGAGGAATTCCTAGTAAGCGAGTCATCAGCTCGCTGACTACGCCCCTCGCTCTTTGTACACACCGCCTGCCGCTCCTACCGATTGAATGGTCCGTGAAGTGTTCTGATTACGGCGACGCTGGGCGGTTCACGTTCAAGACGCTGTGAGAAGTCCACTGAACCTTATCATTTAGAGGAAGGAGAAGTCGAATAAGGTTTCCGTAGGTGAACCCGCGGAAGGATCATTGTCGTTGCTTGCTCACAACAAGTTCGACCGGCGAACCTGCTCATCACAGACAAGTTCGACGGGGGCTGGCTCTGGGGAGCCGTTCTCGAACACCGACCCCCCTCCCTCCCCGAAAGCCGGGCGAGAGGCGGCCGCCCCGCCGCACCTCCTCTCGCCAAAACACAAACCCCCAAGGCCAGGCGCCAAGGAACTCAAACTGTTAGGCAATCTTCGGCGGCCCGGAGATCGGCGACCTCGCGGACCTTGCCACGACACACAACATACAAAATGACTCTCGGCAACGGATATCTCGCTCTTGCATCGATGAAGAACGAGCGAAATGCGATACTTGGTGTGAATTGCGTAATCCCGTGAACCATCGAGTCTTTGAACGCAAGTTGCGCCCGAAGCCATTAGGCCGAGGGCACGCCTGCCTGGGTGTCACACATCGTTACCCCAAATGCAAAACGCCACGTGCGCGCGCAGGTGGATGCTGACCTCCCCCGCGAGCATCGCCTCGTGGCTGGTTGAAAATCGAGTCCGCGCCCGAGCCTCGTCGCGACAAAATGGTGGATGAGCGATGCTCGAGACCAGTCGCGCCCGACCAAGGCCTGACTCCGACCACACGCAAGGCCCACGACGCCCCAACGAGACCTCAGTCAGGGGCTACCCGCCGAGTTTAAGCATATCAATAAGCGGAGGAAAAGAAACTAACAAGGATTCCCTAGTAATCCACGAGCGAACCGGGAAGAGCCACTATGAAAATCGGCCGCCCTCGGCGTCCGAATTGTAGTCTGAGAAGCGTCCTCGTGGCGGACCAGGCCCAAGTCCCCGGAAGGGGGCGCCAGAAAGGGTGAGAGTCCTGCCGTGCTGGACCCCTCGTCCGCACCACGAGGCGCCGCTTCAGCGAAGTCGGGTTGTTTGGGAATGCAGCCCCACCCAAGCAGAAATTCCGGCCCAAGGCTAAATATCATCGCGAGAGACCGATAGCGAACAAGTACCGCGAGGGAAAGATGAAAAGGACTTTGAAAAGAGAGTCAAATAGTGCTTGAAATTGTCGGAGGAAGCGGATGGGGGCCGGGCGATGTCCCTGGGCGGATGTGGAATCGGTGAAAGCCGGTCCGCCGATCGACTTCTGACATTGACCGACGCTGATTGTGATGGTGGCCCAAGCCCGGCCGTCGAAATGTCAAGGAGCCGCCATCATCACGATTGGGATGGATGGCGCGGCCGCCTCGGCGTGCCTAAGCACCTCGCTCCCCTGTGGGTTTCGATTCGCCCGTCTTGAAACACGGACCAAGGAGTCTGACATGTGTGCGAGTCAACGGGCGAGTAAACCCGTAAGGCGCAAGGAAGCTGATTGGTGGGAACCTTGATGTGTGTGGGCAGCACCACCGACCGACCCCTGATCTTCTCCGCAAGGGTTCGAGCGAGAGCATACCTGCCGGGACCCGAAAGATGGTGAACTATGCCCGAAGCGGGGCGGCCGCAGGAAACTTCGTGGAGGCCCGCAATGATACCGACGTGCAAATCGCTCGTCTGACTTCGTATAGGGGGCGAAAGACTAATCGAACTGCCTAGTAGCCGGTTCCCTCCGAAGTTTCTCAGATAGCCGGAGTTCGCGGGGCGAAGTTCTATCCCATAAAGCCAATGATTAGAGGCATCGGGGCGCAACGCCTCGACCTATTCTCAAACTTTAAATAGGTAGGACGGGCGTGGTTGCTTTGTCGAGCCGCGCCACGGAATCGAGAGCTCCAAGTGGGGCCATTTTTGGTAAGCAGAACTGGCGATGCGGGATGAACCTAAGTCGGTTACGGTGTCCAATCAAGGCGGCAACCTAGACCCCACAAAGGGTGTTGGTCGATTAAGACAAAGCAGGATTCGTGGTCATGGAAGTCGAAATCCGCTAAGGAGTGTGTAACAACTCACCCGCCGAATCAACTAGCCCCGAAATGGATGGCGCTTAAAGCACGCGACCTATACCTCCTGGCTGTCAAAAAAGGACCAGGCCCCGATGAGTAGAGGGCGGCCGGGGCAAGAAAACCTGGGCGCGAGCCCAAGAGCCATCAAAAGCATCTTGGTGGTAGTAGCAAATATTCAAATGAGAACTTTGAAGGTCAAGAGGGGAAAGGTTCCATGAACCAAAGACTTGCACATGGGTTAGTCGATCCTAAGGGACGGGGAAGTCTGTTCGATAGCGCTGGCAGGTATTAATCGAAAGGGAATCTGTTAAAATTCCCGAACCGACGACGCTACGACGCAACGTTGTGGAGTCCCGAGACGCTCTACGGCCCCTGAAAAGAGTTATCTTTTCTGTTTAACAGCCTGCCCACTGGAAACGGCCAAATGTGAGGTAGGGTCCAATGGCTGGAAAGAGCACCGCACGTCGCGGTGTCCGGCGTCTGGGCAGCCTTGGCGCTCTTTGAAAATCCGGAGACCGAGTGCCTCCCACGCCCGGCCAGATTGATAACCGCATCGGTCCCCAAGGTGAACAGCCGTCGATGGAACAATGTAGGCAAGGGAAGTCGGCAAAAATGGATCCGTAATCCTGAAAAGGATTGCCTGGTGGCTGGGCACGGGGTCCCGGGCCCCAACCCGTCGGCTACCGCCGATGGACTGCTGAAAGCCGCCCCCGCTACGGAGAGGGTCGTCGCGTCGGCCGGGGACGGATTGGGAACGGTCTCTTCGGCCTTCTTCCCCAACGTCGAACAGTCGACTCAAACTGGTACGACAAGGGAACCGACCGCTTAATTAAAACAAAGCATTGCGATGGTCCTCGGATGTCGACGCAATGTGATTTCTGCCCAAAGGCTCAATGTCAAAGTGAAGAAATTCAACCAAGCGCGGGTAAACGCAAGAGTAACTATGACTCTTTAAGGTAGCCAAATGCCTCGTCATCTAATTAGTGACGCCGCATGAATGGATTAACGAGATTCCACTGTCCCCTCGCTCTACTATCCAAATAAACCACAACCAAGGAACGGCTTGGCGGAATCAGCGGGAAAGAAGACCCTGTTGAGCTTGACTCTAGTCCGACTTTTGTGAAATGACTTGAGAGGTGTAGGATAAGGGAGCTGGAAACAGCGAAAGTGAAATACCACTACTTTTAACGTTATTTTACTTATTCCGTGAATCTGAGGCTGGGCGCCGCTCTTTTTGGACCCAAGGCTGGCTTCTGCCGGTCGATCCGGGCGAAGACATTGTCAAAGGGGAGTTTGGTCAAGCGGCACATCTGTTAAAAGATAACGCAGTGTCCTAAGATGAGCTCAACGAGAACAGAAATCTCGTGGGAACAAAAGGGTAAAAGCTCGCTTGATTCTGATTTCCAAAGACGAATACGAACCGTGAAAGCGTGGCCTATCGATCCTTTAGACCTTCTGAATTTGAAGCTAGAGGTGTCGAAAAAGTTACCACAGTGGATAACTGGCTTGTGGCAGCCAAGCCGCTCATAGCGACGCTTGCTTTTTGATCCTTCGATGCCGGCTTCCTATCATTGTGAAGCAGAATTCACCAAGTGTTGGATTGTTCACCCACCAATAGGGAACGGAGTCGGGTTTAGACCGCCGTGAGACAAAAGTTAGTTTTACCCTACCGATGACAAAGGTCGCAATAGTAATTCAACCTAGTACGAGAGGAACCGCTGATTCGCACAATTGGTCATCACGCTTGGTTGAAAAGCCGCTGGCGCTGGTTACCGCGGCGTTGATTATGACCAACGCCTCTAAGTCGAATCCGGCTAGAAGCGACGCCAGACGCCTGCCGCTCGCTTGCCGACCAGCAGTAGGGGGTTTAGGCCCCCCAGAGGCACGTGCCGTTGGTGAACCTTGCAAGGCAGATTAGCCTTGTAAGACGCCATGAAGCGTAATTCCCATCAAACGACGAGTTGAATCCTTTGCAGACGACTTAAAATACGCCGACGGGTATTGAAAGGGCGAGTGGCCTTGCTGCCACGATCCACTGAGATTCAGCCCTTGTCGCTTTGATTCGTCCCTCCCAACCATTCCTAAATTTTCATCATTTTCTTTGCGTTCCGTCATTGAGGCTACAAAGGTACCAATTCGGGCAAAATTTTAAGCCATGGTAGCATGGTAACAAACTTAGCCAAAAAAATGAGTCACGATCCAAAAACGTTATAGGATTTGAGAAACGGTGACAAAAACGTGATCAGAAAACTTAGCCACAAATTGAGCCATGAGCCAAAAACGTGGCTAGAATTTGAGCCGCGGTGCCAAAACGTGGTCAGATTTTCAGCCACCGTGCCAAAAAACGTGATCGTAAAAACTTAGCCGATTTTGAGTCGCGATGCCAAAACGTGGTCGAATTTCAGCCACGGTACAAAAACGTGATCAGAAAAACTTAGCCAGATTTTGAGCCGCTGTGCCAAAACGTGGTCAGAATTTCAGCCACGGCCAAAAAACGTGATCAAAAACTTAGCCAGATTTTGAGCCGCTGGTAAAAACGTGGTCGAATTTCAACCACAAATGCAAAAACGTGATCGAAAAACTTAGCCAGATTTTGAGCCACGGCCAAAAACGTGGTCAGAATTTCAGCCACTGCCAAAAACATGATCAGAAAAACTTAGCCAGATTTTGAGCCGCTGGTACAAAACGTGGTCGATTTTCAGCCACTGTGCCAAAAACCCCGATCGAAAAACTTAGCAGATTTTGAGCCATGGTGCCAAAACGTGGTCAGAATTTCAACCACCTGCCAAAAAACGTGATCAGAAAAACTTAGCCAGATTTTGAGCCGCTATGGTACAAAACGTGGTCAGAATTTCAGCCACTGCCAAAAACATGATCAGAAAACTTAGCCGATTTTTGAGCCGCTGGCCAAAAACGTGGTCGATTTTTTAGCCACGGCAAAAAACGTGATCAGAAAACTTAGCCAGATTTTGAGCCGCTGGTGCAAAACGTGGTCAGATTTTCAGCCACAAAGTGCCAAAAACGTGATTAGAAAACTTAGCAGATTTTGAGCCGCGGTACAAAACGTGGTCGATTTTCAGCCACCTGCCAAAAACGTGATCGAAAACTTAGCCAAATTTTGAGTCATGGTGCCAAAACGTGGTCGATTTTCAGCCACTGCGGTGCCAAAAACATGATCAGAAAACTTAGCCAGATTTTGAGCCGCTGTGCCAAAACGTGGTCAGAATTTCAACCACTCTGCCCAAAAACGTGATCGAAAAAACTTGGCCGATTTTGAGCCACTCTGCCAAAAAACTTAGCCACTGGCCAAAAACGTGGTCAAAAACTTGGCGTTGGTGCCAAAACTTAGCCATTGGCCATAAAACTTAGCACTCTTCGTGTCAAAATACTTTCCTTAGACCCCCAATGACATTGGGAAGGCTTGGTGACAAACGCACTTCATCCTCCATTTTTTTGGATATTTTGCGTTTTGCCTGTTTTGGTTAAAAAATCATTAAAAATCAATCCCTTATCCAATGGCTTTCGAATTTTGTGGACACATTGTTTATAGTATTGTGTGAGTTCCTGCAAAAAACTACGTCAAAATTCGATCTCTAGGTACCCTTTTCCATTTTTCCCGATTTTATGTATTTTAGCCACTTTAAAAAACTTTTAAAAATCATTCCCTTGTCAAAAAATTCTATAACTTGGTGGACGAGGAGATATGATTATTCTAGGCAATCCTGCAAAAAATCGCACCAAAATTCGACCTCTAGGTCCGATTTTGACTTATGTCTACTCAAAAAAAGGTATCTACTTGTAAATTTTGGTTTTTGCATATTATCCTATTATAGGGGGGTGTTCCTCACTCAAACCACGCCCACAAAGGGGTTGGTGCAGGACTTCCATGGACTTCCTCCCACGCCACACAAGCCTTCCCATGCTTGTTGTGGGTTATTTTCCCATGGTTTTGGGTGATTAATTGCTGATCATCCATGCCGAATCTTGGCCGAACTCTACCGATTTTTGCGCGCCCCTCAAAAATTTGTGGGTTTCGTGGCATGGCTTAGTCTAGCACCAAATGATGCTTGGGCAATGCTTTTCTTGGGTGATTCTCTGCCCGTATGAGAATTCTCAAACGGCGTTGCCCTTTGTTCGAGGTGTCGGGCGGTTGCAAATCTTGGTCAGTCGGGCGATACACCCCCATCCCGACATGCTCTACTGGGGTGTTCTACCCATTGTCCCAAGTGATAGCACCTGCTGGTGGTGCCACCCATCGACCAACAACGCAACGCTGCTTCGTGGCACCGTACGCGGTCTCATACATACACACCACAGTAGAAAACCACCCGGGTTGGTCTTGGTCTAACACCACTGATGCTTGGGCAGCGCCTCCTTGTGTGATCCATGGTCCCTTCAGTTTTATATTTGTCCCTTCGATTTTTCTTGATCACACTCTGGGGGCCAAGATTTTGCTTTATGTGCGGCCTTGGCTAAACCAATGGGGGTCAGGGCATCATCCCATCCTCCCTCCCTCCTAAATATCTAAGCCACCGGGTTGGGGCATCATCCCTTCCTCGTGTGCTCCTAGACGCCAGCTGGCACCGCCAGCGTTTTTTCTCATCCACCATCCCATCCTCGCACTGCAAGACGAGTGTTTTTTTCCCCAAACCACCCCATACTTTGTGCTCAACATGAAAAGTCTTTTTTTCTTCTCCTTGACCAACAATGTAACGTTGCCTCCTCCTTGATGGCATCGCTTGTTGTGAACAACGCAACGCCGCCTCCTCCCACGGCACCGCTCGGCCGTCAAAGCAAAAATGGGCATGGTGTGCCTCTTCTTCCTAGTACGACCCTCCTTCGGTCCCCTTTGGTTTTATTTTGTGAGAGGACGACTAGGTGGGCACCACCACGCTTTGTTTAGGGCGGGTCTCCTACATACATGCCTAGCGATGCAGGCTTGGCGCCACCCGATGCCCATATGCTTGCATGCCTCCTCGGCATCGCAGGTGTGGTCTGCTCTCCAGTGTTGGGTTATGGCGAACGCGGGGCGTGGAGTTGTGCTCGGGATGTTTTTGTTGTCTGCCCGTGCTTGTGGCAATCGAACGGTCGACATGCATCCTCATCATCATCAATCGCCACCTTCCGCCTCCATGGCGTTGGGGGCGCATCGCTTGCCTCAAGGTTGCCTACCTACCAAAACGGTATGGGTTTGAATTGCATAGCACACGCTCTTCCGTGCCTCTTCTGGGAGTCGGATCTTGAAGTCTGCACGCTGTCCACGCCAGGTCTGGCCTCCTACGTGGCACGGCGAGACTGTTCTTTGGATACGGTGCACGCGGGCGAACGCGGGGTCCCGGTGCCCGCCACGCTCCACAAAATCTCTGGCTTGCCTTGAATGACACCTGCCTTGGCTAAGGTCCTGTCGCCGACCATCTGGCGGCGGGCAGCACCAACGCCACGCAGAGTCATTAACGAATGCTACCCGGTTGATCCCGCCAAGAGTCATATGCTTGTCCTCAAAGATTAAGCCATGCATGTGTGCATGAACTAATTCGACCGGTGAAACCGCGAATGGCTCATTAAATCAGTTATAGTTTGTTTGATGGTATCTACCTCCTGATAACCGTAGTAATTCTAGAGCTAATACGTGCAACAAACCCCCGACTTCGAAGGGATGCATTTATTAGATAAAGGTCGACGCAGTTCGCCTGCTGCTTTGATGATTCATGATAACTGCTTGATCGCACGACTAGGCCGGCGACGACATCATTCAAATTTCTGCCCTCTATCAACTTTCGATGGTAGGATAGTGGCCACCATGGTGGTGACGGTGACGGAGAATTAGGGTTCGATTCCCAGGGAGCCCGAGAAACGGCTACCACATCCAAGGAAGGCAGGCGCCAAAGAAATTACCCAATCCCGACACCTGGAGGTAGTGACAATAAATAACAATACCGCTCATTGAGTCCGGGTAATTGAATGAGTACAATCTAAATCCCTTTAACGAGGATCCATTGAGGGCAAGTCCGTGCCAAGTCATGTAATTCCAGCCCAATAGCGTATATTTAAGTTGTTGCAGCTTAAAAAGCTCGAGTCGACCTTTGGGTTGGTCGACGGCCCACCTTCGGTGTGCACCCCTGGCCGGCTGCCCTTCTCGCCGGCTGATGCGCCTCCCTCGCCTTAACTGCCGGGTCGTGCCTCCTGCTGTTACTTTGAAGAAATTAGAGTGCTCAAAGCAAGCCTACGCCTTGATACATTAGCATGGGATAACACCACAGATTCTCGATCCTATTGTGTCATTCCTTCTGGATCTGAGTAATGATTAACAGACAGCCTTGGGGGCATTCGTATTTCATAGTCGAGGTGAAATTTTTGGATTTATGAAAGACGAACAACTCCGAAAGCATTTGCCAAGGATGTTTTCATTAATCAAGAACGAAAAAAGTCAGGGGCTCAAGACGACGATACCGTCCTAGTCTCAACCATAAACGATGCCGACTTGGGATCAATGGATGTTGCTTTTAGACTCCGCTGCACCTTATGAGAAATCAAAGTCTTTGGGTTCCCGGGGAGTATGGTCGCAAGGCTGAAACTTAAAGGAATTGACTAAGGGCACCACTGGAGGGAGCCTGCGGCTTTAATTTGACTCAACACGGGAAACTTACCAGTCCGCATATTAAAGATCGACTGCATCGAGAGCTCTTTCTTGATTCTATGGGTGGTGGTGCATGGCCGCTTTAGTTGGTGGAGCGATTTGTCTGGTTAATTCCGTTAACGAACGAGACCTCAGCCTCGCTAAATAGCTATGTGGAGGTAACCCTCCACCACGCCAGCTTCTGAGGGACTATGGCCGCTAGGCCACTTTAAGTTTGAGGCAATAACAGGTCCGTGATGCCCTTAGATGTTCGGGGTCGCACGCTACACCGATGTATTCAACGAGTCTATAGCCTCGGCCGACAGTGCCCGGTAATCTTTTGAAATTTCATCGTGACGGGATAGATCATTGCAATTGTTGGTCTTCAACGAGGAATTTAGTAAGCGAGTCATCAGTCAAGCTGACTACGCCCCCGCCCTCTTTGTACACCCGCCTGCCGCTTCCTACCGATTGAATGGTCCGTGAAGTGTTCCTGGATTACATGACGCTGGCGGTCATGCCCAAGCGACGTTGTGAGAAGTCCACCGAACCTTATCATTTAGAGGAAGGAGAAGTCGTAATGTTGTTTCCGTAGTGAACCTGCGAAGGATCATTGTCGCTGCTCACAACAAGTTCGACCGGCGAACCCGCTCATCACAGACAAGTTCGACGGGGCTGGCTCCTGGGAGGGAGCCCCGCCCCTCCCCCCGAACACCGGGCGAGAGGCGGCTCGCCCCCGCACCTCCTCTCTCGCCAAAACATAAACCCCTAAGGCGCTTCGGCGCAAGGAACTCGGAACTGCTAGGCAATCTTCGCGGGTTCGAGACGGCGACCCTGGTGGACCTTGCCACGATTAACAACATACAAAATGACTTCTAAGAACGGATATCTCTGCTTCTTGCATCGATGAAGAACGAGCGAAATGCGATACTTGGGCGTGAATTGCAGAATCCCGTGAACCATCGAGTCTTTTGAACGCAAGTTGCGCCCGGCCATTAGGCCGAGGGCACGCCCGCCTGGGTGTCACACATCGTTACCCCAAATGCAACGCCACGGCGTGCGCAGGGGTGGATGCTGACCTCCCGCGAGCATCCTCGCGTGGCTGGTTGAAAATCGAAGTCCGCTGGGCCGAGCTCGTCGCGACAAAATGGTGGATGAGCGATGCCGAGACCACCGCGCCGACCTCGGCCAAGGTCGGACTCCCCGACTACACGCCCACCTGACGCCCCAACGAGACCTCAGTCAAAGTGGCTACCCACCGAGTTTAAGCATATCAATAAGCGGAGGAAAAGAAACTAACAAGGATTCCCCTAGTAACGGCGAAATAACCTGAAGAGCCCACCATGAAAATCGGTCGCCTCGGGCGTCCGAAGGCCTGAGAAGCGCCCGCGACCGCCCAAGTCCCCCTCGGGAAGGGGGCGCCAGAGTGAGAGCCCCTGTCAGTGTCGACTGCCGCATTTACTTTAGGCGTCGCTCTAAGAAGTCGGGTTGTTTGGGAATGTAGCCCAATCGGGCGGTAAATTCCGTCTAAGGCTAAATATCAGAGACCGAGCAATGGAACAAGTACCGCGAGGGAAAGATGAAAAGGACTTTGAAAGAGAGTCAAATAAAGGCTTGAAATTGTCTGGGAGGGAAGCGGACGGGGTTTGCTGACGCGTCCTGCCGGATGGAACGGTGAAAGCCGACCGCCGGGACATTGACCGACGCTGATTGTGATGGTGGCCCAAGCCCGCTGTCGAAATGCCGCGAGTGAGCCATCATCACGATTGGGATGGCAATACGCTGCCCCGGCGTGCCTCCAAGCACCGCCGGCCTGGCCAAATTGGTTTCCCGCCCGCCTTTTGAAACACTTTACCAAGGAGTCGAGACATGCAGGCGAGTCAATCCGCGGTAGTAAAACCCGTAAGGCGCAAGGAAGTCGACGCGGAACCTTTATCTCTGGCAAGACCACCGACCGACCCCCCATCTTCGTGGAAGCGGTTCGAGCGAGAGACATACCTGTTGGGACCCGAAAGATGGTGAACTATGCCCTAGCGGGCGGCCAGCTGAGGGAAACTTCGCAGGCCCGCAACGATACTAACGTGCAAATCGCTCGTCCCGACTTGGGTATAGGGCGAAGACTAATCGAACCGTCTTAGTAGCTGGTTCCCTCCGGGTTTCCCTCAGATAGCCGAGTCTGCTAGCGAAGTTCTATCTGCAAAGCCAATGATTGAGGCATCTGGGGCGCAACGCCCTCGACCTATTCTCAAACTTTAAATAGTAGGACGGCGCGTGGCTGCTCATGAGTCGCGCCACCAATCGAGAGCCCAAGGGGCCATTTTTGGTAAGCGAATCAAGGGCGATGCGATGAACCTGAAGTGGGTTACTTGGTGCCCAATCAAGGCTAACCTAGACCCCCACAAAGGGTGTTGGTCGATTAAGACAAAGCAGGACGGGTGGTCATGGAAGTCGAAACCGCTTAAGGAGTGTGTAACAACTCACCCGCCGAATCAACTAGCCCCGAAATGGATGGCGCTTAAAGCGACCTATACCCTGGGCCGGGCAAGGACCAGCCCCGATGAGTAGAGCGGCTGGTTGGGTCGCAAGCAAAAACCAGGGCGTGAGCCCCATGTGGAGCGGTCGTTTGCCGTGCAGATCTTTGGTAGTAGCAAATATTCAAATGAGAACTTTGAAGGTCGAAGAGGGAAAGGTTCCATGTGAACCGCACTTGCATTACGGGTTAGTCGATCCTGGTGGACCTGGGAAGCTGCTTGATAGCGCTTTGCGCTGCATAATCGAAAGGGAATCGGGTTAAAATTCCCGAACCGACGTGGCGGCCGACGGCAACGTTAGGGAGTCCCGAGACGCCAAGCGGGGCCCCTGAAAGAGTTATCTTTTCTGTTTAACAGCCTGCCCACCCTGAAACGGCCAAATGGAGGTGGGTCCAGCGGCTGGAAGAGCACCGCACGTCGCGTGGTGTCCGGCTAAATTTCGGCGGCCCTTTGAAAACTGGAGGACCGGAGTGCCTCCCACGCCCGGCCGCATTTTCATAACCGCATCAGCCCTCCAAGGTGAACAGCCTGGTCGATGGAACAATGTAGGCAAGGGAAGTCGGCAAAATGGATCCGTAACCCTGGAAAAAGGGATTGGCTCTGGGGCTGGGCACGGGGTCCCAGTCCCCGAACCCGTCGGCTGTCGATGGATCTGCCTGAGCCGCTTCCCGCGGCGAGAGCGGGTCGTCGGTTTGGCCGGGGGACGGATTGGGAACGGCCCTTCTGGCCTTTCCCGGCGCCGAACAGTCGACTCAGAACTGGTACGGACAAGGGGAACTGACTGTTTAATTAAAACAAAGCATTGCGATGGTCCCCGCGATGTTGACGCAATGTGATTTCTCGCCCAGCTCAATGTCAAAGTGAAGAAATTCAACCAAGCGCGGTAAACGGCGGAGTAACTATGACTCTTTAAGGTAGCCAAATGCCTCGTCATCTAATTAGTGACGCCGCATGAATGGATTAACGAGATTCCCACTGTCCCTGCCTACTATCCAAATAAAACCACGCCAAGGAACGGGCTTGGCGGAATCAGCGGGAAAGAAGACCCTGTTGAGCTTGACTCTAGTCCGACTTTTGTGAAATGACTTGAGAGGTGTAGGATAAGTGGAGCTGGAAACAGCGAAAGTGAAATACCACTACTTTTAACGTTATTTTACTTATTCCGTGAATTTGAGGCTGGGCGCCGCCTCTTTTGGACCCAAGGCCGGCTTCTACCGGTCGATCCGGCGGAAGACATTGTCAAAGGGGAGTTTGGTCAGGGCGGCACATCTGTTAAAAAGATAACGCAGTGTCCTAAGATGAGCTCAACGAGAACAGAAATCTCGTGGAACAAAAGGGGTAAAAGCTCGCTTGATTCTCGATTTCCAGACATTTAATACGAACCGTGAAAGCGTGGCCTATCGATCCTTTAGACCTTCTAAATTTGAAGCCAGAGGTGTCGAAAAAGTTACCACAGGATAACTCGGCTCAGGGCAGCCAAGCCGCTCATAGCGACGCTTGTTTTTGATCCTTCGATGCCTCGGCTCTTCCTATCATTGTGAAGCACCACCAAGTGTTGGATTGTTCACCCACCAATAGGGAACGGAGTCGGGTTTAGACCGTCGTGAGACAAAAGTTAGTTTTACCCTACCGATGACAAAGGTCGCAATAGTAATTCAACCTAGTACGAGAGGAACCGCTGATTCGCATTAATTGGTCATCACGCTTGGTTGAAAAGCCGCTGGCGCCGGTTACCGCGGCGCTGATTATGACCGAACGCCTCTAAGTCGAATCCGGCTAGAAGCGACGCTGCACGCCCGCTCGCTTGCCGACCAGCAAGCAGGGGTTTAGGCCCCCAGGCAGGCACGTGTCGCTGGTGAACCTTGCAAGGCAGATTAGCCTTGTAAGACGCCATGAAGCCGCAATTCCCATCAAACGACGAGTCAATCTTTGCGCAGACGACTTAAATACGCCGACGGGTATTGTAGGGCGAGTGGCCTTTGCCGCCACGATCCACCGAGATTCAGCCCTTTGTCGCTTTGATTCGCCCCTCCCAACCATTCCTAAATTTTCATCATTTTCTTTATGTCTCCGCCATTGAGGCTACAAAGGTACCAATTCGGCAAAATTTTAAGCCATGGTAGCATGGTAACAAACTTAGCCAAAAAAATGAGTCACGATCCAAAAACGTTATAGGATTTGAGAAACGGTGACAAAAACGTGATCAGAAAACTTAGCCACAAATTGAGCCATGAGCCAAAAAACGTGGCTAGAATTTGAGCCACGTGCAAAAACGTGGTCGATTTTCACCACCTGCCAAAAAAACGTGATCAGAAAACTTAGCCGATTTCGAGCCGCGATGCCAAAACGTGGTCGAATTTCAGCCACTATGCCAAAAAATCGGATCAGAAAACTTAGCCAGATTTTGAGCCGCGGTGCCAAAACGTGGTCAGAATTTCAGCCACGGGTGCCAAAACGTGATCAGAAAACTTAGCCGATTTTTGAGTCATGGCCAAAAACGTGGTCAGAATTTCAACCACAACCAAAAAAACGGATCAAAAACTTAGCCAGATTTTGAGCCGCTGGATCGCAAAAACGTGGTCGAATTTCAACTTTGAACCAAAAAAAATGATCAGAAAACTTAGCCAGATTTTGAGTCACGGCGCCAAAACGTGGTCGATTTTCAACCACTTGGGTAAAAACCCGATCGAAAAAAACTTAGCCAGATTTTGAGCCAAAACGTGGTCGATTTTAGCCACTTGGCAAAAACGCGGTCAGAAAACTTCAACCACGGGCCAAAAACGTGGTCATTTTTCAACCAAAAACTTAGCCAGATTTTGAGTCACGGCGCAAAAACGTGGTCAGAATTTCAGCCACCTGCGCCAAAAAACATGATCGAAAAACTTAGCCGATTTTGAGCCGCTGGCCAAAAAACGTGGTCGATTTTTAGCCACTCTGCCAAAAACGTGATCAGAAAACTTAGCCAGATTTTGAGCCATTGCAAAACGTGGTCAGATTTTCAGCCACAAAGGCCAAAAACGTGATTAGAAAAAAAACTTAGCAGATTTTGAGCCACGGTACAAAACGTGGTCGATTTTCAGCCACTCTGCCAAAAAAACGTGATCGAAAACTTAGCCAAATTTCGAGTCATGGTACAAAACGTGGTCGATTTTTCAGCCACTGTGCCAAAAAACATGATCAGAAAACTTAGCCAGATTTTGAGCCGCGGCAAGCCAAAAACGTGGTCAGAATTTCAACCACTTTCAGCCAAAAAACGCGATCGGGGAAACTTTTTGGCCGATTTTGAGCCACGGGCTAAAAACTTAGCCACCTGGGCCAAAAACGTGGTCAGAAACTTGGCGTTGGTGCCAAAACTTAGCCATTGGCCATAAAACTTAGCACTCTTCGTGTCAAAATATTTTCTTAGACCCCAATGACATTGGGAAGGCTTGGTGACAAACGCACTTCATCCTCCATTTTTTGATATTTTATGCTTTTGCCTGCTTTTGGTTAAAAATCATTAAAAATCAATCCCTTATCCAATGGCTTTCGAATTTTGTGGACACATTGTTTATAGTATTGTGTGAGTTCCTGCAAAAACTACGTCAAAATTCGATCTCTAGGTACCTTTTCCATTTTTCCCGATTTTATGTATTTTAGCCACTTTAAAAAAAACTTTTAAAAATCATTCCCTTGTCAAAAAATTCTATAACTTGGTGGACGAGGAGATATGATTATTCTAGGCAATCCTGCAAAATCCGCACCAAAATTCGACCTCTAGGTCCGATTTTGGACTTATGTCTACTCAAAAAAAGGTATCTACTTGTACAATTTTGGTTTTTGCATATTATCCTATTATAGGGGTCTGCCTCACTCAAACCACGCCCACAGTGGTTGGAAAGGGACTTCCATGGACTTCCTCCCACGCCACACAAGCCTTCCCATGCTTGTTGTTTATTTTCCCATGGTTTTGGGTGATTAATTGCTGATCATCCATGCCGAATCTTGGCCGAATCCTCGCCGATTTTTGGTGCGCCCTCAAAAATTTGTGGGTTTCGTGGCATGGCTTAGTCTAGCACCAGTGATGCTTGGGCAATGCTTTTCTGCGTGATTCTCAGCCCGTATGAGAATTCCTCAAACCTTGTCTCTTTGCTCGAGGTGCTCGGTGGTTGTAAATCGTCAGTCGGGCGACACTCCATCCCGACATGCTCTGGCGCTGGTGTTCTACCCATTGTCCCAAGGATAGCAATCTACAGGTGGTGCCACCCATCGACCAACAACGCAACGCCGCTTCGGGCACCGACGCGGTCTCATACATACACACCACAAGAGAAAACCACCCCAAGTTGGTCTTGGTCTAACACCACCGATGCTTAAGCCCTCCCTTTTGTGATCCATGGTCCCTTCAGTTTTATATTTGTCCCTTCGATTTTTCTTGGATCACACTCTTTGGGGCCAGACTTTGCTTTATGTGTTGCCGCATGGCCTTGGCTAAACCAAATTCTGGTCAGCATCATCCCATCCTCCCTCCCTCCTAAATATCTAAGCCACCTGGTCAGCATCATCCCTTCCTCGTGGTGCTCGCAGACGCCAGTTTTTTTTTTCTCATCCACCATCCCATCCTCGCACTCCTAAGACGAGTGTTTTCTCCCCCAAACCACCCCATACTCTTTGGCTCAGCCAAGAAAGTGTCTTTTTCTTCCCTTGACCAACAATGTAACGTTGCCTCCTCCTTGATGGCATCGCTTGTCGTGAACAACGCAACGCCTGCCTCCTCCCACGGCACCGCTCGCTGTCAAAGCAAAATGGGCATGGTGTGCCTCTTCTTCCTAGTACGACCCTCCTTCTGGTCCCTTTGGTTTTATTTTGTGGAGAGGACGACCAGGTGGGCACCACCACCACCGCCTTGCTTAGGGCGGGTCTCCTACATACATGCCTAGCGATGCAGGCTTACGCCACCCGATGCTTCCATATGCTTGCATGCCTCTCGGCATTGCAGGGTGTGGTTGCTCTTGGTGCTGGTTATGGCGAACGCGGGGGCGTGGAGTTGTGCTTCGATGTTTTTGTTGTCCGTCCGCGTTTGGCACCGAATCTGGCCGACATGCATCCTCATCATCATCAATCGCCACCTTCCGCCCCATGGCGTTGGGGCGCATCGTTTGCCTCGTGGTTGCCTACCTACCAAAACGGTATGGGTTTGAATTGCATAGCACACGCCTTCCAGCCTTTCTGGGAGTCTGGGATCTTGAAGTCCTCGCACGTCCACGCCAGCCCGCCGGGCCTACGTGGCACGGGCGCGAGACTGTTTTTTTGGATACGGCACGCGGCGAACGCGGGGTCCCGTGCCTCGCCACGCCCACAAAATCTCTGCTTGCCTTTGAATGACACCTGCCTTGGCCAAGGTCCCGCCGACCATCTGCGCTTCGGCAAAGACCAACGCCACGCGGCAGAGTCATTAACGAATGCTACCTGGTTGATCCCGCCAAAGAGTCATATGCTTGTCTCAAAGATTAAGCCATGCATGTGTAAGTATGAACTAATTCAGATCGTGAAACCGCGAATGGCTCATTAAATCAGTTATAGTTTGTTTGATGGTATCTACTACTCTGATAACCGTAGTAATTCTAGAGCTAATACGCAACAAACCCCGACTTCCGAAGGGATGCATTTATTAGATAAAGGTCGACGCAGGCTCGCCTGCTTTGATGATTCATGATAACTGCCGGATCGCACGGCCTTTGGCCGGGCGACGCATCATTCAAATTTCTGCCCTATCAACTTCTCGATGGTAGGATAAAGGCCTACCATGGTGGTGACGGTGACGGAGAATTAGGGTTCGATTCCTGAGAGGAGCCCGAGAAACGGCTACCACATCCAAGGAAGGCAGCAGCGCCAAGAATTACCCAATCCCGACACCTGGGAGGTAGTGACAATAAATAACAATACCGCTCATTGAGTCCGGGTAATTGAATGAGTACAATCTAAATCCCTTAACGAGGATCCATCGAGGGCAAGTCCGGTGCCGCCAGAAATGTAATTCCAGCTCCAATAGCGATATTTAAGTTGTTGCAGCTAAAAAGCCTCGTAGTTGACCTTGGTCGGGTCGACGGCCCGCCTTCGTGTGCACCGGCCGGCTCGCCCCTTCGCCGGCTGATGCGCCCTGGCCTTAATCTGGTTGGTCGTGCCTCCTGTTGTTACTTTTGAAGAAATTAGAGTGCTCAAAGCAAGCCTACGCCTGATACATTAGCATGGGATAACACCACAGATTCTCGATCCTATTGTGTTGGCCTTCTGGATCGGAGTAATGATTAACAGGACAGTCTGGGGCATTCGATTTCATAGTCGAGGTGAAATTTTGGATTTATGAAAGACGAACAACCGCGAAAAGCATTTGCCAAGGATGTTTTCATTAATCAAGAACGAAAAGTCGGGGCTCAAGACGATCGATACCGCCCTAGTCTCAACCATAAAACGATGCCGACCAGTGGATCAGCGGATGTTGCTTTTAGGACTCCCGGGCACCTTATGAGAAATCAAAGTCTTTGGGTTCCTGGGAGTATGGTCGCAAGGCTGAAACTTAAAGGAATTGATCTAAGGGCACCACCAGAGCTGAGCCTCGCGGCTTAATTTGACTCAACACGGGAAACTTACCAGTCCGCATAGTAAGGATCGACAGACCGGTAGCTCTTTTTGATTCTACGGGTGGTGGTGCATGGTCGCTTTAGTTGGTGGAGCGATTTGTCCGGTTAATCCGCTAACTAACGAGACCTCACCGCTAAATAGCTATGTGGGAGGTAACCCCACCCGCCAGCCTTCTAGAGGGACTATGGCCGCTTAGGCCACCTGTTTGAGGCAATAACAGTCCGTGATGCCCTTAGATGTTCCTGGTCGACACGCGCTTACAATCGATGTATTCAACGAGCTTATAGCCTTGGCCGACAGGCCCGGGTAATCTTTGAAATTTCATCGTGATGGGGATAGATCATTGCAATTGTTGGTCTTCAACGAGGAATTTTAGTAAGCGAGTCATCACCAAGGCTGACACGCCCCCGCTTTTGTACACACCGCCTGGCCGCTTCCTACCGATTGAATGGTCCGCCAAGTGTTCGATTATGGCGACGTATGGCTCGCTGTCGCCCGCGACGCCAGAGAAGTCCAATAACCTTATCATTTAGAGGGGAAGGAGAAGTCGAACAAGGTTTCCGTGAGGGTGAACTCGCGCGAAGGATCATTGTCGCTGCTCACAACAAGTTCGACCGGGCGAACCCGCTCATCACAGACAAGTTCGACGGGCCGGCTCGGGAGCCGTTTCGAACACCGACCCCCTCCCCTCCCCGAGCCGGGCGAGAGGCGGTCGCCCGCACCTCCTCTCGCCAAAACACAAAACCCGGGCGCTCAGGCGCCAAGGAACTCGAACCCAGCAGGCAATCTTCGGGCCCGAGACGGGGCACCAAGGACCTTGCCACGACACACAACATACAAAATGACTTCTCGGCAACGGATATCTCGGCTCTTGCATCGATGAAGAACGTAGCGAAATGCGATACTTGGTGTGAATTGCAGAATCCCGTGAACCATCGAGTCTTTGAACGCAAGTTGCGCCCGAAGCCATTAGGCCGAGGGCACGCCTGCCTGGGTGTCACACATCGTTACCCCAACGCAAACGCCAATGGCGCAAGGCAGGGTGGATGCTGACCTCAGCGAGCATCGTCTCGCGGCTGGTTGAAAATCGAGTCCGGGGCCGAGCTGCCGCGACAAAATGGGCGGATGAGCGATGCTCGAGACTGCCGCGGACACCCTACAAGGCCGGACTTCCTTTATTCTACACGCGGTCTACCTGACGCTTCCCAACGAGACTCGTGTCAAAGTGGCTACCCGCCGAGTTTAAGCATATCAATAAGCTGAGGAAAAGAAACTAACAAGGATTCCCTAGTAACGGAAACGAAATGAACCGAAGAGCCCACCATGAAAATTTACCGCCCTCTAAGGTCCGAATCAGAAGTCCGAGAAGGCCCTCGCGGCGACTAGGCCCAAGTCCCCCGAAGGGGGGCCGAGTGCGAGAGCCCCGCCGTGCCTGACCCTGTCGCACCACCGGTAAGCGCCGCTTCGCCAGCCTGCGTTTGGGAATGCAGCCCCACCCAAGCAGAAATTCGCCCAAGGCTAAATATCATGGCGAGATCGATACAACAAGTACCGCGAGGGAAAGATGAAAAGGACTTTGGAAAAGAGAGTCAAATGTTGCTTGAAATTGCTCGGAGGGAAGCGGATGGGGTTTGATGTGTCCTCCTGATGTGGAACTATGAAAGCTGGCCCGCCGATCGACTCGACATTGACCGACGCGATTGTGATGGTGGCCCAAGCCCGGCGTCGAAATGCCATGAGCGTCATCATCACGATTGGGGATGGCAGCGCCAAGGCCGCCCCTAAGGTGCCTAAGCACTCCGCCCGGCCTTTGGGTTTCATTCGCCCGGCCTTGAAACACGGACCAAGGAGTCCGACATGTGTGCGAGTCAATCGGGCGAGTAAACCCGTAAGGCGCAAGGAAGCTGATTGGGGGAACCTTGATCCGTGGGCAAGACCACCGACCGACCCCCGATCTTCTGTGAAGGGTTCGAGGAGAGCATACCGCCGGGACCCGAAAGATGGTGAACTATGCCCGAAGCGGGCGGCCGAGGAAACTCGTGGGAGGCCCGCAGCGATACCGACGTGCAAATCGCTCGGTCTCGACTTGCATAGGGGGCGAAAGACTAATCGAACCGCCTAGTAGCCGGGTTCCCTCCGGTTTCCCTCAGATAGCCGGAGCCCGCGGGGCGAAGTTCTATCCGTAAAGCCAATGATTGGGAGGCATCGGGGGCGCAACGCCTCGACCTATTCTCAAACTTTAAATAGACGGCGTGGTTGCTTTTGCTGAGTCCGCGCCACTAATCGAGAGCCCAAGGGGCTATTTTGGTAAGCAGAACTCGGGCGATGATGAACCTGAAGTCAGGAGTTACTGTGCTAAATCACAAGCCAACCTAGACCCCACAAAGGGTGTTGGTCGATTAAGACAAAGAGGATTCGGGTGGTCATGGAAGCCGAAATCCGCTTTTGGAGTTGTGTAACAACTCACCTGCCGAATCAACTAGCCCCGAAAATGGATGGCGCAAAAGCGCGACCTATACCCTACCGGGGCTGGGCAAGGACCAGCCCCGATGAGTAGAGGGGGCGACGGCCGCCGCAAAACCTGTGGCGTGAGCCCCTGCGGGCCGTCCAAGATCTCGTGGTAGTAGCAAATATTCAAATGAGAACTTTGAAGGCCGAAGAGGGGAAAGGTTCCATGTGAACGGCACTTGCATTACGGGTTAGTCGATCCTGGGGACGGGGAAGCCTGCTGATAGCGCTTTGCATATACCGAAAGGGAATCGGTTTAAAATTTCGAACCGACGTGGGCGGCCGACGGCAACGTTAGGAGTCCTGGACGTCAAGGGGCCCCGAAAGAGTTATCTTTTCTGTTTAACAGCCTGCCCACTCGAAAACAGCTCAGCCCGAGGTAGGGTCCAGCGGCCGGAAGAGCACCGCACGCCGCTAAGTGGTGTCCTGGTATAGGCTGCCTTTGAAAATCCGGAGGACCGAGTGCCTCCCACGCCCGGCCGCATTTCATAACCGCATCGCCCCAAGGTGAAAAATGCCGGTCGATGGAACAATGTAGGCAAGGGAAGTTTGCAAAATGGATCCGTAAATTCCTGAAAGGATTGGCTCGGTGGGCCGGGCACGGGGGTCCTGGGCCTCAACCTGCCGGGCTGTCGATGGACTGTTGAAGCCGCCCCGCTGGCGGAGCGGGTCGCCGTCAGGCCGGGTCGGGGGGACGGATTAAACTGCCCTTCGGGGCCTTCCCCAAGGCCGAACAGTCGACTCAGAACTGGTACGACAAGGAATCCATCTGTTTAATTAAAACAAAGCATTGCGATGGTCCCTCGCGGATGTTGACGCAATGTGATTTCCCCCCAGTGCTCAATGTCAAAGTGAAGAAATTCAACCAAGCGCGTAAACTACGGAGTAACTATGACTCTCTTAAGGTAGCCAAATGCCTCGTCATCTAATTAGTGACGCGCATGAATGGATTAACGAGATTCCCACCGCCCCGCCTCACTATCCAAATAAAACCACAGCCCAAGTGGAACGGGCTTGGCGGAATCAGGGGAAAGAAGACCCCTGGCTGAGCTTGACTTTAGTCCGACTTTGTGAAATGACTTGAGAGGTGTAGGATAAGTGGAGCTGGAAAAAGCGAAAGTGAAATACCACTACTTTTAACGTTATTTTACTTATTCCGTGACGGAGGCTGGCGCCGCCCTCTTTTGGACCCAAGGCTGGGTTTCGCCGGTCGATCCCAAGCAAGACATTGTCGTGGGGAGTTTGGTCACGGCACATCTGTTAAAAGATAACGCAGGTGTCCTAAGATGAGCCTAACGAGAACAAAATCTCGGGTGGAACAAAAGGGTAAAAGCTCGCTTTGATTCTCGATTTCCAAGACGAATACGAACCGTGAAAGCGTGGCCTATCGATCCTTTAGACCTTCTAATTTGAAGCTGAGGTGTCGAAAAGTTACCACAGTGGGATAACTCGGCTTGGGCAGCCAAGCGCTCATAGCGACGCTGCTTTTTGATCCTTCGATGTCCGGGTTTCCTATCATTGTGAAGCAGCACTACCAAGTGTTGGATTGTTCACCCACCAATGTGGAACGCGAGTCGGGTTTAGACCGTCGTGAGACAGGTTAGTTTTACCCTACCGATGACAAAGGTCGCAATAGTAATTCAACCTAGTACTTGGAGGAACCGCTGATTCGCATTAATTGGTCATCACGCTTTGGTCAAAAGCCGCTGGCCAAGTTACCGCGGCGCTGATTATGACCGAACGCCTAAGTCGAATCCGGGCAGAAGCGACGCCAGACGCCCGCTCGCTTGCCGACCAGCAAGTAGGGGGTTTAGGCCCCCTGCAGGCACGTGCCGCCAGAACCTTTTGCAAAGGCGATTAGCCTTGTAAGACGCCATGAAGCGTAATTCCCATCAAACGACGAGTTGAACTTTCGGCAGACGACTTAAATACGCTGACGGTATTGTAAGTGGCAGAGTGGCCTCACGCCACGATCCACCGAGATTCAGCCCTTGTCGCTTTGATTCGGCCCCTCCCAACCATTCCTAAATTTTCATCATTTTCTATGCTCCGTTATCGAGGCTACAAAGGTACCAATTCAAGTAAAATTTTAAGCCATGGTAGCATGGTAACAAACTTAGCCAAAAAAATGAGTCACGATCCAAAAAACGTTATAGATTTGAGAAACGGACAAAACGTGATCGAAAACTTAGCCACAATTGAGCCATGAGCCAAAAACGTGGCTAGAATTTGAGCCGCTGGTACAAAAACGTGGTCAGATTTTGAGTCAACCACGGTGGTCAAAAAACGTGATCGTAAAACTTAGCCGATTTTTGAGTCACGGCACCAAAACGTGGTCGAATTTCAGCCACTGCCAAAAAACGTGATCGTAAAACTTAGCCAGATTTTGAGCCGTGGTACAAAACGTGGTCAGAATTTCAACCACGGTACCAAAAACGTGATCAGAAAACTTAGCCAGATTTTGAGCCGCTGGTACAAAAACGTGGTCGAATTTCAACCACAAAGGCCAAAAACGTGATCAAAAACTTAGCCGATTTTGACGAAAACGTGGTCGACTTCAGCCTGCAAAAAAACATGATCAGAAAACTTTAGCCAGATTTTTGGAGTCTATGCCAAACGTGGTCAGATTTTTCAGTGCCTTACTCTTAAAAAACCCGAAAACTTAGGCAGATTTTGAGCCACCAAAACGGGTGCCAAAAACGATCAGAAAAAACTTAGCCAGATTTTGAGTTACCAAGCAAAAAACGTGGGTCGAATTTCAGCCACAGCCAAAAACATGATCAGAAAAACTTAGCCAGATTTTGAGCCGCGGTGCCAAAACGTGGGTCAGATTTTCAGCCACGGTGCAAGCCAAAAAACGTGATCGAAACTTAGGCCACAGATTTTGAGCCACAAACTGCCAAAAAACGTTTCAGAAAACTTAGAAAAATTTTAGCCGGTTTCCAAAACGTGGCATGGCTTAGTCTAGCAAAAACGGATGCTTGGGCAATTTTCAGCTTTCAAAACGTGGTCGATTTTCGGCCACGGCCAAGGAGAATTCTCAAACTACGTTGCTCCTTTGCTCGAGGTGCCTAAAGTGGCTGCAAATCTCTGTCAAAGCCGGGCGATACACCCCCATCCCGACATGCTCTACAGGGGTGTTAAAACTTAGCCATTGTCCAAAACGATAGAACTTCATGCTGGTGCCAAATTTAGCCATTGACAACCCTTAGCACTCTTCGTATTAAAATATTTCCTCTAGACCCCAATGACATTGGGAAGGCTTGGTGACAAACGCATTTCATCCTCCATTTTTTTGATATTTCATGCTTTGTCGTTTGGTTAAAAATCATTAAAAATCAATCCTTATCCAATGGTTTCTGAATTTTGGACACATTGTTTATAGTATTGTGTGAGTTCCTAAAAACTACGTCAAAATTCGATTCCTAGGCAATTTTTCCATTTTTCCGATTTTATGTATTTTAGCCACTTTTTAAAAACTTTTAAAAATCATTCCCTGTCAAAAATTCTATAACTTGGTGGACGGCAATCCCAGATAATGACCAAAATTGACCCTAGGCCTATTCATGTCAAAAAGGTATCTACTTGTACCGCCAAAATTCGACTCCAGGTCCGATTTTGACTTCCATGGATTTCTCCACGCCACATGTTTCCCATGCTTGTTGTGGTTATTTTCCCACATCATCCATACGAATTTTTAAGATATTATCCTATTATAGTGACCAACAACGCAACGCCGTCAGGGCACCGCACGCGGTTCACATACACACCACAAAGAGAAAACACCCAAGCCGCCTCGTCTAACACCACCGATGCTCGGGCAGCCCTTGTGATCCATGGTCCTCTCGCTTATATTTGTCCTCTCGATTTTCTCTTGGATCACACCTTTGGGGGCCGCATTTGCTTATGTGTTGCCTGGCCTTGGGCTAACCAGCCTGGCTGGGGCATCATCCTACTCCTCCCTCCTCCTAAATATCTAAGCCAAATGCAATGGGGCATCATCCCTTCCTCAAAGTGTTCTGCAGACGCCAAGGTCTTTTTCTCATCCACCATCCCATCCTCGGCACTCCTAAGACGAGTGTTTCTTTTCCCAAACTAAATTCATACTCGTGCTCAGCGAGTGTCTTTTCTTCTCCTCGACCAACAAATGTAACGTTGCCTCCTCCTTGATGGCATCGCTTGTCGTGGAACAAGCAACGCTGCCTCCTCCCACTTGCACCGCTCGCTGTCAAAGCAAAATGGGCATGGCGTGCCTCTTCTTCCTAGATGACGACCTCCTTCTGTCCCTTTGGTTTTATTTTGTGAGAGACGACTAGGTGGGCACCACCACCGCTTTGCTTTAGGGTATGGTCTCTACATACATGCCTAGCGATGCAGGCTTGGCGCCACCCGATGCTTCCATATGCTTGCATGCCTCTGCATCAGCAGTGTGTCTGCTCTGGTGCTGGTTATGGCTAACGCGGGGCGTGAGTCTGTGCTCGGATGTTTTGTTGTCTGCCCGTGCTAGTGCACCGAACTGGCCGACATGCATCCTCATCATCATCAATCGCCACCTTCTCGCCTCCATGGCGCTGGGGCGCATCGTCTGCCTCGTGTTGCCTACCTACCAAAAACGGTATGGGTTTGAATTGCATAGCACACGCTCCTTCCAGTGCCTCTTCTGGGAGTCTGGGATCTCGAAGTCCCAGACGCTGTCCACGCCAAAGCCCGTCACTTGCACGTGCGCGAGACTGCTTCTTGGATACTTGCACGCGGGCGAACGCGGGGTCTCAGCTCGTCATCCCACAAAATCTCGGTTGCCTTGAATGACACTGCCAAGGTCCTGCCGACCATTCTGCCAAGCAGCACTCAACGCCACGCGTGAGTCATTAACGAATGCTACCCGGTTGATCTCGCCAAGAATATACGCGCTGTCTCTGAAGATTAAGCCATGCATGTGGCATGAACTAATCTGCATCGTGAAATCAAGCGAATGGCTCATTAAACCGCTATAGTTTGTCTGATGGTATCTACACTTGATAACCGTAGTAAATTTGAGCTAATACGCGCAACAAAACCCCGACTGAAGGATGCATTTATTAGATAAAAAGGTCGACGAGGCCTCTGCCTCGGTTGCTTTGATGATTCATGATAACTGGCCGGATCGCACGGCCTTTGTGCCAGCGACGATCATTCAAATTTCTGCCCTATCAACTTCGAGGATAGTGGCTCACCATGGTGTGACGGTGACTGAGAATTAGGGTTCGATTCTGAGAGGGAGCCCGAGAAACGGCTACCACATCCATGAAGGCAGCAGCGAAATTACCCAATCCCGACACTGGGAGGTAGTGACAATAAATAACAATACCGGCTCATTGAGTCCGTAATTGGAATGAGTACAATCTAAATCCCTTTAACGAGATCCATTGAGGCAAGTCCAGTGCCAGACATGTAATTCCAGCTCCAATAGCGTATATTTAAGTTGTTGCAGCTTAAAAAGCTCAGAGTTGACCTGGTTTGGGTCGACGGTCCCACTCGTGCACCGTGCCGCTGCCCTTCGCCGCTGATGCGCCTCGGCCTTAATCGCCGGGTCGGCCTCCTGCTGTACTTTTGAAGAAATTAGAGTGCTCAAAAGCAAGCTTCACGCCCGGATACATTAGCATGGGATAACACCACAGATTCCGATCCTATCAGTTGCCTTCTGGATCGGAGTAATGATTAACGTGACAGCTGGGGGCATTCAGTATTTCATAGTCGAGGTGAAATTTTGGATTTATGAAAGACGAACAACTCGCGAAAAGCATTTGCCAAGGATGTTTTCATTAATCAAGAACGAAAGTCAGGGGCTCAAGACGATCGATACCGCCCTAGTCTCAACCATAAACGATGCCGACCAGGATCACGGATGTTGCTTTTTAGGACTCACTGGCACCTTATGAGAAATCAAAGTCTTTGGGTTCCTGGGGAGTATGGTCGCAAGGCTCGAAACTTAAAGGAATTGACTGAAGGGCACCACTCAGAGTGGAGCCTCGCGCTTAATTTGACTCAACACGGGAAACTTACCATGTCCGACATAGTAAGGATTGACGATCGAGAGCTCTTTCTTGATTCTATGGGTGGTGGCATGGTCGTTTTAGTTGGTGAGCGATTTGTCTCGGTTAATCTGCTAACTAACGAGACCTCACCGCTAAATAGCTATGTGGAGGTAACCTCCACGCCAGCTTTCAGAGGACTACGTCGCTAGGCCACTGAAGTTTGAGGCACAATGTGTCCGTGATGCCCTTAGATGTTCATCGCACGACGCTACACCGATGTATTCAACGAGTCTATAGCCTGGCCGATGTGCCCGTAATCTTTGAAATTTCATCGTGATGGGATAGATCATTGCAATTGTTGGTCTTCAACGAGAATTCTTAGTAAGCGCGAGTCATCAGCCTGCTGACTACGCCCCTCTTTGTACACACGCCTCCGCCCACCGATTGAATGGTCCGTGAAGTGTTCTGATTAGGCTGACGCGAGTGTGCTGTTCAAGGACAGTTGTGAGAAGTCCACCGAACCTTATCACTTTGAGGAAGGGAGAAGTCAGAAGGGCTTCCAGAGGAACCTCGCGAAGGATCATCGTTGCTCACAACAAAGTTCGACTGCAACCTGCTCATCACAGACAAGTTCGATCGGGGCTGCGGGAGCTGCGTCGAACACCGACCCCGCCCCTCGACCC
>JAENHJ010000353.1:10000-31429 GCA_025330945.1 Mucuna pruriens | reverse complement strand
GCGAAAGCATTTGCCAAGGATGTTTTCATTAATCAAGAACGAAAAGTTGGGGCTCAAGACGATCGATACCGGCCCTAGTCTCAACCATAAACGATGCTGACTGGGTGGATCGACGATGTTGCTTTTAGGACTCCGCTGCACCTTATGAGAAATCAAAGTCTTTTTGGGTTCCTGGGGGAGTATGGTCGCAAGGCTCGAAAACTGAAAGCACTGACCAAGGGCACCACTGGGGGAGTGGGAGCATGCGCTTTAATGGACTCACCACGAAGCTCTACCAGGTCCGCACAGTAAGTTGATCGGCCGCACTCGAGCAGCTCTTTCTTGATTCTACGCGGTGGTGCATGGTCGCCTAGTCGGGTGGAGCCATTTGATCCGTTAATTCGCTAACGAACGAGACCTCACCGCAAATAGCTATGTGGAGGTAACCTCCACCGCCAGCTAGGACTATGGCCGCTAGCCATAGTTTCAGGCACAATGTGTCCAGATGCCCTTAGATGCTCGTCGCACGCTATTAATCGATGTATTCAACGAAGTATAGCCTTGCCGACGCCCTGCAATCTTTTTGAAATTTCATCGACGGGATAGATCATTGCACACTGCTGGTCTCAACGCAGGAATTCCTAGTAAGCGCGAGTCATCGCCGCTGACTGCCCCCGCCTTTGTCACACACCGCCCGTCGCTCCTACCGCATTGAATGGTCCGGTGAAGTGTTCGGATTGCGGCGACGTATGTTGGCCGCCTCATGACGTTGTGAGAAGTCCACCGAACCTTATATTTGCAGGAAGCGAGAAGTCGTGAATGCGTTTCCGTGAGGTGAACCTGCGGGCGATCATTGTTGCTGCTCACAACAAGTTCGGACCTACCAACCCGCTCATCACAGATTGTTCGACGGGGCTGGCTCGGGGAGCCCTCGACCGACCCCGCCCCCCTCGATTCGAAGCCGGGCGAGGCGGTCGCCCGCCGCACCCTCCTCTCGCCAAACATAAACCCCTGGGCCCAGGCGCCAAGGAACTCGAACCGGCAGGCAATCATGCCCCTAGATCTGCGACCTCGCTTTACCTTGCCACCTATCAATAATAACATAAAATGACTTCTAAGAACGGATATCTTCGGCTTTTGCATCGATGAAGAACGAAGCGAATGCGACATTTGGTGTGAATTGCGTAATCCTCGTGAACCATCGAAATCTTTTGAACGCAAGCGCCTCCCTCTCGAAGCCATTAGGGGCCGGTGGCACGCCCGGCTCGGTGTCACACATCGCTCCCAAATGCAACGCCACGGCGTGCCAGGTGGATGCAGCATCGCCTCGTGGCTGGTCAAATTGCCATTGCCGCGACAAAATGGTATTGAGACCGAGGCCAAGGCCGACTCCGGCAAAGTCGACTGACTTTACATCGCCCACCGACGCCCCAACGACTCAGTCAACGGGCTACCCGCCGAAGCTATCAAGTATGAGAAAAGAAACTAACAAGGATTCCCCAGTAACGGCGAACTAACCGGGAAAGAGCTCAATGATGAAAATCGCTCCCTGGCCCCGAATCAGAGTCCGAGAAGCGCCTCGGCGTGGCGGACCGGGCCTCAAGTCCCTGGTGGGGCGCGCAGAGGGTGAGAGCCCCGCTGCTCCTGACCCCTTGCCGCACCACGAGGCGCTTGCTCAAGGAAGTCGGGTTGTTTGGGAATGCAGCCCTGGTTCCATGTGTACCTCCGTCTGCTAACATCGGGCGAGACCCATAGCTTAACAAGTACCGCGAGGAAAGATGAAAAGGACTTTGAAAAGAGAGTCAAATAAGGTTTTGAAATTGCTCCGGAGGAAGTTGACGGGCCGGCGATGCGGTCCCGGGTCGGACGCTGGGAAAACCCAGAAAGCCGGGTCCGCCGACGACTCCTGACATCGACCGACGCTGATTAGATGGTGGCCTGCCCGGTTGTTTAGCCATGAGCGCCAATATCACCACGATTAGATGGCAGTCAGCTACAAGCACCTGCGGCCTCCTGGCCGTCTCCGCGGCTCTATCTGCCCGGCCTTGAAACACTTGACCCAAGTGAAGTCTCATTACAAAGTAGTCAACGGGCGAGTAAACCCGTAAGGCGCAAGGAAGCTGATCGGTGGGAACCTTTATCTCGCTGGCAGCACCACCCGACCGACCCCTCGATCTTCGTGGAAGGGTTCGAGGAGAGCATACTGTCGGGACCCGAAAGATGGTGAACTATGCCTCGAAGTGGGGCGAAGCCAGAGGAACTCGGTGAGGCCCGGCAGCGACATATGACGGGTAAATCGCTGTCTGACTTGGGTATAAGGGCGAAGACTAATCGAACCGCCTAGTAGCTGGTTCCTCCGGCTTCCCCTCAGGATAGCTGAGTTCGCGGGCGAAGTTCTATCTGTAAAGCCAATGATTAGAGGCATTTGGGGCGCAACGCCCCTCGACCTTCCCTTCAAACTTTAAATAGGTAGGACGGCGCTCGCTTTTGTTGAGCCGCCAATTTAATCGGTAGCTCCAAGCGGGGGCTTGCAAGCGAACCGGCGACGCGGGATGAACCTAGTTGGGTTGATGTGCCCAATCTGCTAACCTAGACCCCACAAAGGGTGTTGGTCGACACGCCAGGATCTGGGTGGTCATGGAAGCTCTAAATCCGCTTGGAGTGTGTAACAACCACCGAATCAACTAGCCCCCGAAAATGGATGGCGCCAAAGCGACCTATACCCTACTGGCAAAGGACCAGGCCCCGATGGGGGGGAGGGCGCGGCGAAGTCGCTGCAAAAACCTGTGGCGTGAGCCCGGGCGGAGCTGGGGCCGTCGGGTGCAGATCTTGGTGGTAGTAGCAAATATTCAAATGAGAACTTTGGAAGGCCTAAGAGGGGAAAGGTTCCATGAACCCACTGCACATGTTGTCGATCCTGAGTGGATTTGGGAAGCCTGCTCGATAGCGCCGTAGCCACAGACACCCGAAAAGTGGAATCGCTTAAAATTCTCGAACCGGGACGGGCGGCCGACGCAACGTTAGGGGGAGTCCGGAGACGCCGGGCGGCCCCCTGAAAGAGTTATCTTTTTCTGTTTAACAGCCCACCCACCTGGAAACGGCTCACCCAGGAGGTGGTCCAGCTACCGGAAGAAAGCACCGCACGTCCTGGTGTCCCAAGGCAGCCTCCTCATGCCCTGAAAATCCCAGGACCGAGTGCCTCCCACGCCCTGGCCGTACTCCATAACCCGCATCGCCCCAAGGTGAACAGCCTCTGGTCGATGGAACAACGTAGGCAAGGGAAGCTCAAGCAAATGGATCCGTAACCTCTGAAAAGGATCGCCTGGTGGTCAAGGCACGGGGTCCTGGGCCCGAACCCGTCGGGTTGCCTGGATCAAGCTCGAAGCCGTTCCCGCTGGGCGAGAGCGGGGTCGTCGCGGCTCTGGGGATCTTGATTGGGAACGGCCTTCGGCCTTTCCCCAAGGCCGAATGACTTAACCGGTACTCACAAGTGGAACTGACCGTTAATTAAAACAAAGTATCAAGATGGTCCCCGCGATGTTGACCTAATGATTTCTGCCCAAGGCTCAATGTCAAAGTGAAGAAATTCAACCAAGCGCGGTAAACCATGAGTAACTATGACTCTTTTGTTGGTAGCCAAATGCCTCGTCATCTAATTAGTGACGCCGCATGAATGGATTAACGAGATCTCCCCACTGCCCCTCACTACTATCCTTTAGCCAAACCACAGCCAAGGAACCAAGCTTGGCGGAATCACGGGAAAGAAGACCCTGTTGAGCTTGGACTTCAGTCCGACTTTGTGAAATGACCTGGTAGTGCCAGAGGGATGGAGCCGGAAACAAATGAAAGTGAAATACCACTACTTTTAACGTTATTTTACTTATTCCGTGACGAGGCGGGCGCTGCCCCTTTTGGACCCAAGGCTGGCTGGCTACACGATCCGCGGAAGACATTGTCAGCGGGGAGTTTGGTCAAGCGCACATCTGTTAAAAAGATAACGCAGTGTCCTAAGATTTGTAGCTCAACGAACGTAAATCTCGGTGGGAACAAAAGCGGTAAAAGCCGTTGATTCTGATTTCCGCACGTAATACGAACCGTGAAAGCGTGGCTCATCGATCCTTTAGACCTCTGAATTTGAAGTTGAGGGCCTAAAAGTTACTACTGTGATAACCCTAAGCTTGTGGCGCCTAAGCCGCTCATAGCGACGTTGTTTTTGATCCTTTCGATGTCCTCTTCCTATCATTGTAAGCTGCATTCACCAAGTGTTGGGATTGTTCACCCACCAATGGAACGTGACTGGCTTGTGACCGCCGGAGAGTTAGTTTTACCCCTACCGATGACAAAGCCGCAATAGTAATTCAACCTAGTACGAGAGGAACCGTTGATTCGCGACAATTTGGTTGAAAGTGCCGGCGCGAAGCTACCGTGGCGCTGATTATGACTGAACGCCTAAGTCAGAATCCGCCAGAAGTGCTTTCTGACGCTGCACGCCCGGCCGCTCGCTTGCCTACCAGCGCAGGGTTTAGGCCCCCGTAGGCACGCGTGTCGCTGCGAACCTTGCAAGGCAGATTAGCCTTGTAAGACGCCATGAAGCGCAATTCCCATCGAATCCACGAGTTGAATCCTTTGCGCATCACTTAAATACGCCGACGGGTATTGTGGTGGCGTAGCTGGCCTGGCCGCCACGATCCACCGAGATTCAAATTTGTCGCTTGATTCGCTCCCTCCCAACCATTCCTAAATTTTCATCATTTTCATGTTATGCCATTGAGGCTAAAGGTACCAATTGAGCAAAATTTTAAGCCATGGTGCCAAAAAATGTAGCATGGTAACAAACTTAGCCAAAAAACGAGTCACGAGCCAAAAACGTTATAGAATTTGAGAAACGGTGACAAAAACGTGATCAAAAACTTAGCCACAAATTGAGCCATGGGCCAAAAATGGCTAGAATTTGAGCCGCGGGTGCCAAAACGTGGTCGTAATTTCAACCACCTGCCAAAACGTGATCAGAAAACTTAGCCGCATTTTATGTTAAAACGTGGTCGATTTCATCGTGCGCCAAAAACGTGATCAGAAAACCTTAGCCAGATTTTGAGCCACCTGTGTTAAAAACGGGGTCAGAATTTCAGCCACGGTGCCAAAAACGTGATCAGAAAACTTAGCCGTATTTTTAGTCGCCAAGGCCAAAACGTGGTCGATTTTCCACCACTGCCAAAAAACGTGATCGTAAAACTTAGCCATTTTCGAGCCATACCTGCCACAAAACGTGATCAGAAAACTTAGCCGATTTTTAGGCCGGTTGGTAAAACGTGGTCAGAATTTCAGCCACCTGCAAGCCAAAACGTGATCGAAAACTTAGCCGATTTTTTAGGGCCTGCCAAAACGTGGTCAGATTTTCTCAGCCACTCGTACAAAAACGTGATCGTAAAAAACTTAGTTGATTTTGAGCCACCTGCGTCAAAAACGTGATCGAAAAACTTAGCCAGATTTTTAGCCGCTGTGCCAAAACGGGTCGACGCCTACCTGCCAAAAACGTGATCAGAAAAAAAACTTAGCCGTATTTTTAGTCGCTAGCAAGCCAAAACGTGGTCGATTTTCTCAGCCACCTGCAAGCCAAAAACGTGATCAGAAAAATCCTAGCCAGATTGAGCCACCTGGCAAAAACGTGGTCAGATTTTCTCAGCCACGGTACAAACGTGGTCAATTTCAAAAAAAAAACGTGATCAGAAAATCCAGCTGCATTTTTGAGCCACCTGGCAAACGTGGTCGATTTTTCACTACCTGCGCCAAAAACGTGATCGGTAAAACTTAGCCGATTTTCAGCCACTGCCAAAACGTGGTCAGATTTTCTGCGCCACCGTGCCAAAACGTGATCAGAAAAACTTAGCCGCATTTTGAGCCACACGGTGCCAAACGTGGGTCAGATTTTTCAGCCACTGGCCAAAAACGTGATCAGAAACTTAGCCAGATTTTGTTTTACCTGCCAAAAACGGTCAGATTTTGAGCCACTGCAGCCAAAACGGATCGAAAAACTTAGCCGATTTTGAGCCACCAAGTGTCAAAAACGTGGTCAGATTTTCACAAACTGGGTACAAAACGTGATCAAAAACTTAGCCGATTTTTAGTCATGCAAGTACAAAACGCGTCGAATTTGAGCCACGATGCCAAAAACGGATCAGTAAAAACTTAGAGCCTCTACATTGGTCGAATTTCAGCCACCTGCGCCAAAAACGTGATCAGAAAACTTAGCCAGATTTTTAGTCACAGCAAACTACCCACGATGCCAAAAAACGCATCGAAAAACTTAGCCGATTTTGAGCTACCTGGTGTCAAACGCGGTCGTACTTTCACTACCTGCCAAAAAACGTGATCAGAAAAACTTAGCCAGATTTTGAGCCACCAAAACGTATCGCAGCCACGGTGCCAAAAACGTGAAACGTTTTGAGCCACTGGTCGAATTTCAACCTAAAAACGTGATCAGAAAACTTAGCCGATTAGCCAAAACGTGATTTCGCCAAAAACGTGAAAAACTTACCAGATTTTGAGCCGCTGCAAGCCAAAACGTGGTCGAATTTCAGCCACTATGCCACAAAACGTATCGAAAAACTTAGCATGATTGAGCCACCTGCACAAAACGTGGTCGAATTTGCACCATCACAGCCAAAAACGTGATCAAACTTAGCCAGATTTTGAGCCACGGTGCCAAAACGTGGTCGTACTTTCAGCCAAAAACGATAAGCCAAAAACGTGGTCGAGATCGTAAAAACGTGGTCAGAACTACCAGATTTTGAGCCAAACGGTCGAAAACTTAGCCACTGGCCAAAAAACGGGTCGAAACTTAGCCAGATTTTCGAGCTACCTTGCCAAAAACTTAGCCACGCGGCCAAAAACGTGTCGAACTTTTGAAAAACTTAGCCATTGGTCAGAAACTTAAGACTTCTTCGTGTCAAAATACTTTCCTTAGACCCCCAACGATACGGGCGCCGACGAACGACTTCATCCTCCATTTTTTCCGGATTTTTGCGCTTTTGCCAGTTTTGGTTAAAAAATCATTAAAAATCAATCCCTTATCCAATGGCTTTCGTATTTGGTGGACACATTGGTTATATTATTGTGCGAGTTCCTGCAAAAAACTACGCCAAAATTGATCTCTAGGTACCCTTTTCCATTTTTCCCGATTTTATGTATTTTAGCCACTTTAAAATTTTTTTAAAATTATTCCCTCGTCAAAAAATTCTGTAACTTGGTGGACGAAGAGATATGATTATTCTAGGCAATCCTGCAAAATCTCACCAAAATTCGACCTCTAGGGTCCGATTTTGACTTATGTCTGCTCAAAAAAAGGTATCTACTTGTACAATTTTTGGTTTTTGCATATTATCCTATTATGTGGGTGCCTCGCTCAAACCACGCCCACGGGTTGGTGCACTTCCATGGGATCTCTCCCACGCCACAAAGCCTTCCCATGCTTGTTGTGGGTTATTTTCCCATGGTTTCAAGATTAATCTGCTGATCATCCATCGCCGAATCTTGGCCGAACTCGGCCGATTTTTGCGCGTCCCCGAAATTTGTGGGTTTCGTGGCGTGGCTTTAGTCTAGCACCGGATGCTTGGGCAATGCTTTTCTTGGTGATTCTCTACCCCGCAGTGAATAATTTCAAACGGGCGTTGCCTCTTTGCTCGAGGTGTGCTCGCTGGTCGCAAAATTGCCAAGCCGGGCGATACACCCCCATCCCGACATGCCTGGCCAGGCGTTTCTACCCATTGTCCCTAGTGATAGCACCTGCTGGTGGTGCCACCCATCGACCAACAACGCAACGCTGCCGCTCGCACCGCACGTCTCATACATACACACCACGAGAAAACCACCCGGCTCGGGTCTTTGGTCTAACACCACCGATGCGCGCCGCCTCCCGCGTGATCCATGGTCCTCCACTTTATATTTGTCCCTTCGATTTTTCTTGGATCACACTCTTGGGGGTCAAGATTTGCTTTATGCGTTGCCGTTTGGCTAAACCGGGCCTGGGGTTAGCATCATCCCATCCCCCAAATTTAAACCGGGGCCTGGGGTCAGCATCATCCCATCCTCCCTCCCTCCTAAAAATCTAACCCAAATGGTGGGGCATCCTTCCTGTGTTTCCCTGGGCAATCGCCAGCCGCTCTTTTCTCATCCACCATCCCATCTCCTTTCGCACTCTACATCAGTAGTTTTTTTTTCTCCCCAAACCACCCCCACCCCTCTTGTGCTCGCGAAGTTTTTTTTCCTCCTGACCAACAATGTAACGTTGTCTCCTTCTTCGGCATCGCTTGTCGCGGAACAACGCAACGCTGCCTCCTCCCACACGGCACCGCTCGTTGTCAAAGCAAAATGGCATGGCGCGTTTCCTCTTCTTCCTAGACGACCCCCTCCTTCTGGGCCCCCTTTGGTTTTATTTTGGGAGGACTAATTAGCGGGCACCACCAACGGCTTCTTGCTTGCATGGTCTCCTACATACATGCCTAGCGATGCAGGCTTGGCGCCACCCGATGCTTATATGTTTGCATGCCTCGGCATCGGGCGGGGCGTGGTCTGCTCCTATGGTGTTGGGTTATGGCGAACGCGGGGGCGTGTGAGTTGTGCTCGGGATGTTTTGTTGTCCGGCCCCTGCCAGGCACCGAATCTGCCGACATGCATCCTCATCATTTATCAATCGCCACCTTCCCGCTTCTATGGCGTTGGGGCGCATCTCTGCCTCGCCGCTCACCTACCAAAACGGATGGGGTTTGAATTGCATAGCACACGCCTTTTTCCAGTTCTTCTGGGAGTTTGGGGATTCGGTCCCGCACGCGGTCCACTAGGCTCGCCGCGCCTACGCTGCACGCGGCGCTGAGATCGTTTCTTTTTTTTGATACGGTGCATGCGGGGCGAACGCGGGTCCCGTGCCCCGGGCAAGGTTTCTCAAAATCTTGGCCTTGAATGACACCTCGCCCGCCAAGGTCCTTGCCGACCATTTCAAGGCTTGGCAAAGACCAACGCCACGTGCGTAGTCATTAACGAATGCTACCTGGTTGATCCTGCCAAAGGTCATATGCTTGTCTCAAAGATTAAGCCATGCATGTAAGTATGAACTAATCTCGATCGGAAACCCGCGAATGGCTCATTAAATCAAGCGAGGGCTGTTTGATGGTATCTACTACCGATAACCGTAGAAAATTCTAGAGCACACGCAACAAAACCCCGACTTCCGAAGGGATGCATTTTATTAGATAAAGGTCGACGCAGGCTCTGCCTGTTGCTTTGATGATTCATGATAACTGTTGATCGCACGGCCATACGGCGACGCATCATTCAAATTTCTCACTTATCAACTTTCGATGGTGGATAGTGGCTCACCATGGTGGTGACGGGTGACGAGAATTAGGGTTCGATTCCTGAGAGGGAGCCCGAGAAACGGCTACCACATCCAAGGAAGGCAGCAGGCCAAGAAATTACCCAATCCCCGACACTCCGGAGGTAAGGGACACAAATAACAATACGGCTCATTGAGTTCTGGTAATTGGAATGAGTACAATCTAAATCCCTTTAACGAGGATCCATTGAGGGCAAGTCTGGTGCCGCAGTCGCGGTAATTCCAGCTCCAATAACAGATATTTAAGTTGTTGCAGTTTAAAAGCCTCAGAGTCGACCTTGGGTTGGGTCGATCGGTCCGCCAAGGTAACTCTGGCCGGGCTGTCCTTCGCCGGCTGACAGGCGCTCCTGGTCTTAATCCGGGTCGTGGCCTCCTGCTGTTACTTTGAAGAAATTAGAGTGCTCAAAGCAAGCCCACGCCTGGATACATTAGCATGGGATAACACCACAGATTCTCGATCCTATTGTGTCAGTCTTTCCTTCTGATCGAAAGAATGATTAACGTGGACAGCTGGGGTATTCAGATTTATAGTCGAGGTGAAATTCTTGGATTTATGAAAGACTTAACAACCGCGAAAAGCATTTGCCAAGGATGGTTTTCATTAATCAAGAACGAAAGTTGGGGGCCTCGAAGACGATCGATAATCGCCCTAGTCTCAACCATAAACGATGCCGACTTGTGGATCACGGATGTTGTTTTTAGACTCAATACTGCACCTTATGAGAAATCAAAGTCTTTGGGTTCCTGGGGAGTATGGTCGCAAGGTGAAACTTAAAGGAATTGACGGAAGGGCACCACTCAGAGTGGAGCCCGCGGCTAATTTGACTCAACACCTGGAAACTTACCAGGTCCGTACATAGTAAGGATTGACAGACCAGCTCTTTCTTGATTCTACGGGTGGTGGTGCATGGCCGCTCTAGTTGGTGGAGCCGATTTGTCCGTTAATTCCGTTAACGAACGAGACCTCAAATCAAGCAATAGCTATGTGGAGGTAACCCTCCACCTGCCAGCTTCTTAGAGGACTACGGGCCGCTAGCCACTCGAAGTTCAGGGCAATAACGCGCCCGTGATGCCCTTTAGATGTTCCCGGGTCGCACGCTACACACTGATGTATTCAACGAAGTCTATAGCCTTGGCCGACGTGCCCTGCAATCTTTGAAATTTCATCGTGACGGGATAGATCATTGCAATTGTTGGTCTTCAACGAGGAATTTCTAGTAGCGCGAAGTCATCACCAAGGCTGACTGACGCCCCCCTGCCCTTTTTGTACACACCGCCTGCCGCTCCTACCGATTGAATGGTCCGTGAAGTGTTCGATTGCGGCGACAGGGCGGCCTCGGTGCCCGGGCGACGTTGTGAGAAGTCCACTGAAACTTTATCATTTAGAGGAAGGAGAAGTCGTAACAAGGTTTCCGTAGGTGAACCTGCGGAAGGATCATTGTCGTTTGCCTCACAACAAGTTCGACCGCGAACCTGCTCATCACAGGACAAGTTCGATCGGGGCTGGCTCGGGGGAGCCTGTTTCGAACACCGACCCCGGCCCTCCCCGACCTCGAGCTGGCGAGAGGCGGTCGCCCAAGGCACCTCCTCTCGCCAAACACAAACCCCGGGCGGCCAGGCGCCAAGGAACTCGAATCCCAGCGCAATCTTCGCGGCCCGAGACGGCGGCACTCGCTGACCTTGCCACGACACACAAACATACAAAATGACTTCTCGGCAATCCGATATCTCTCGGCTTCTGCATCGATGAAGAACGAAATAAATGCGATACTTTATGCGATTGCAGAATCCCGTGAACCATCGGGCTCAACGCAGCCAAGCGCCCGGCCATTAGGCCGAGGGCACTTCTGCCGCTGGGTGTCACACATCGTTACCCCCAAATGCAAACGCCACGGCGTGGCGCGCAGGGTGGATGCTGACCTCCCGCGAGCATCGCCTCGCGGCTGGTTGAAAATCGAGTCCGCGGCCCAAATTGCCGCGACAAAATGGTGGATGAGGATGCCCGATGCTCGAGACCGCGACCTCGCCAAGGTCGGACTCGATTCTACACGGGCCCACGGACGCCCTAACGAGACCTCGTGTCAGGCGTGGGCTACCCGCCGAAGTTTAAGCATACTAATAAGCGGAGGAAAAGAAACTAACAAGGATTCCCCTAGTAACCCGCGAAGCGAACCGGAAGAGCCTCACCATGAAAAATCGTCGCCTCCTGTCCGAATCAGTAGGCCTCCTGAGAAGCGCCCTCGGGCGCATGACGGGCCTGGGCAGTCCCTGGAAGGGGGCGCCAGGAGAGGGTGAGAGCCCTGCCGTGCTCCTCGACTCCCCGCAGACCACGAGGCGCCTGGCCGCTTAGCCGGGTTGTTTGGGAACGCATTCCATCGGGAAGGTAAATTCGGTCCAAGGCTAAATATCGGCGAGAGACCGATAATAACAAGTACCGCGAGGGAAAGATGAAAAGGACTTTGAAAAGAGAGTCAAATAGTGCTTTGAAATTGTCGGAGGGAAGCGGATGGGGGCCTAAGCGATGTGTCCCTTTGCCTCTGATGTGGAACTGGTTTGCCCGCCGACGACTCTAGACATTGACCGACGCGGATTGTGATGGTGGCCCAAGCCCTAAGTCGAAATGTTTTCGCGAGCGTCATCATCACGACAGGATGGCAGCGCCGCTGCCTTCGGGTTTGTTTCAAGCACCTGCGCCCCCGTCGGCTCAGGGTTTCATTCGGCCTGCCTTGAAACACGACCAAGGAGTCTCACATGTGCGCGAGTCAATCCAAGGTAGTAAACCCCGTAAAGGCGCGGAAGCCGGGATTGGGGAACCTTTATCTGGGGCAAGACCACCGACCCACCCCCGATCTTTCTCCAGGAAGGGTTCGAGGAGAGCATACCTGTCGGGACCCCGAAAGATGGTGAACTATGCCTGAAGCGGGGGCGAAGCCAGAGGAAACTGCGGGAGGCCCGGCATCGACGTGCAAATCGCTCGTCTGACTTGGGGTATAAAAGACTAATCGAACCGCCTTGGCACCGGTTCCCTCCGGCTTCAGATAGCCGAGTCGCGGGCGAAGTTCTATCGGGTAAAGCCACGATTAGAGGCACGGGGCGCAACGCCCCGACCTATTCCTCAAACTTTAAATAGTAGGACGGCGTGGTCGCTTTTGTTGAGCCGCCGCCACGGAATCGAGAGCTCCAAGTGGGCCATTTTTGGTAAGCGTAATCGGGCGATGCGGGATGAACCTGGGAAGTCGGGTTACGGTGCCCAATCAACCGCTAACCTTAGACCCCCACAAAGGGTGTTGGTCGTTAAGAGTCAAAGAGTATTTTGGTCATGGAAGTCGAACCGCTTAAGGAGTGTGAACAACTCACCTGCCGAATCAACTAGCCCCGAAATGGATGGCAAGTAAAGCGCCGACCTATACCCTCCTCCTGCCGGGCAAGGACCAGCCCCGATGAGGGAGGGAGGGCTGTCGCCGCAAAACCTGTATGGAGCCCGGCGGAGCGGCCGCCGGTGCAGCATCTTGGTGGTAGAAGAAATATTCAAAATGAGAACTTGAAGGCCGAAGAGGGGAAAGGTTCCAATGTGAACGGCACTTGCACATGGGTTAGTCGATCCTAAGGGACTGGGAAGTCTGCTCGATAGCGCTTTGCAGCGCTGCACCTAAAGGGAATCGTTGTACCCCCGAACCGGACGTGGCGGCTGACGGCAACGTTGGGAGTCCGAGACGCCATGGGGCCCGGAAAGAGTTATCTTTTTCTGCTTAACGCCTCTGCCCACTCGAAACGGCTCAAATGGAGGTAGGTCCAAATACCGGAAGAGCACCGACGCCAAGCTTCCCATGCCCTTTGAAACCGGAGGACCGAAGTGGCCTCCCACGCCTCGGCTGCATTCTCATAACCGCATCAAAGTTCTGTGAACAGCCTCTGGTCGATGGAACAATGTAGGCAAGTGGAAGTCGGCAAATGGATCCGTAACCTCGAAAAGTGGGATTGGCTTGAGGCTGGGCACGAATCCTAGCCCCGAACCCGCTTGGCCGCCCATGACTGGTGCCGAGTCGCTCCCGCTGCGAGCCGGTCGTCAGTACGGTCGGGGACGGATTGGGAACGGCCCCTGGCCTCTTCCGCGTCGAACAGTCGACTCGTAACTGGCAATGACAAGGGGAATCCGACTGTTTACTTTAAAAACAAAGCATTGCGATGGTCCCCATGATGTTGACGCAATGTGATTTCTGCCTGCTCGGTCGTCAAAGTGAAGAAATTCAACCAAGCAAAACGGTGGAGTAACTATGACTCTTTTATGTAGCCAAATGCCTCGTCATCTAATTAGGACGCGCATGAATGGATTAACGAGATTCCCACTGTCCCTCGCCTACTATCCACAAAAACCACAGCTGGGAACTGGCTTGGCGGAATCAGCGGGAAAGAAGACCCTTGAAGCTTGACTCTAGTCCGACTTGTGAAATGACTTGAGAGGTGTAGGATAAGTGGGAGCTGGAAACAGCGAAAGTGAAATACCACAATACTTTTAACGTTATTTTACTTATTCCGTGAATCTGAGGGGGCGCCCCTCTTTTGACCCAAGGTTGGCTTCGCTGGTCGATCCCAGCGGAAGACATTGTCGTGGGAGTTTGGTCAGCGGCACATCTGTTAAAAAGATAACGCAGGTGTCCTAAGATGAGCCTCCGCAACGAGAACAGTAAATCTCGGTGGAACAAAAGGGTAAAAGCTCGCTTGATTCTGATTTCCGTACGAATACGAACCCGTGAAAGCGCGGCCTATCGATCCTTTAGACCTTCGAATTTGGAAGCCAGAGGTGCTCTAAAAGTTACCACAGGATAACTGGCTTCAGGGCAGCCAAGCGCTCATACGACGTTGTTGATCCTTCGCCGATGTCACTCTTCCTATCATCAGGAAGCAGAATTCACCAAGTAAGTTGATTGTTCACCCACCAATAGGGAACGTGAGCTGGCTTAGACCGTCAGGAGACAGTTAGTTTTACCCATGACAAGGTCGCAATAAGTAATTCAACCTAGTACGAGAACCGCTGATTCGCACAATTGGTCATCGCGCTTGGTTGAAAAGCCAGTGGCGCTGGGTTACCGGGCGTTGATTATGACTGAAACGCCTCTAAGTCGAATCCGGCTAGAAGCTACTGCACGCCCGTCGCTTGCCGACCAGCAGCAGGGGTTTAGGGCCCCCAGAGGCACGTGCCGTTGGTGAACCTTGCAAGGCAGATTAGCCTCAGAAGACGCCATGAAGCCGCAATTCCCATCGAACGACGAGTTGAACTTTTGCATTTTAATTTAAATACGCCGACGGGTATTGTAGTGGCAGAGTGGCCTTGCCGCCACGATCCACCGAGATTCAGCCCTTTGTCGCTTTGATTCGTCCTCCCAACCATTCCTAAATTTTCATCATTTTCTTTGCGTTCAATATTGAGGCTACAAAGGTACTAATTGAGCAAAATTTTAAGCCATGGTGCCAAAATGTAGCATGGTAACAAACTTAGCCAAAAAAATGAGTCACGAGCCAAAAACGTTATAGGAATTTGAGAAACGGTGACAAAAACGTGATCAGAAAACTTAGCCACAAATTGAGCCATGGGCCAAAAATGTGGCTAGAATTTGAGCCGCGGTGCCAAAACGTGGTCAGAATTTCAGCCACGTGGTCGACAACATGGCCAAAAACGCGATCGTAAAACTTAGCCAGATTTTGAGCCACTGGGTCGCCAAAAAACGTGGTCAGAATTTCAGCCACGGTGCCAAAAACGTGATCAGAAAACTTAGCCAGATTTTTAGCCGCGGTGCCAAAACGTGGTCAGATTTTCAGCCACGGTGCCAAAAACGTGATCAGAAAACTTAGCCAGATTTTGAGCCACGGTGCCAAAAACGTGATCAGAAAACTTAGCCAGATTTTTAGCCGCGGTGCCAAAACGTGGTCAGAATTTCAGCCACGGTGCCAAAAACGTGATCAGAAAACTTAGCCAGATTTTTAGCCGCGGTGCCAAAACGTGGTCAGATTTTCAGCCACGGTGCCAAAAACGTGATCAGAAAACTTAGCCAGATTTTGAGCCACGGTGCCAAAAACGTGATCAGAAAACTTAGCCAGATTTTTAGCCGCGGTGCCAAAACGTGGTCAGAATTTCAGCCACGGTGCCAAAAACGTGATCAGAAAACTTAGCCAGATTTTTAGCCGCAGTGCCAAAACGTGGTCAGATTTTCAGCCACGGTGCCAAAAACGTGATCAGAAAACTTAGCCAGATTTTGAGCCACGGTGCCAAAACGTGGTCAGATTTTCAGCCACGGTGCCAAAACGCCGGCCAGAAATTCAGCCATATTTGAGCCAAAAAAAACGTGATCAGAAAAACTTAGCCAGATTTTTAGCCAAAAACGGTGCCAAAAAAAACGTGGTCGATTTTCAGCCACCACCTATGCCAAAAACGCGGATCAGAAAACTTAGCCAGATTTTGAGCCACGGTGCCAAAACGTGGTCAGATTTTCAGCCACGGTGCCAAAAACGTGATCAGAAAACTTAGCCAGATTTTGAGCCACGGTGCCAAAACGTGGTCAGAATTTCAGCCACGGTGCCAAAAAACGTGATCAGAAAACTTAGCCAGATTTTGAGCCACGGTGCCAAAACGTGGTCAGATTTTCAGCCACGGTGCCAAAAACGTGATCAGAAAACTTAGCCAGATTTTGAGCCACGGTGCCAAAACGTGGTCAGATTTTCAGCCACGGTGCCAAAAACGTGATCAGAAAACTTAGCCAGATTTTTAGCCAAACGTCAAAGCCAAAACGTGGTCAGATTTTGAGCCACGATGCCAAAAAAAAACGTGATCAGAAAATCCACTTAGCCAGATTTTGAGCCCTGGTACAAAACGTGGTCGAATTTCAGCCACTCGCAAAAAAACGTGATCGAAAACTTAGCCAGATTTTTAGCCGCGGTGCCAAAACGTGGTCAGAATTTGAGCCACGATGCCAAAAACGTGATCAGAAAACTTAGCCAGATTTTGAGCCACGGTGCCAAAACGTGGTCAGAATTTCAGCCACCTGCCAAAAAACGATCAGAAAACTTAGCCAGATTTTGAGCCACTGGTGCAAAAAACGTGGTCAGAATTTCAGCCACGGTGCCAAAAAACGTGATCAGAAAACTTAGCCAGATTTTGAGCCGCTGTGCCAAAAACGTGGTCAGAATTTCAGCCACTGCCAAAAAACGTGATCAGAAAACTTAGCCAGATTTTGAGCCACGCCAAAACGTGGTCAGAATTTCAGCCACTGCGCCAAAAAACGGATCAGAAAACTTAGCCAGATTTTGAGCCACGGTGCCAAAACGTGGTCAGAATTTCACCACGGTGCCAAAAACGTGATCAGAAAACTTAGCCGATTTTGAGCCACCACTGCCAAAACGTGGTCAGAATTTCAGCCACGTGCCAAAAAAACGCGATCAGAAAAACTTAGCCAGATTTTTAGCCACTGTGCCAAAACGTGGTCAGATTTTCAGCCACTGTGCCAAAAACGTGGAAGAAAACTTAGCCAGATTTTTAGCCACTTGCCAAAAACTTAGCCACCCACGGCCCAAAAACGTGGTCGAACTTAGCCAGATTTTGAGCCACTGCGCCAAAAACTTAGCCACTGGCCAAAAACGTGGTCAGAAACTTGGCGTTGGTGCCAAAACTTAGCCATTGGTCGTAAAACTTAGCACTCTTCGTGTCAAAATACTTTCTTAGACCCCAAATGACATTGGGAAGGCTTTGGTGACGAACGCACTTCATCCTCCATTTTTCCGGATTTTTATGCTTTTGCCAGTTTTGGTTAAAAATCATTAAAAATCAATCCCTTATCCAATGGCTTTCGTATTTGGTGGACACATTGGTTATATTATTGTGCGAGTTCCTGCAAAAACTACGCCAAAATTCGATCTCTAGGTACCCTTTTCCATTTTTCCCTGATTTTATGTATTTTAGCCACTTTAAAATTTTTTTTTTAAAATTATTCCCGTCAAAAAAATTCTGTAACTTGGTGGACGAAGAGATATGATTATTCTAGGCAATCCTGCAAAATCTCACCAAAATTCGACCTCTAGGTCCGATTTTGACTTATGTCTGCTCAAAAAAAGGTATCTACTTGTACAATTTTGGTTTTTGATATTATCCTATTATGGGGGGCTGCTCGCTCAAACCACGCCCACAGTGGTTGGTGCGGGACTTCCATGGGACTTCCTCCCACGCCACACAAGCCTTCCCATGCTTGTTGTGGGTTATTTTCCCATGGTTTTGGGTGATTAATTGCTGATCATCCACGCCGAATCTTGGCCGAACTCGGCCGATTTTTGCGCGCCCCTCAGAAATTTGTGGGTTTCGTGGCGTGGCTTAGTCTAGCACCAGTGATGCTTGGGCAATGCTTTTCTTGGGTGATTCTCGCCCCGCAGTGAGAATTCCCCAAACGGCGTGCCTTTGTTCGAGGTGCCTGGGCTGTCGCAAATTGTCAGTCCGGGCGATACACCCCATCATCCTGACATGCTCGGCGTGGGTGTTCTACCCATTGTCCGGTGATAGCACCTCGGTTGGTGGTGCCACCCACTGACCAACAACGCAACGCCGCTCAGGGCACCGCACGCGGCCTCATACATACACACCACCAGAAAAACCACCCGGCCGGTCTTGGTCTAACACCACCGATGCTTGGGCAGCGCCTCCTTGTGTGATCCATGGTCCTCCAATTTTATATTTGTCCCTTCGATTTTTCTTGATCACACTCTTGGGGGTCAGACTTTGCTTTTATGTGTTGTCCGGGCCTTGGCTAAACCAGGGGTCTGGTCAGCATCATCCCATCCCGGCAAACTTAAACCAGTCGGGTCAGGGCATCATCCCATCCTCCCTCCCTCCTAAAAAATCTAACCCAGCCGGGTCAGGGCATCATCCCTTCCTCGTGTGCTCGGCACCGCCAGCCGCCTCTTTCTCATCCACCATCCCATCCTCCCTCGCACTCCCACGACGAGTGTTTTTTTTTCCCCAAACCACCCCACCCTCTCAGGCTCAGGCCATGAGCGTTTTTTTTTTCTCCTTGACCAACAATGTAACGTTGCCTCCTCCTTCGCGGGCATCGCTTGTCGTGGAACAACGCAACGCCCTCCTCCCACACGGCACCGCTCGTTGTCAAAGCAAAAATGGGCATGGCGTGCCTCTTCTTCCTAGTACGACCCTCCTTCGGTCCCTTTGGTTTTATTTTGTGGAGAGGACGACTTAGGTGGGCACCACCACCGCTTTGTTTAGGCGGGTCTCCTACATACATGCCTAGCGATGCAGTTTGGCGCCACCCGATGCTTCCATATGCTTGCATGCCTCTCGCATCAGGCAAGGGGTGTGGTTCGCTCGGTGGTGTTGGGTTATGGCGAACGCGGGGCGCAGAGTTGGCTCGGATGTTTTTGTTGTCTGGCCTTCGTTTGTGCACCGAACGGCCGACATGCATCCTCATCATCATCAATCGCCACCTTCCGCCTCTATGGCGCTGGGGGCGCATCCGGTTTGCCTCGTGTTGCCTTACCTACCAAAACGGTATGGGTTTGAATTGCATAGCACACGCCTTTCCAGCCCCTTCGGGAGTCTGGGATCTCGGTCCCGCACGCGGCCCACGTCAGTTCTGCCTACGCTGCACGCGGCGCGGAGACGTTTTTTTGATACGGTGCATGCGGCGAACGCGGGGTCCCTGTGCCCCAAGCCGCCCTCAAAATCTTGGCTGCCTTGAATGACACCCGCCTCGGCCAAGGTCCTGTTGACCATCCAAGGCTTGGCACCAACGACCAACGCCACGGCAAGAGTCATTAACGAATGCTACCTGGTTGATCCTCGCCAAGAGTCATATGCTTGTCTCAAAGATTAAGCCATGCATGTGTAAGTATGAACTAATTCAGACTGTGAAACCGCGAATGGCTCATTAAATCAGTTATAGTTTGTTTGATGGTATCTACTACCCTGATAACCGTAGTAATTCTAGAGCTAATACGCAACAAACCCCGACTTCCGAAGGGATGCATTTATTAGATAAAGGTCGACGCAGGCTCGCCTGTTGCTTTTGATGATTCATGATAACTGTCGGATCGCACGGCCTTGTGCCGGCGACGATCATTCAAATTTCTGCCCTATCAACTTTCGATGGTAGGATAAGGCTACCATGGTGGTGACGGTGACGGAGAATTAGGGTTCGATTCCTGGGAGAGCCCGAGAAACGGCTACCACATCCAAGGAAGGCAGCAAAGCGCCAAAAATTACCCAATCCTCGACACTGGGAGGTAGTGACAATAAATAACAATACCGGCTCATTGAGTCCTGGTAATTGAATGAGTACAATCTAAATCCCTTTAACGAGGATCCATTGAGGGCAAGTCCCAGTCAAAGAAATCATGTAATTCCAGCCCCAATAACAGATATTTAAGTTGTTGCAGCTTAAAAAGCCAGAGTTGACCTTGGGTTGGGTCGATCGGTCCGCCTGGTGTCACCGGTCGGCTTGTCCTTCTGCCGGGCTGATGCGCCCCCGGCCTTAATCTGGTCCGGGTCGTGCCTCCGTGCTGTTTTTTGAAGAAATTAGAGTGCTCAAAGCAAGCCTACGCCCTGGATACATTAGCATGGGATAACACCACAGATTCTGATCCTATTGTGTTGGCCTTCGATCGGAGTAATGATTAATGTGACAGTGGGGGGCATTCAGATTTCATAGTCGAGGTGAAATTCTTGGATTTATGAAAGACGAACAACTGCGAAAAGCATTTGCCAAGATGTTTTCATTAATCAAGAACGAAAGTCAGGGCTCAAGACGATCAGATACCGGCCCTAGTCTCAACCATAAACGATGCCGACAAGGATCAGCGGATGTTGCTTTTTAGACTCCGCTGGCACCTTATGAGAAATCAAAGTCTTTGGTTCCTGGGGAGTATGGTCGCAAGGCTGAAACTTAAAGGAATTGACTTAAGGGCACCACTGGAGCTGAGCTCATGGCTTAATTTGACTCAACACGGGAAACTTACCAGGTCCAGACATAGTAAGGATTGACAGACTGAGAGCTCTTTTCTTGATTCTATGGGTGGTGGTGCATGGCCGTTTTAGTTGGTGGAGCGATTTGTCCTGTTAATTCTGCTAACGAACGAGACCTCACCGCTAAATAGCTATGTGGAGGTAACCTCCACTACCAGCCTTCAGAGGACTATGGCCGCTAGGCCACTCTTAAGTTTGAGGCAATAACAGGTGTCCGTGATGCCCTTAGATGTTCTGGGGGTCGCACGCTACACCGATGTATTCAACGAGTCTATAGCCTTGGCCGACAGCCCGGTAATCTTTGAAATTTCATCGTGATGGGGATAGATCATTGCAATTGTTGGTCTTCAACGAGGAATTTAGTAAAGTCGAGTCATCACCAAGGCTGACCACGCCCCTGCCTCTTTGTACACACCGCCTGCCGCCCCACCGATTGAATTGGTCCGCCGGAAGTTGTTTCGATATAAGGGCGACGCGTCTTGCCGCGACGCTAGAGAAGTCCACCGAACCTTATATTTAGAGGAAGGAGAAGTCGAATAAGGTTTCCTAGTGAACCCGCTAAGGATCATTGTCGTTGTTCACAAAAGTTCGACCGGGCGAACCCGGCTCACTCACAGATCAGTTCGACGGGGCTGCCTTGGGAGCTGTTCAACACCGACCCCGTCCCTCCCCGACCTCCGAGCTGGCGAGGCGGTCGCCTGCCGCACCTCCTCTCGCCAAACACAAACCCCTGGCCAGGCGCCAAGGAACTCGAAACTGTTATGCAAATCTGCGGCCCGGAGATCGGCGACCCGCGGACCTTGCCACGACACACAACATACAAAATGACTTCTCGGCAACGGATATCTCGGCTCTGCATCGATGAAGAACGAGCGAAAATGCGATACTTGGTGAATTGCAGAATCCCGTGAACCATCGAAGTCTTTGAACGCAAGTTGCGCCCGGCCATTAGGCCGGGGCACGCCTGCCTGGGGTGTCACACATCGTTACCCCAAATGCAAACGCCACGCGGCGTGCGCAGGGTGGATGCTGACCTCCGCGAGCATCG
>JAENHJ010000353.1:0-5000 GCA_025330945.1 Mucuna pruriens | reverse complement strand
TGAGCCACGGCGCCAAAAACGTGATCAGAAAACTTTAGCCAGATTTTGAGCCCTGGGTACAAAACGTGGTCAGAATTTCAGCCACCTGCCAAAAAACGTGATCAGAAAACTTAGCCAGATTTTTAGTCATGGTGCCAAAACGTGGTCGAATTTGAGCCACGATGCCAAAAACGTGATCAGAAAAACTTAGCCAGATTTTGAGCCACTCGCCAAAAACGTGGTCGAATTTCAGCCACGGTGCCAAAAACGTGATCAGAAAACTTAGCCAGATTTTGAGCCGCTGGTACCAAAACGTGGTCAGAATTTCAGCCACGGTGCCAAAAACGTGATCAGAAAAACTTAGCCAGATTTTGAGCCACGGTGCCAAAACGTGGTCAGAATTTCAGCCACTACGGCCAAAAAAAACGTGATCAGAAAAACTTAGCCAGATTTTGAGCCGCGGTACCAAAACGTGGTCGAATTTCAGCCACGGGCCAAAAAACGTGATCAGAAAACTTAGCCAGATTTTGAGCCGCGGTGCCAAAACGTGGTCAGAATTTCAGCCACGGTGCCAAAAACGTGATCAGAAAACTTAGCCAGATTTTGAGCCACGGTGCCAAAACGTGGTCGAATTTCAGCCACTAAGCCAAAAACGTGATCAGAAAACTTAGCCAGATTTTGAGCCACGGCGCCAAACGTGGTCAGAATTTCAGCCACGGTGCCAAAAAACGTGATCAGAAAACTTAGCCAGATTTTTAGCCGCGGTGCAAAACGTGGTCAGATTTTCAGCCACTGCCAAAAACGTGGTCGAACTTAGCCAGATTTTGAGCCACTGCCAAAAAACTTAGCCACGGGCCAAAAACGTGGTCGAAAACTTAGCCACTTTAGCCACTGGCCAAAACGTGGTCGAAACAAAAAACTTAGCCATTGGTCAAAAACTTAGCACTCTTCGTGTCAAAATACTTTCCTTAGACCCCCAATGACATTGGGAAGGCTTGGTGACGAACGCACTTCATCCTCCATTTTTCCGATTTTTTATGCTTTTGCCAGTTTTGGTTAAAAATCATTAAAAATCAATCCCTTATCCAATGGCTTTCGTATTTGGTGGACACATTGGTTATATTATTGTGCGAGTTCCTGCAAAAACTACGCCAAAATTCGATCTCTAGGTACCCTTTTCCATTTTTCCTGATTTTATGTATTTTAGCCACTTTAAAATTTTTTTTTAAAATTATTCCCTCGTCAAAAAAATTCTGTAACTTGGTGGACGAAGAGATATGATTATTCTAGGCAATCCTGCAAAATCTCACCAAAATTCGACCTCTAGGTCCGATTTTGACTTATGTCCGCTCAAAAAAAGGTATCTACTTGTACAATTTTGGTTTTTGCATATTATCCTATTATGGGGGGCTGCCTCGCTCAAACCACGCCCACAGTGGTTGGTGGGGACTTCCATGGGACTTCCTCCCACGCCACACACAAGCCTTCCCATGCTTGTTGGGGTTATTTTCCCATGGTTTTGGGTGATTAATTGCTGATCATCCACGCCGAATCTTGGCCGAACTCGCCGATTTTTGGTGCGCCCCTCAGAAATTTGTGGGTTTCGTGGCGTGGCTTAGTCTAGCACCAGTGATGCTTGGGCAATGCTTTTCTTGGGTGATTCTCGGCCCCGGCATGAGAATTCCCTAAACGGCGCTGCCTTTGTTCGAGGTGCCAAGGGTCGCAAATTGTCCGTCCGGGCGATACACCCCCATCCCGACATGCTCTAAAGGGGGTGTTCTACCCATTGTCCGGTGATAGCAATCGGTTGGTGGTGCCACCCATCGACCAACAACGCAACGCCGCTTCGGGCACCGCACGCGGTCTCATACATACACACCACAAAAGAAAAAACCACCCGGCCGGTCTTGGTCTAACACCACCGATGCTTGGGCAGCGCCTCCTTGTGTGATCCATGGTCCCTCCAATTTTATATTTGTCCCTTCGATTTTTCTTGGATCACACTCTTGGGGGTCAGATTTTGCTTTATGTGTTGTCGGGCCTTGGCTAAACCAGTCGGGGTTCAGCATCATCCCATCCCCGGCAAACTCTAAACCAGCCGGGTCAGGGGCATCATCCCATCCTCCCTCCCTCCTAAAAATCTAACCCAGCCGGGTCAGCATCATCCCTTCCTCGTGTGCTCGGCACCGCCAGCCGCCTCTTTTCTCATCCACCATCCCATCCTCCTCGTGCACTCCTGCACGAGTGTTTTTTTTTCCCCAAACCACCCCACCCTCTCAGGCTCAAGCCATGAAAAAGCCTTTTTTTTCTCCTTGACCAACAATGTAACGTTGCCTCCTCCTTCGTGGCATCGCTTGTCGTGAACAACGCAACGCTGCCTCCTCCCACACGGCACCGCTCGTTGTCAAAGCAAAATGGGCATGGTGTGCCTCTTCTTCCTAGTACGACCCTCCTTCGGTCCCTTTGGTTTTATTTTGTGGAGAGGACGACTAGGTGGGCACCACCACTGCTCTTGTTTAGGGCGGGTCTCCTACATACATGCCTAGCGATGCAGGCTTGGCGCCACCCGATGCTTCCATATGCTTGCATGCCTCTCGGCATTGCGGGGTGTGGTCGCTCGGTGGTGTTGGGTTATGGCGAACGCGGGGCGCGTGGAGTTGTGCTCGATGTTTTTGTTGTCCGCCCGCGCTTGTGGCACCGAACGGTCGACATGCATCCTCATCATCATCAATCGTCACCTTCCGCCTCTATGGCGCTGGGGCGCATCGTTTGGTTGCCTCGTGTTGCCTACCTACCAAAACGGTATGGGTTTGAATTGCATAGCACACGCTCTTTCCAGTTTCTTTCTGGGAGTTTGGGATTCGGTCCCGCACGCGGCCCACGCCAAAGCTCGCTGGCCTACGCGGCACGCAGCGCTGAGATCGTTTCTTTTGATACGGTGCATGCGGCGAACGCGGGGTCCCGTGCCCCGCCGCTGCTCAAAAATCTCGGTTGCCTTTGAATGACACCTGCCCTGCCAAGGTCCTGCCGACTATCCGCGCTTAAGAGCACCAACGCCACGTGCGAAGTCATTAACGAATGCTACCTGGTTGATCCCGCCAAGAGTCATATGCTTGTCTCAAAGATTAAGCCATGCATGTGTAAGTATGAACTAATTCAGATCGTGAAACCGCGAATGGCTCATTAAATCAGTTATAGTTTGTTTGATGGTATCTACTACTCGGATAACCGTAGTAATTTAGAGCTAATACGCAACAAACCCCGACTTCCGAAGGGGATGCATTTATTAGTAAAGGTCGACGCAGGCTCGCCTGTTGCTTTGATGATTCATGATAACTGCCGGATCGCACGGCCTTTGTGCCGGCGACGCATCATTCAAATTTCTGCCCTATCAACTTTCGATGGTAGGATAGTGGCCTACCATGGTGGTGACGGTGACGGAGAATTGGGTTCGATTCCTGAGAGGAGAGTTCCGAGAAACGGCTACCACATCCAAGGAAGGCAGCAGCGCGCGCAAATTAACCATAAACGATGCCGACTGTGGATCGGCCGGATGTTGCTTTTTAGGACTCACCGGCACCCATGAAATCAAAGCCCGGGTTCCATGGGGAGGTCGCAAGGCTGAAACTTAAAGGAATTGATCAAGGGCACCACCAGAGCTGAGCCCGCGGCGAATTTGACCTGGGCAACACCTGGAAACTTACCAGTCCGCATATAGTAAGGATCGACAGACCGGAGCTCTTTTTCTTGATTCTACGGGTGGTGGTGCATGGTCGCTTTAGTTGGTGGAGCGATTTGTCTGGTTAATTCCGTTAACGAACGAGACCTCACCGCTAAATAGCTACGGGAGGTAACCTCCACGGCCAGCTTCTTGGGAGGGACTACGGCCGCAGTTACCTGGAAGTTCGAGGCAATACAGGTCCGGATGCCCTTTAGATGTTCCTCAATGCGCACGCATCGCTACACTGATGTATTCAACGAGTCTATAGTCTTGGCCGACAGGCCCGTAATCTTTGAAATTTCATCGTGATGGGATAGATCACGTAATCATTGGTCTTCAACGAGAATTCTAGAAGTCTGAAGTCATCAGCTCGCTGACTACGCCCCTGCCCTTTGTACACACCGCCCTGCCGCTCCTACGATTGAATGGTCCGTGAAGTGTTCGATTGACGACGCTGGGCGTTCTGCTGTCACGACGCTGTGAGAAGTCCACCGAACCTTATCATTTGGAGGAAGCGAGAAGTCGAGAATGTTGCCTGCGAGGTGAACTCCTGCAAGGATCATTGTCGCTCGTTTCACAACAAGTTCGACCGGGCGAACCTGCTCATCACAGATGACAGTTCGATCGGGCTGGCTCTGGGGCTGTTCTCGAACACCGACTCCCGCCCTCCCCGACTCGAGCTGGCAGAGGCGGCCGCCTCGCACCTCCTCCCGCTAAAACACAAACCCTCGCTGCGAGGCGCCAAGGAACTCGAAACTGTTATGCAATCTTCACGCGTCTCGAGACGGCGAATTTCGCTGACCTTGCCACCACACACAACATACAAAATGACTCTCAAGAACGGATATCTCGCCTTGCATCGCATTTAAGAACGTGAATAAATGCGATACTTGTGCGTGGAATTGCAGAATCCCGTGAAACCATCGAAGTCTTGAACGCAAGTCATGTCCGGCCATTAGGTTTGAGGCACGCCTGGTGTCGCCACACGTTACCCCAAATGCAAACGCCACGGGCGCAAGCGCAGGTGATGCCGACCTCCCGCGAAGATCGCCTCGTGGCTGGTTGAAAATCGAGTCCGCGGCCCAGCTCGTCGCGACAAAATGGTGGATGAGCGATGCTCGAGACTCGGGCCGCGCCGGACTCTGCCAAGGCCTGACTCCCGACTCTACACGGCTCCACTGACGCCTCCCAACGAGACTCGTGTCAGGGCTACCCGTAAGCATATCAATAAACTTGAGGAAAAGAAACTAACAAGGATTCCTAGTAACGGGCGAGCGAACTAAGCTGACGATAAATGACC
>JAENHJ010000352.1:0-31762 GCA_025330945.1 Mucuna pruriens | reverse complement strand
TTTTCTTTCTCAAATTTTTTAACCGCCATCATGATTTGATTTTGTTGTAGATTTTGATTGTTTTGGGTTATGATTATTTATCCTAATCTAATAAAGGTTAGTAATCAATTTATCGCCTAAAATTTATCAATTATGCTTAAACTATGCTGGTTAGGACTAGTGAGTTTTATTTGTGACTTAATTTTAGATGATTATCTAATGATTTTTGGTTTATATGGGGAATTTTTATTTATTAGAACCATGATAACTAACTACATGATTGAATCTTTGGATTGGATGTTACATAGGCAGTACATGATTTTTTGTTATTGAGATATTAAACGTAGGTTAGCCCATATTTTTTTAGAAATTTTAGCAAAATCTAGTGATTTTATGTTGTTTCAACAAATATTTATTTAATTTGAAAAGATATTAAGTTTCATTTTGATTTTATCATTTATCGCTTTTATTTATTTATTTTCATTTTTATTTTTTCATTTAAAAAAATAAAATAAATAAATAATAAATAATAAATAATAATAAATAAAATAAAATAAAATAGCAGCTTAGTATCATTCGACCCCTTAAACTTTGAAGAGCTGGCTTATACTTGATATTATGTACCAACCTTGGTGTATTAGATATTCGAAGTTTGAGAACAAAGTCCAATCATACGAGTTTAAATATGTACCTAACCGTACTATTGCCTTACAAGCTTACTGGCTCAGTCAATTAATTTGTTACCTGGGAGTTAGGGAAGTCTCTACTGTTTATCCAAAGTAAGAATGAGATTGCTTCTGGCAATTAGAGATTGGTAAATAAGATAACTGAACTCGACCTCGACCTCTTTCGTTAGACAACTAGCCATTAAACAACACCACATTAGTCCACCAATGAAAACTGTGTAGTATTTGTGCTTTTTATAGAACATCCAACTGATGTATGTTCCATTTTGCACAAAAACTAAACCAAATAGTGCTATAGTTGCTATGATAATGGGTGGTTAACAGTATAGGTAGCCCCATGATCAATACTTAAACTAGAGATATGGTTCACACCCTATGCAACATGTACCTCAGATATCAACCACCACATCCTTTTTAGACAACAACTTGTTCAAGAAAAACAATAGTTCACCCTTCCTAGAGGATTTGGTAAAGAAGATGGTCATAAATAATATTCAATTCCAACAGAATCTGTTTGCCAAAAAAGTAAGCAGTTGCAAACACATATTGGACAATTGGCCAACACTATGAATCAACTACAGTCCAAAGGTTCTGAATAGATTCCCTTACATATCATTCTTAGTCTACAAGCAAATATGAGTGCCATAACCTTCAGGAGTGACAAGGAGCTACCTCACAATAAATCTGCATTCTGAATTTTAATTTTATGGATTCACTGATCAGATTGTACTTGTACTAGGTTAACTGAAGTTTCTAATTTGCATAGAAAGTATTACTGATTCATGCAAGTGCAAGATTGGTACGATAAGAGTCGCTGGAGGTTGTAGAAGTTCAACCTCCATTGTCATTCATTGGCAACCATTACAAGTGGTAGTAAGAAGTCTAGATGACTGTAGTGAAAAGCCAAAATAATAAATGGTTCCAACTAGAGTTCAAAATAGTTATGAGTATGCATAGGAAACGTGAAGCTAAACCAAACAACTCATAAAAACCACTTCTTCTCTCATTCATTGATTAAGTTTTAGAGATGTTGGCAGGTAAATTCCATTATTTTTTTAATAGCTTTTTTTAAGGTTATATGCATATTCATATTGTACCAACAAATCAACATAAAACCATCTTTCACCGCGACACCTATACCTATACTAGATGTTGTTCTACTTCAGGCAATGCCCTTCAAGCACCATCTGAAAGGCTGCTGTTCAGTTTGAGTCTCGAATTCTTCCTTATGCAAATTTTATTGTTCTTTTCTTTCCAATTCTTTAACTGTTTTCTATGATTATGATTCCATTGAGGTTTAGGGATTGTGTTAGGTTAGGATTGATTAATCTTAAGTTAATCAAGGTTGCAATCGATTGATCACCTAAAAATCAACTAATTATAAACTTGAATCCATGCTAATTAGGTTACGACTGTGATCTCAATTTGTATGGACAGATTATATTATTATCTTATTGAATCTTTTGGTTGATATACTTGCTTTTTATTAGAACCGTGGAGACAAACTACATGATTGAACCTTATATTGATGTTACATAATTCTATTTCCAATTATGTTTTATTTTTGTATAATTTGTTTTACATATAATCCCTTTTACATTCTAATTTGATTCCTATTCAACAAGATATTCACCTAAGTTTGCCCATATTCTACGAAATTAAAGAAAATCTAGTGATTTTGATAGTGTTTTGAGAGTATTATTAGGATCCTATTGTGAAATGTCTAGAATTGTTTTCATTGAAAGTGCTTGAATTATTGGGAATGTTTGAGAATTTTAAATTGTGTAAAGATATTGTTGCTGAGCATTCCTTTGAATTATGTAGAAAAATATTTCATGTTCATATGCAACCTTTACATTACTTACATTTGTTTGAGAATGATAGACTTGACATGCCATCTCTTGAAATGATAATAGTATTTTTTACATTCTTGTGAGTTACAAAGGGGTGATATGAATTGTCTTGATATCCAAGGAGAATTTCAAGACTCTGGGACATGTAACTAGAGATGCATCTTTTGTGTGCCCAAGTTGTTATTACTTTTATGCTTTATGTGAGGAAGCTCATGGTAGGAACTTAATGGAGCTATTGGACTTTCAAAATATTAAATGCATCAGTATAAGCATTTCTTAGAACTTTATATGGAGTAAGAAGCAAATAAAAAGTATGATGAATGCATTGAAATCATCCTACCTATTGTTGAGATGTTGCCTCTTATACTATATATTGTATGGCAAAAGATGGATGATGGATTCTTTTACATTTGTGTTTGACTTTGGGTTGGAAATTAATCTTCCTTGGCTTCCATTATTTATCCACCAACCTTTTATGTGAGTCATCCTTGTCTTTGATTCTTATAGGTGCTCAAGTACTAAATTTAAGATCAAATTCTTTCAAGAAAGGGAAAGTTCACCAAAAGTTGGTCATGCTTCAGGTCAAAAGGAAGAATAATAAGCATCTAATTTATATAATTTTTTCTAGTTGTCAAGGTGGCTTTATTTAAGACTGGAGGACCTTATTTTTCCTATACTTCATACTACTTTGAGTATATTTTTATCAGGATAGCTTTAGGTTGGGCCTAAGCCCATTTTAAGATTCATTTCCTTCCTAGCTAGTGTAGTTTTGGTCACTAATTTTTCATCACAACCTATCCTCGATTTGTTTTTCAAATCAAATGTATCTGAACTAGAAACATCCCAAATTGAACAAACTTGGTATTGTTGAAAACTAAGAAAGATATTCACAACTTATGTTCAGTTTAATCTAGTTTTGCAACGATCTAAACTCCAAAATTAAGTCAAAAAAGTCATGTTATGTAAGAATCATAAGGGCCATATAGGTTTGTGTTTTGGGCCATCTAGCTTGTGTTTAGGCTTGTTAGGTCTTGACTTTGTTATGACTTTAATTAAGATTAAAGAATTATATAAACCTCAATGTAATTATTCTAATTTTTTATGAAATTAAATTTGTGCCCTAGCACTTGAGAATATTTTCTTTTCTTTTATCTTATACAAGGAAATCAATTTTTATCAAACTTCCATAATACTTATAATAAATTTCTACAATTTTATTTTCTTAATTTTTAAAATTAGTGACAAATCATCCTCCACTATTCGTTTTATACTTTTTTCTTCCAATTTTTCAATTCATGTGAAAAATATTAATGTATCAATATAAAAGTTATTCATGCGATAATTAACTGAGTAGAGCAACACTAACAAAACTGACGATATCTCTTTTAATTCAAGTCAGTTATTATGATAATACTAGGTGGGAATATATTTAACTGCAGTCATTATGTGAGAGATTGAATCGCCTATATGTGATACAACTTAATCGGTCAATTGACTTAACAAACATTTTAAGAACACTTTTTAACATTCGTCATATTAAAGTCGATGTCAAATCGTTTCATTTTAAAGGGATTCATTTTAAAGGATGTTTCATTAAATCTCTCTAAATTACAAAAATGAGAAATAATTCTTTTACACTATATTTGATTTTAACGGGTGTTTCATTAAATATCTTTCTTTAAATCGTTTCATTTTAAAGGATGTTTCATTAAATCTCTAAGTTACGAAAATGAAAAATAATTCTTTTACGTTATATTTAATGGAATGAAAAGAAATATAGATGAGTAGAAAGAAATAATAACGAAATTTTTTTTTTTAATGTAAAATTTAAATTATTTAATAAAAAGAAATATAAAATTTAAAATGATTTTGTAGAAAAGAAATATAAAAAATAATTTATAAAATTGTTTGTTTTGATTGAAAAAGAAAAGAGAAATTAAATATTAAATAAAAATATCAATTTAACCTCCAATATAACATTGTTGCAGATACAGATAGATGTATATATATATACAACGACTAGATATATATTATTCATGCTACAAGAAACCAAGATCAGAATTCAAAAAGTAAAATCCTCTGCAATGGCTTTTCACTTCAATCGACATTTTCTGTTGGGAATTTTGCTTGTCGCATTGTTCTGACATCAGGTAATTATTAGAAGAAAAGGTCATTTTCAATTTATTTTTTTAACATATAATTTTCAAGGACAAAATGATACTTTGCATTGTTTGATCTATTAATTCAAAAAAGAAGGCAAAACGAAAGAAGTCCAGGGTTCCATATCAATTTTACTAAAATTTTACATAACAAAAGCAAGAAATATTTGACCATAAAATTGTGAACTTCATTCTCACAGCAGGAGCAACAGGACTGGATTTTGCACAAGGCTATAAATGCATAGGGATATGCACAAGTCCTTCAGATTGCGAGAAAAGTTGTCTTAATAGTGGTTTTATGCATGGCGTATGTTTTCAAGAAGAATGTAGTGTGGTTTGTTGTTGTAAGTGATTGAATTATATTGTACCTATGGTTATTTTACAAAATTACAATAAAAGAGTTGCTTGAAATAAGATTTAATTAATATTCTGATTAGAGTTGGTAGGACTGTTATAAACTATTTTGCATTCAAATCAATTAGTCATCCTCATTTGCAGGACCTGTTATCCAACTTCGTGAATTCATTCCAAGAATGACACTAAAATTGTTAGGTAGTTAACAACGATCAATTTTGTTACTAAAAACAAATTAATCCTTGATCGTGTTTAGTGATTACTTTTAATGATTGAATTGAGTAGTTGCAAACAATTGGGACAGCTAAAGAAAAATAAATATGGAATATAAATTTCCTACTACTTAGTGACTAATTTGCAGAATTATGATTTAGTTTAGTAACCAATATATTCGATCGTTACAGTTGATTTTATAAAAACAGCGACCGAAATGTTACATCGCAAAATATACGACGACAGTACGATTGAGCAATTCATTTTCAATATCAATATATAAAAGAAATATTTGTATATTGATATTTATAAAAATATTCTATAAAAACACTGTAAATTTATATCAATATATAAAGGAAATATTTCTAGTTTAGTATCCAGTTTTTGAACACTTTTACTCTCTTCATGCTCTTCAAAATTTCAACATATTTTTGTTACTTAATTTTACTGTAGCTTCCACAATTCATTCATAACTTCCCTTTTTATTATGTAATTCCATTGTATTTTTATATTATTTTTATTTAAAAAAAAACATGGAAGCACGAAGTGCCTCTCTATTGTATAATAAAAAGAAATGATAGATATATACTCCATTTTTTTTTATACATTGAAAAAGTAAAGAAACGGTACTGAAATTGAGTAATGGATAGAGTTGGCATGTTGGTTAGGTTAGTTTAAGTATATTTTTTTAAAAAAAACTTAAATTTCTAAATAATTTTTTTAAGGAAAAAATTGGGTTAAAATGGATCTGGTTTATCTCAAGCCAGTTTTTAGAGCACAGCTTAACCCTACTGGTATAACAAGTTGAGTCAATTTAATTCAATTCTATTTAAGCTAAAAAATTTTAGCCTAGTTCATCCTAGTTGGACAAGCTAATGTGTCAGGCCCATTTTACTAACTATAGTAATAGTTACTTGTATTAGGTAGTAAAAAGTAACTTTTTTATCTTTTTTTATTTCGATCGCTAATATATATTTTTTATTTATTTTTGACTTTTATTTTCATTCGTTAATTTTTTTAAAAAAAAAATTCTTCAATCACTAATATAATATTTTTGACTTATTATAATATAATATATTTTTAATATATATGCAGTGACTTTTTGTTAGATCATAGAATGATTTCCTAAAGATTTGATCTTATAAGAATAAAATAATTTTTTTTTCTAGAATAAAAGACAATATAAATTGTCATAAAGAAAGAAAACCGTTTTTACATGCATAAATGTCTTTAGGACAAAAATATTATTTTCTAAAAGCAAAAGATGAAATGAATGCAAATATTGATGAATTGTGTCACTTTAACTATGAGTTACTCAAATGTGTTCTTTTAATTATTACATTTAATAAGTAACATCCTAAAATTTATTTAATTATTTTTAAAAGTAAATTTTATTATTATTATTATCAATTTTATTCTAATTATTAATTGTTGCAGGAAATTATTTTATTAAATAATTGTTTTTGAAACTGAAATGTTATTATTATTATTATTCTTATGGCAGAAAATTAATTTAGTACTTAAATATTTACATTTAATTTTATTTTAATAGAGGAGTTAATGGTTTTATAAATTGATGAGACATTAATCTGAATTACTTTTATTTATTAATTTAATTAATTGAATTAATAGGGGCTGACGGGCAAGTCAGGTTGACTCGCCCAGTTAGAATATTAGATAAAGGGATAATTAATTTACTCCAATTTGTATTTTGGGCGTTAGACGACCAGGCACTCCAAAGGAGAGAAACGCCAGATTTGCAAAGAGGAGAGGTTAGGGTGTAGGGTGTTTAGATCGTCCTAGAGCTGCATTAGATTATCACTGTTCTTGCATCTAAGGTACGGGGGAGATGTGTTCGACCATATGTGAATACGGGAGTGTACGGGTAGTGAGGACAATCCCTAAGTCCCTCTAGGATCTAAATTCTCAGATTTGTTTGGTTATTAGGTTCTAAAAGAAAAGAATAATACTTTAACCAGTAGAAAAGATTTGTCAATGTATTTTGTGGTTTTGATTGATTTAATTGATAATTTAATCGGTTGCATTTTGTGAAAGGTGTTAGTCTATAATCATATATGATGTAGATATAATTATTAAAGTATGAAAATATGTGATTATTCGCTATGTATTGTTGTCTATCATGCGGTTATGAATTATAAATGTATGTGATGTTGTCATGATTGATTGAAGAATATTAGCTACGGGTTCTTATAAATGATTTATGATAATGATGGCTAAATTGATATGATTTTTGTATGATTATATACTGTATAAATCATGAGAATGAGAATGTGGATGAGAATGCATCGAAAGATAAACATGAGATGCATGAGAAGCCAGACATGGCTATAATACCGTGGCTATATGTGGTGTTTAATAGGAACCTTGGCTAAAAGTGGTGTTTAATAGTGTGGACTAATGATGGGGGACATTCATATGCATGAGCGATAGGTGGTGTTTAACCATGCTACATGCCTACCATAGGTGGTGTTTAACAACAGTGTAGAATGTCTTTGCACGGATCATAGGTAGTGTTTAACATGCGACACACAGGCCATAAGTGATGTTTAACTGTGGTGACCATCATTAGCGATGACTAAGAAAATTGAGGAGGTTTGTCCATGATGTGGAGTTCAATCGAAACTCTTAGTAGTGGTGATTGGCATATGTAGTGTGTGAAAGCATGTGCACGTTGTAAACATGAATAGAATATGATTGATTATGAATGTGATGAAACTTATGATTGAAATATGAGTATTTGGGAATTGTTAGTAATTGATAACGGTAATGGGGTGGGGTTCAGAGTGCTATCTGTGTTTATATATGATCAAATGATATTTCACCATACTCTTTTTGTGGTTTTCCTTTAGGTAATGTTGATGGCAATCATTGTGTCGAGTTTTGAAGGGGTCGGGTCTTACTCTGATTAGTGTGTGACATTGAGACTTTGGAATTTAGAATAGTTGTTCTATGTCTTTTGTTGTTTGAAGAGCTTATTTTGAAGATGATAATGACTTTATTTTACAATTATAATATTTAGAATAAAAATCTTCTTGAAAACTTTGTATGTAACCATGTGAACCTTTTATCCTTAATACAAATGGTGTTTCTTTGGTTCTAACTATTACCTTATCTTTCTTTTTATTTACATTATTATTTTAATCTAAGTATTCGGGGTATATTTTAATCTAAGTATTCGGGGTAGAAGGGTGTCACAACTTCGACATATAGTGTCATCTTGACTCTATATATAATTGAATATTTGAATTATATGCTTATAATTTAATTTTAATATATTATTTTTATGTTATTTTATATTTTAATTTATTAATTTTGACTTATTATAATATAATATATTTTAATATATAACAAGTAGTGATTTTTGTTAGATCATAGAACGATTTTCCTAAAGATTTCATCTTATAAGAATAAAACAATTTTTTCTAGAATAAAAGACAATATAAATTGTCATAAAGAAAGAAAACCGTCTTTACATGCATAAATGTCTTTTGGACAAAAATATTATTTTCTAAAAGCAAAAAATGAAATGAATGAACATATAGATGAATTGTGTCACTTTAACTATGAGGTACTTAAATGCGTTCTTTCAATTAGCACATTTAATAAGTTTCACATGAAAGGTCAAAATAGAATTTTGATTATTCTTGATCAACATCAAAAAATGTATCACTAAAAAAAGAAGGAAGACTGCACTTGACAATAGTTTTTACTGTCCATTTCTAAGGCATAAGTACAAGAAGAGAAAAATAAGTAGGATCTTTTATCTTATAAGTGTGACAAGTCAATGAAATATATTTATGGAATCATATATTATTCCCACTAAACATTTTTTATCTTTGATGTAAAGAAAGACTAGCAATGGACATATAATGAAGATACAATATATAAGGAAAATTATAGTTTACAACAAATGAGAGTGATGAAAAATCAAGTTTGTAAAATCTTCAGGCTAATAGTTTTCACAAATCTGAGTATTTTTGTAAAAGGAAAGATTATTTGATCTAAGAGTCTTCAAGCAGTTGAAGACTATTTCATTTTAGTATCTCGTCTTAAAGATGATATAGAGAGTTTGTGAGTCTTACCCTTAATCTTATTTTCTCCTAATTCATTTGATGTTTGAAGAGACTTTCTATGTGAAAGAATACTTGAGAACATTACTTGAAAAGACAAGGTAAATATTATTTGGTTGTTGTGCCTGAAGAGGTTTAAGATAAAAAGAATACTTGTAACCTATTTTTGGTCAGTGGAGAAATCATGATGGTGTACCAAAGACTAGACATAATTTCAAGATAGGAGACAAATCAATTAAAATTATTGTACTCTATTCTCTCCCAGTGTCTCCTTAATTTACTTGCTTTGAAAAACTAAGTGCTTTGAACAAAAAGGTCTTTCATCTATGTTTTTTTTTATGTGCATATATACATATATATTGTAAGAAAACATTGTATTATAATATAAATGTTTTTTATTGTAAATTTAAAATATAATTTATATTTTAAAAATATTTTTTATTATAAATTTTAATATAATATAATTTATACATTCACACATATTTATTTGACTTAAACATATTTTAAGCTCCTATAAATATGATAATGTTTAGTTTTAGTCTTTTTAAAAATTTTTCATTCTTATATCCTCAATAACTTTAGTTAGTTTAATACTAATATAACTAACAAAAGAAATAATATTAACAAAGATAATGAATGTAATAAGAAATATTTTAAATTAAGATAATTAGATTATTTAAATATTTAATTTAATTGATTAATATACTATTTATTATTTTATGTAAATAAGGTAACATATATATTTACTTTTATAATTTATTTTTAATATATTAAAAAGAATAGTTATTATTACTTTAATAATGTTCTTATTTTGAATTAACTAATCTAATTTTAATTAACAAACATAATTTAATTATGTTCTTATAATTTAATTTAAATATATTACTTTTGCTTTATTTATATTTCAATTTATTAATTTTGGCTTCTTGTAATATAATTTATTTTTTTAATATCTCAAGTAGTAATTTTTTCTCTAAAGAGAAAAATATATTAAAATATAGTATATTAAAATTAAATAATTTGATTGAAAAATAAGAATAATAAAATAATTTTTTCACCACAATATCTCATGTTCCAACTTTGTTGTCACCCTTATATTTTTTTACATTACAAAAAGAAAAATCATTGTTCATAATATATTAAAAATAAATTATAAAGTAAATTATATGTAATTACTTTATTTATATAAATTAATTAATTAAATTTCATACTTAAAAATAATCTAATTATCTAAATTTAAAATATTTTTATTATCGTAGTTATCATAATTAATATTACTTATTTTTTTGTTAGTAAAGTAACATAAGTACCAAACTAATTATAGTTAGTAATAGAGACTAAATAATATACTAAGAAAATGTCAGTATCAAAAATGACAAAATAAATTTGTAAAAACTAAAATCAAATATAAATATATTGAAACATATTCAATCCTATTTATTTATTATAAATTATAGTGTCCTATAAAATGAGCTTATTTTTAAAAAGAATATTTTAGAGAATGTTCTTCTTTTTATGAAAATAAATATTAGAAAATTAATACGGATTAGGATTACCTAAAATGAGCTTTTTTTTTTTTAAGAATATTTTGTCCAAATTTTTGTGTATTTTAAGTTTTGGAAAATTTTAAATATAACTTAATGGTTATTTATAAGAACAATAAATAATAGATAATATTTATACAAATATTACTTTAACAACATTAAAATATACATATTATTATACTTACTTTAATCTATATAAATATGATTATGCAAATATTATTATTATATATAACCTATCTAATTCCACATAAGTTCCTTGACCATTCCAAAGTAAAAAATACAACTAATGTCATCATTTATTATATATAGTTAATATATTACTATTTCAAAATTAGACAAATGAAAATTATATTCATTTTTATATGTTAGACAATTTATCTCACAATCTTTTTGAAGAATTTTATTGCTTATTCTAAGAGCCACGAGCAGCACAAGTATATTCCCTTACTATTTAGACATGCTCAATTAAGCATGACTGTGTTCATCAATTATATGTAGTGCATTTTTTCACCATCAAAATAAGTTCCAAAGACTTCTTTTCTTCAATGTAATTCCAAACATAATATTTATGGGTTTATAAAATAATTTATACATTATATATGTTTTAGATATATTTTAATGTAATAAAAATAAATTTTGTGATATTTAATTAGGATTATTAGGATTTTTTAAAGAGGATAATGAAATCTAGTGATGTTCTATTAGGAGTATTAAAATTTTTTGAAAAGGTAACAAAATCTAATGATCCTCAATTGAGGTTCTTTACACCTTATAAATTCTTATACTATAAATTTATTAAAATTGAAACTATAAATTTATAACTCTAAAATGTTTTTTTAAGTCCTAAAAAATGTCTTATAAATTATTACATTCCTATATAGTCTTTTAAAATTTACAAAATATTTTATTTTAAATAATTTTTTAAAATCTCAATTCAATACATTCTTAAGTGTTGAATACTCGCGCTTTAGACAAAGTCCTTTTAAATAATAAAATCAAAATAACTTTAAGTTATTTTTATGTATTGCTTTCAATTTTTTTATCATACGTGTTTGTTTAGATTGTCACATTTCTCTCCTACTCTAATTTTCTACAAATTATTTTTTTACTTTATTTATTAAAATTTTTTAAAATTAAAAATTAAAAATGCAATCAAACACATTTAAGGACCGAAAAGAAAAATGAAAATTTTAAGATTTTTCTTTTAAAGTTTTATACCTTAACTAAGAAAAGTATTTAATATTTTAAACTTAGTTATGAATTTATTTAATTATATAAATTTTAAATTAACTAATGTTTTTTATTCTTAGTTGACATAATAAAAATTAATATTTTTTATGTTTATAAAATACACTAAAATAATTTCTTATTTCCATTACATAATCTATATATCAACTTAAATGATGATATTAATTATTTTTCAAAATTAATTTATATAAATCAAATAATTTGATATTTATAGTAAAAAACCTTTTATTTTTAAATAAATTATTAAATTATATAAAATTTATAAATTATAATTTCTTTTTATTTATTAATTTATACATATTAATTATATTTATTTATTTTTATCATTTAACGACCGAATATTTCGATTTCTACCCAACACATAATCAACTACCGACATCATTTCAGTCGTTAACTTGTATTATATAATATTAACACTAAACCTTCTGCGACGCATTTCATTTCGGTCGCTAATTATATAAAAACGTTTTAGCAACTGAAATTTTCTATCGTTATTTTCGAAGTCCAACGAATAAAAATGAATTGCTCAATCGCACTGCTGTCGTATATTTTGCGATGTAACATTTTGGTCGCTGTTTTTATAAAGTCAACTGTAGCGACCGAATATTTTGGTTACTAAACTAAATCATAATTCTACAAATTAATCACTAAGTAGTAGCAAATTTATATTCAATATTTATTTTTCTTTAGCTATCACAATTGTTTACAACTACTCAATTCAATCATTAAAGTAATCACTAAACACAATTAAGGATTAATTTGTTTTTAGTAGTAAAATTGGTCGTTGTTAGCTACCTAACAATTTTAATGTCATTCTTAGGTCTATATATATTTCTAGGAATGAATTCACGAAGTTGGATAACAGGTCCTGCAAATGAGGATGACTAATTGATTTGAAAGCAAAATAGTTTATAACACAAAGTCCTACCAACTCTAATCAGAATATTAATTAAATCTTATTTCAAGCAACTGTTTTATTCTAATTTTGTAAAATAACCATAGGTACAATATAATTCAATCACTTACAACAACAAACCACACTACACATTCCTTCTTGAAAACATACGCCATGCTTAAAACCACTATTAAGACAACTTTTCTCGCAATCTGAAGGACTTGTGCATATCCCTATGCATTTATAGCCTTGTGCAAAATCCAGTCCTGTTGCTCCTGCTGTGAGAATGAAGTTCACAATTTTATGGTCAAATATTTCTTGCTTTTGTTATGTAAAATTTTAGTAAAATTGATATGGAACCCTGGACTTCTTTCGTTTTGCCTTCTTTTTTGAATTAATAGATCAAGAAACAACGCAAAGTATCATTTTTGTCATGAAAATTATATGTTAAAAAATAAATTAGAGAAATGACCTTTCTTCTAATAATTACCTGATGTCAGAACCGATGCGACAAGCAAAATTCCCAACAGAAAATGTCGATTGAAGTGAAAAGCCATTGCAGAGGATTTTACTTTTGAATTCTGATCTTGGTTTCTTGTGACATGAATAATATATATCCTAGCCATCGTGTATATATATACATCTATCTGTATCTATATATATATAATAGCAACAATGTTATATTGAAGGTTAAATTGATATTTTTATTTAATATTTAATTTCTCTTTTCTTTTTTCGATCAAAGCAAACAACTTTATAATTTTTTTTTTTATATTTCTTTTCTACAAAATCATTTAAATTTTTATATTTCTTTTTTATTAAATAATTTAAATTTTACTTTTGTTTAAAAAAAATTTCTCCTTATTATTTCTTTCAACTCATCTATATTTCTATTCATTCCATTAAATATAACGTAAAAGAATTATTTCTCATTTTCGAAACTTAGAGAGAGATTTAATGAAACATCCTTTAAAATGAAACGATTTAGAAAGAGATATTTAATGAAACACCATTTAAAATGAAACGATTTGACATTGACTTTAATATGACGAATGTTAAAAAGTGTTTTTAAAATGCTTGTTAAGTCAATTGACCGATTAAGTTGTATGACATATAGGCCGATTCAATCTCTCATAATGACTGCAGTAAATATATTCCCACCTAGTATTATCATAATAACTGACTTGAATTAAAAAGAGATATCGTCAGTTTTGTTAGTGTTGCTCTACTCAGTTAATTATCACATGAATGACTTTTTTATATTGATACATTAATATTTTTCACATGAATTGAAAAATTGGAAGAATAATAGTATAACACGAATAGAGAAAGAGATGATTCGTCACTAATTTTTAAAAATTAGATAAGAATTGTACAAATTTATTATAAGTATTATGAAAGTTTGATAAGAATTGATTTCCTTGTACAAGATAAAAGTAGAGAGAAAATATTCTCTAAGTTCTAAGGCACAAATTTAATTTTATAAAAAAAAATTAGAATAATTACATTGGAGGTTTATATAATTCTTTAAACTTAATTAAAGTTACTTAACAAAGTCGAAGGCCTAACAAGTCTAAACGCAAGCTAGATGGCCCAAAACACAAACCTATATGGCCCTTCCCATGATTCTTACATAACGTGACTTTCAGAAGCAATTTTGGAGCTAAAATAGTGCAAACTAGATTAAGAGTTGAACATGAAAGTTGTAGATTTCTTTCTTAGTTTTCCAAAAACACCAAGTTTGTTCAATTTGGATGTTTGTAGTTCCAGATACATTTGATTTGGAAAAACACATCGAGGATGGAAGTTGTGATGAAAAATTAGTGACCAGAACTACACTAGCTAGGAAAATGGTCTTAAAATGGGCTTCGGTCCAAGCCTAAGCTATCCTAATAAAAATACACTCAAAGTAGTATGAGAGTACAGGAAAAATAAGGTCACTCCAGCCTTAAATAAAGCCACCTTGGCAACTAGAAAAATTATCCAAATTAGATGCTTATAATTCTTCCTTTTGACCCTGAAGCATGGCCAACTTTTTGGTGAACTTTCCCTTAGGTTCTCTTGAGCCTTCCCTTAATCATAGGACTTCCAGGTGCTTGGGTTGCTATGTCTTTGAAGTCTTCTTTAGCTCTTAGACCATTGCCTTCTAAGGGAAAGACCTTATCCCTTCTTGGTTCTTCTCTTAGCATTTGACTATGGTCAACTTGTGACTTCTTTCCTTGAGACTTCTTATGTGTACCCTTTGTTATTGGACTCTCAAGTGCAGGTAGCTTCCTTAACATTGTTATCTTGGTTGTGCATTTTCGCATATGCATCATACTCCCTTTCTTGAAGAGAATTTGGTCTTAAATTTAGTACTTGAGCAACTACAAGAATCAAAGACAAGGATGACTCACATAAAAGGTTAGTGGATAAATAATGGAAACCAAGGAATATTAATTTCCAACTCCAAGGTCAAACACAAATGTAAAGAATCCATCACCCATCTTTTGCCATACAATATATAATATAAGAGGCAACATCTCAAGAATAGGTAGGATGATTTCAATGCATATATCATACTTTATTTTCACCTTGCACCATATAAAGTCCTAAGAAATGTTTATGCAATGCATTCCAATTTTTTTGAAAGTCCAATAGCTCCATTAAGTTCCTACCATGAGCTTCCTCATATAAAGCAAAAAGTAATAACAACTTGGACACATAAAAAGCTGCATCTCTAGTTACATGTCCCTAAAGCCTATGAAATTCTCATTGGATATCAAGACAATTCATATCACCCCTTTGTAAGTCACAAGAATGTAAAAATACTATTATTAATATCAAGAGATGGCATGTCAAGTCTATCATTCTCTAACAAATGTAAGTAATGTGTAAATGTTGCATATGAACATGATATATTTTTCCTACATAATTCAAAGGAATGCTCAACAACAATATCTTTACACAATTTAAAATTCTCAAACATTCCCAAGAATTCAAGCACTTTCAATGAAAACAATTCCTAGACATTTCACAAAAGGATCCTAATAATACTCTCAAAACACTATCAAAATCACTAGATTTTCTTTAATTTCGTAGAATATGGGCTAACTTAGGTCAAATATCTCAAGGACACAATCATATAATGCCTAATCTTGTTGAATAGGAACCAAATTAGAATGTAAAAAGGGGGATTGTACATAACCAGAATTATACGAAAAATAAAACATAATTGGAAATAGAATTATGTAACATCAATATAAAGGTTCAATCATGTAGTTTGTCATCACAGTTCTAATAAAGAAGCAAATCCATATCAACCAAAGATTCATTAGATAATCATATAAAATCCGTCCATACAAATTGAGATCACAGTCGTAGCCCCTAATTAGCATGGATTCAAATATATAATTGGTTGATTTTAGGTGATCAATCGATTACCCAACCTTGATTAGCTTAAGATTAATCAATCCTAGCCTAACACAATCCTAAACCTCAAGCAAAATCATAATCATGAAAACGGTTAAAGAATTCGAAAGAAAAGATCATAATAGAATTTGCATAAGGAAAGAATTCAGGAACTCAAACTGAACAACATCATACACCTCTAGATGGTGCTTGGGGCATGCACAGGTCGAACAACATCTTAGTATAGGTAAATGTGTCAAATGGGCAGGTGAATATGGTTTTATGTTGATTTGTTGGTAAAATATCAATATGCATATAACCTTAAAAAAAGCTATTCAAAAAAAAAATAATGGAATTTACCTGCCAACATCTCTAAAACTTAATCAATGAATGAGAGAGAGAAGTGGTTTTTATAAGTTGTTTGGTTTAGCTTCCTGTAATCTATGCATACTCACCAACTATTTTGAACTCTAGTTGGAACCAACTTATTATTTTGGCTTTTCACTACAGTCATCCTAGACTTCTTACGTACCACTTGTATGAGACTAACCCGTTGACTGTCTAATATGGGATAAATGATCCTTGTTGCAAGTAGTTTCATAACTTCTTTTTTTACCACATCAAGAATGGTTGGGGTTCAACCACCTTTGTGGCTGCCTCACTAGTCTGACTTCCTCCTTTTGCAACAACCTCTCCTCTTGATCAGACTAGAGGTTGTTGGCTATGATTATTGAAGGCTGTAATGGTTGCAGAATGAATGACAATGAAGGTTGAACTTCTACAACCTCCACAACTCTTGTAACATTCGCATCTGCAATATCTACAACTCTTGCACTTGCATGAATAACACTAATACTTTCTATGCAAATTAGAAACTCAATTAATCTAGTACAAGTACAATCACAATCAGTAGAATCATAAAAATTAGGGAATTCAGAATGCAGATTTATTGTTTTTTTGTTGAGGTAGCTCTTAGCCACTCCTTAAGGTTATAACACTCATATTTTCTTGTAGACTAAGAATGATATGTAAGGGAATCTATTCAGAACCTTTGGACTGTAGTTGATTCATAATGTTGGCAAATTGTTCAATATATGTTTGCAACTCCTTACTTTTGGCAAACAGATTCTATTGGAATTGAATATTATTTATGGCCATCTTCTTTACCAAATCCTCTAGGGAGGGTGAACTATTATTTTCTTGAACAAGTTGTTGTTTGAAAGGATGTGGTGGTTGATATCTGAGATACATGATGTATAGGGTGTGAAACATATCTCTAGTTTAGTATTGATCATGGGGCTACCTATACTGTTTACCACCCATCATCATAGCAACTATAGCACTATTTGGTTCAGTTTCGTGCAAAATAGAACATACATCAGTTGGATGTTCTATAAAAGCACAAATACCACACATTTTCGTTGGTGGACTAATGTGGTGTTGTCTAATGGCTAGTTGTCTAATAAGAAAGGTCAGGTCAGTTCAGTTATCTTATTTTCCAATCTCTGATTGCGAAGAGCAACTATCTCATTCACTACTTTGGATGTAGTAGACTCCCTAACTCCAAATTGTTGAGTGTTACTTGCAAGACCATGAAACATAGACAACAAATGGGTTCATCCATATTTAAGCTCATATGATTAGACTTGTTCTCATTCAAGATATGTAATACACCAAGGTTGGTACATAATATCAAGTATAGCCAACTCCTTCAAGGTGTAAGGGGTCGAATGATACTAAACTACTCTATTTTATTTATTATTTATTATTTATTTATTTTATTTTTTTAAATGAAAAAATAAAAATGAAAATAAATAAATAAAAAGTCGTAATCAAAATCAAAATAAAACTTAATATCACAAGATTAGGACACAATAGCACCAATTAGATAATGTTGTCGAAACACTATCAAAATCTTTAGATTTCCTTTAATTTCATAAAATATGGGCTAATCTACGTTGAATATCTCAATAACAGAATCATGTAATGCCTAATCTTGTTGAATAAGAACCAAATTAGAATGTAAAAAAAGGTTTGTATGTAAAACAAAATTATGCAGAAAATAAAACAAAATTGGAAACAACATTATGTAACATCAATCCATGGTTTCAATCATGTAGTTAGTTATCATGGTTCTACTAAATAAGAAAATTCATATAAACCAAAGATTCATTAGATAATCATCTAAAATTAGTCCACACAAATGGAAATCACAATCGTAGTCCCTAATTAGCATGGATTTAAGCACATAATTGTTTAATTTTAGGTGATCAATCAATTACCTAACCTTTATTAGATTGTGATTAATCAATCATAACTTAAAACAATCCAAAATCTCAAGCAAAATCATAATCATGATAGTAGTTAAAGAATTTGAAAGTAAAGAACATAAAGAAATCAGGAACTCCAATCGAACTACAATCTTGAAATCTTGAATTGATAAAATAGCTTAGCCTTCCATGGAAATCATCAAAGAAAATGCAGCACAAAACACAAAGAAATCCTAGAAAAGGAGAGAGGAGAGAGAATAGAAAGGAAACTTATTATCCAAAAAACCTTCTAAATCTAAGTATGTAAAATCTAAAATCGTCTTCCTAACCCTACTAACCAACTACTATTTATATATGCTCTAAATTCCAAGGAAGGTGGTTTAGGCCAGAGGAATTCACAGCCCAAAGACCCACTAACCAAGGTCCCAAAATTGGGGCAAAGTATATAAAGAAAGACCTAATAGAGTGGGTGCAGAGCTTGTAACTTCATGTGGACAAACACTAAAAACAGTCAAACTGGGTTGTGTCCCAAAGAACGAAGTTATAGATCTTTGTCTTAAATTTCCATAGTCACCAACATTGTACAATTTAGATGTCTGTAGCTCTAGATATGGCCTACACAAGATAGCAACATCATAATGAAAGTTAATCCTGAAAATAAGCAAAGATTAGCAACTAAACCCAATTAAGCCTAATAACCCAAGAGTCAACCAATGCGTTAATATTAACCATAAAATGATATAAAAAATCTCCAACATAAGTCACTATTATGTGTCTCAAAAATGCTCTATCAGGTCGATCCATCATCACACAAAATTCATTTTGGTCATAGACTTTCAATCCCAACCGAATGCATGGTAAAACATTTCCATGAACACATCACATCCTATTACTTTCATAGCTAACCTAATCATGAACACAAGTAAATGATAGTCCATTCAAGGTAAATTAAACATTGGGAATTAATTTATAATGTCCTTGATCATGCATCAAGATGCCATAAAGTTCAAAGAACTTAAAATTATCATACAAAAAAATAATACAAGTTGTAGCCAACAAGCTTTAAGCACAAGGCAATGGGTTCCTTAGCACAAGTATACAATCAAATTTATGGCACATGGTGGTTCTTGGAATGTGTAGGATGAAAGTTTGCTTGCCATGAATTCCATGTCCAAACCTCTCCATAGGTTTTTTCATACCTACAAAAAGAGAAAGTTCACAAGTTAAGTGCAAGTCATAAGGAGTTAGTAAACAATTATCATATTTCATGAACATAACTCTCTTAATTCCTCTTATTCCTATGCTTAGAGTTTCCTTCTTTGTTTGAATCTTTTTATTTCTTTTCTCTCCATCATTTCTCTTTTCTTTTAGCTCTTTCTTTTCTCTATCACTTTTGCTTTTCTCTACCACTTTTTCTTTCCCTCTTACTTTTCTCTTCTCAGCATCACTCTTACTCTTTTTTTTCTCATTTTACTCTCGACTTTTATCTCACTCTCCCTTTTCACATTCATTTTCTTTTGTTCCTCTTGCACCTCACTTGAAGACAAAGGTTTAAGTACAACTAATTGCTCCATATGTATGAAAGTGAAGTAGTTGGTGACCTCATCATGGATCACCTTCTTATCAAATTGTCACGGTCTCTCTAGTAACAAATGTGTGGCTTCCATAGGAACCACATCAAAAACCACCCTATCTTCATATCCTCCTAGGGTAAACATGACCTCAACTTGCCTATCCACAAGCAACTCCCCTATCTCACTAAGCTATTGGAGCCTATACGGCCTTGGGTGAGAAATGGTGGGTAGAGCTAGCTTCTTCACAAGCTTTTCACTAACTACATTAACATAACTCCCCTTTCATCTTTCACAATCATCACACTCCTATTAAGACATTGAGAAGCTATATGTCCTTTTTCTAGACACTTAAAGCACTTAATACTGCTAGTTTTAAGAGGCATAGGTGTAGGATTATGTATGAGTTCTTTTTGGTCAATGGAGGGTTTACTCCCCTTCTTAGACTTTTCTCCCTACTAGCCCTATCATTCTCGTTCTCTTTACCCTTCCATCCACTACTTCATCTATAAGTCTTCCTTGATGCACTTCTCCTCCTAAGTTTCATCTCTACCTTAATGGCTTGATGAACTAGGTCACTTAGGTTCCTATAACATTATAGCTCCACAAAATCTTGTTTTTCTCTGTTAAGGTCGTGTAGGAACCGTGCCATTATGGCCTCCTCACTCTCCTTTATTTAAGCCCTCAACAAGTCCATTTCTATCTCCTTGTTATATTCTTCCACACTATATGATCCTTGGTGAAGCCTTTGAAGATTAACATGCAAGTCCCAAATATAAGATGATGGGACAAATCTCTCTTTCATCAAATGCTTCCAAGTCTCTCTAACTATCACAAGGTCCGCTTTGTCACTCCTTATCTTCTCTAACACTTGATTCCACCATACCAAGGCATATCCACAAAACTCTAATTTAAAACATGTGAAAATGTTACTAATTTGGAATAACAAGTAATAAATAATGTTTTTAGATTAGTCATTGAATTAATAAAAATATTGGTTCATTATTTATTTATTTTTTAATAACCATATATAAATTTATTTTTTATATATATATATATATATATGATTTTATAAAATATATTAAATAATAATTTAATATATAATTATATTCTATATGCTGTTAGAAATTTATAATTTCTATTAATTATATAGCCATCATATTTTAATACAATTATATCAGTTATTTATTTATTTATTATAATATTAAATGGTCTAACTTAATTGATTAGATAAACTGTTTAAAAATATGATATGAGCTTAATGAGTAGATACCCCATGTTGACTCATTAGGAGATATTGAAAATCCTGTATAGGTTGACACATCATGAATGATTATAGTCCCAAGATACCAAATCAAAAACACAGTTTGTAATCTCTCTCCATCAAGAAGAGAAATGAAGGTCCCTTAAGGAACTAAGGCTATTTCATTGAAGAAGACCATAATATCAATTGTTCATGACAAATGAAGATTCAACTAGATTTTCAATCGACCTCTATGGATCCATGTATTTTATCAAATTTAAAAACTTTGATAATCTGATATAATGTGACAGGGATTTGTAGGATTTACATGGATAGAAAAATTCCAACAAGTGGTATTAGACCCACCATTACTGTTAGATTACTAGGCTTATAATTGTTGATTCTTATAATGAATAGATAAAATTTCTTGGTTGATGTGATCTTTTTTTCCAATTTATATGAACCCTAATATAATTTAGAAAAATTATTGCATTAATAAAGAAATTTATGTTGTTGAGTAACATTCGTAGCCATTTATATTAAACATGTGATAAAGTTTTCTTGAGGTTTTATAAAGATTGTCAAATGATATAAAGATGGAGATGAAATTGAGTAATAAAAATCCATTGTGAAATTACGTATGTATAGTGAACTATCATGCATCATTTGCCATTAGTTTTTGTTTGTCTCCTTCATATCAGGAAGAGAATCATGGATTATGATATGTGACTATTTACTAAATAGCATCATCGACTGCAATTGTTGTTTTGAAAATGTCGTAACTTATGAATATCATGGGTAGTACATGTTACTTGCACTTATTGATTGTGCTTATTATTATTATTTTTTCAATTTGTGGATGACATGAAATGGCTTTTAGTTACAGTATTTTGCAGTTTTTTAATTTATATAAATAAGTAAATTCTGTTATCAACCATACATATAGTGTGCACTTTAATTTTGTTATCCTTTTTAAAATATATTTATATTAATGTTTGTATGTATACTTAGACATGATTTGAGTAATTTTATACCCTTCTTATTAATTTATATTTTTTGATAATTTTTAAAATTAAATTAATTAAAGCAATAAATAGTCAATGTAATATCTATTTTGCAAATTGATTAAATTTAGATTACATGGATATATGTTAGTATAAAATTATTTATGCAAATAAATATAGTAGGGAGTCTAATTAAGCTTAAGTTTTTATTCGTCCTAACCTTAGTTTTAAATGGTGGGAGTTTTGTGCAGGTATTCGAGTGATCCTGGAATAGCATTGGAAGGTAGTTAAACACATGATGCGTTACTTTAGTAGAACAAAAAGGTACATGCTCAATTATCGAAAGTTTGAGGGATTGAAGATCATCAAGTACTCTAACTCCTCTAGATGGCAAGATAACAACACCTCCATATCTGGAATGTCTATATGTTGGCTAGATGAGTTATCTCTTGAAAATTTATTAAATATATTCTTATAGTCCCTTCGACCATGGTTGTGGAGTTTGTAGCTTGCTCTGAGGCATCCAAACACAAGATATGATTGTGAATCTTTGTTACTAGTTTACAAGTGGTCGATAACATTGAAAGACTATCAAAAATCTATTGTGATAATATTTTGATAATCTTTTACTCCAACAGCAATAGTAGTTTTACAAAGTTAAAGTTTATCAACATCAAGTTTTTTATTGTTAAATAAAGAGTTCAAAATAAATAGATTTTCATAATACAGAGACAAGTTTTATGCTAGTTGATCAATTGACTAAGGGGTTGATACCCAATGTTTTTCATGACCACACTACTCATATGGATGTAGGTTCTTAGAGTACTTTAGTTCAATGACAATCTATATGTTTTATGTGTTACTTTGAACATTTCATTGTTCTTTGATTTTCTACAAAAGAAAGTTGATGATTTATGTTTACATTTTGAACTTGCTCATGTTTCCTTGGTAATAATTATGTTACATTTAAAGAGTTTATAATGATCTCACTAAGACTAAAGATAGATCAATTAGAAATAGACATGTTAGATATCATATTGCATGTAATTTTCATGTCACTCATGCATTTTTGACTTGTATCATTAAGTATGTTAATATGGTAATTATCATGATCTAGTCATGCTTATTTGTAGTCAAAGTTGCGATGGTTTCATTATTAATGTATAAAATGGACCATATTGTATTGAGGAGAAGTCTAAAGATAAATAACATACAAATATACACCTAAGTAATTTTGTAATATAATTGTTTCAAGAGAATATAAGTCCAAGTCGGAGATTGTTAAAAATTTATAATTTATATTAATTATTTGAGTATCATATTTTAATACAATTATATCGGTTATTATTTATTTATTTAATGATTATAATATTCAGTAATCTAATTTAACTGATTAGATAGACTTCTTAAAAATGTGATATGAGCTTAATAAGTGGATACTCATGTTGACCCATTAGGAGGTAATGGAAACCCTATGTAGGGTGACATATCAATAATGGTTATGCTCCCCAAGACACTAAATAAAAACACGGTTTTATTTTTCCCATAAAGAAGAGAAACATAGGTCTCTTGAGGAACTAAGGTGATTTATGTGATACCCTCTGCCCTTGATACATTATAATATTACAAAAATAATAATTAGCTGTAAAGGAATCACCAAAATCAATATTTCAAAACTCATTATTAGTATATAAATCTTCTTAATGGCACTGTAAAGACCAATTTCTAATATCATAGTATATAAATCAGAATTAAAAAAATAAGGCAACTCGTTGTCACATGTCCTATCAAAGTATAACCCAAATAAAACAAGAAAACAAAAGGGAATCAAAATAAGACAGTAACCAAGGAGCCCCAACTCAACCCTCATGCTCTTGCACTACATCACTTGCAAGTGGTGTTCAACCCATACACAGAGAATGCAAATAAAGGGAAGTGAGAAATATTCCTCACTCTGTTCATGGTATGAGCACCCTATAAGTAGGACACATGTACACATCCATTTAATTATAAAAAAACTTTAAATATACATTAACCAAACTATGAACAGCCACACTTAGTAGATAGTAAAAGCAAGTATGCACATGAATGATGCATGTGATGCATTTATAGTTCTATTACAATGCCATGTGGTAACATATCAATTTAGGAAGTAGGCTAAGTGCAACGTTGCTAATCTCTGCTTCTATGGTTAGCCATGCTACTCTAGCATGATATCCCTTGGTAGCACATTAGATATTACTCAACATCGACAAACCTGACATGGGGGATCAATCATGACCACTTAAGACAATCTCCGTACCGAGTAGCCCCAAGAGGTTTATTAACCTTACCTATTGGGTTCGTGTCTACATTCCTTTTTCAACACTTGTTTCATAACGTGATGCATGATGTGGTTTAATTAATTTATTTCGTTTCTCTTATCTCCAATTGGGATTGTGAGAGGCCCTATTGGGGTACCTCCCACGATCCACCACACTCTCATAACTTGAGTACCCTTTGAGGTATCCATAGGATAAATGTTGATTGGAACCTTTCCACCATTGACTATGACACATTTTTCATTTTCCTTTTTCTATTTTCCATATCAAATCATCATTCTTAATCATCATCATCATTCTCAATTCAACATTTTATGTCAATTCTTTAATATATGTTATGTCACTATTTTCAAATACACATATTATATTACCATTCTCAATAAATGACAGTATGATTCGTCGAAACACATGGATTAACAAAAATATCACACACAATCAAACATCACATATTCCTATAGAACAATAAGATAGCATGGATGTGCTCCCTATAGTATGGACATGCACAATCAGTGTAACTCTGCATGAGTGTGCACAAAACCTACATGAGCATGCACATAACTTATATGGTGTGCATAGGTTCTATATGATCATGATCAACAGCCTACTATCGAACTCTCAAAGGTTTCAAAGCTAAGGGGAACTTATGGTTTTTTTCTACGTTTGCATACACATAATTAATTGCACACATACATTTGTACAAAGTAACAAACAATAGCCAAAACTAGAGTCTATAAATGTTAGGGATTAGAACCCTTATGGCCTAGCTCCTTTAGAGGGCACTAAGAACATACAACTTTAGGGTTTGGGGAACCCTTAACCCTTGGTCACAAGGTGTCAACTCCCCCTAGTTAGAAGAACATACACAATTTAGGGTACTAAGGACGAATCCTCTCCTACCCATAGTCATGGTCATACTCACACCCTACGCACACTTTTTCAATTCTTCCCATCTCTTGTGAAACTCAAACAAGAGTCCTATATCTAGGTTTGATGCTTTGCATCAATCCCAACTTATTCAGGGACTCTCTTGTCTTTCTTTGCTTGGTATCCAATTTTTTATGTAGGAGGAGAGAAAGCATAAGCTCATATTGTCCGATGTAGGACTTAAACTATCTTACTCCTTTATATAGAAAAATGAGGTGCATCACAAGCTTATGTTGTGTAATGTGGGAGTAAAACTTTCACTTAGTTGTAAATAGTTTATTTTTCTTAATTTAATTAATTAAAACTCAATTTAAAATTAAATTTATATTTCTCCCAAAATATTATTTATTTAATTATAAAATAATTAAATAATTTATTAATAATAGTTAATAAAATATAATATTTACAACCAATAGAATAAAAATTGGGGTGTTACAATTTGGTTAAATAAAATCACAATACCAATTGCTCATGACAATTAAAGATTCTGCTATATTTTCAATCAACCTCTATGGATCCAAGTAGTGATTCAAATTTAAAAATCTTGATAATTTGATATAATGTGATAGAGATGTGTGAGATTTATGTATATATAAAACAATGAACATAATATTTATTGGTTTGTAAAATAATTTATTCATTATTTATCATCATTAAAATATCATGTACTTCTTTCAGCATCATCATTATTATAATTATTATTATGATCATCATTATGATCATCATCATCGTCTAAATGAGACAATATGAAATATAATCCTTGTGAAACAACTTTTTATCTTAAATATTCATGAATATTATTTATCAATCACCATGTCTATGGGTGATAAATGTTTAACTAGATGGTGCAAAACAATGGATTTAGGTCTAGTAATGGTAGGCTTGGCGATGGAGTCCATGTAACTATAATTTATATACTTTATTTATATCTATGTTTGGCAGGTTATTTTAATTAGTCTTTTATTTATTTTTTGTACTACTTGAAAATTTTATTTAACTTTATTAATAATGTTTATTAAACAAGTTTTTGTTAAGAAGTTTATAGCTTTTTTATTGTTACTTTAAATATTGTTTTAAAACACTAGTTCCTAATTTCTAGTTTTTTATATTTATCTCTATTAGTACTTAAAATATTTATTTAATTTCTTTTATATCCTTTTTCATATAAGATGAATTTTTTTTCACTCATAAGGTATGACTTTATTATTTTTATCTGTTTTTACATAAAGAAAAGTTTTATTATTTTTATCCTTTTATTGAATAATATATTGATAATGATAAATAATAGGTTTATTTTATTTTATTTCATTTATTATTTTGATGATTTTTATAGTACACTATTTATTTTTACCATTATACTATTTCACTAATTAACATAAAATAAAATTTAAAATATATAAAAATATGTATATTTCTATTATTTCACATTTATTAGTTACTTCAACGTACTTCTTCTCCTTAATAGGCTCCACAGTCTTGTAATACGTATTCCTATAGTCGTCATAAAAAAAAATCCTACATGTGTTCACCAAGGTTGGAAACTATATGAATCTCTTGGTAGTTAACTTGTGTAATCTCTAGATGTAATTTGTTGATGAACATCACATACCTGGAGTGTTCCCCTGCTTCATTCTAATAGTGTAAAAAGTACCTTGACAACTCCTAAAACTTGACTCCATGGTAAGCCATGATCATGTTTCCTATTTTGACTTTAGGAACTCTATCTCCTTCTTATTGTGAATGTCCTCTAGAAAATATTTTTTTAGTAAAGCTCTCTTGAAGTTGTTCCAAGTGATGGCTCTAGCTTTAGCCTCCATGTGAACATGGATATTCTCTCACCAATATTTAGCCTCCTCCACTACAACCAAGGTACTAAAGATCACCTCATTGCATCAATGTACTCATCATTCAAAAGATCTTCTTTACCTCCCTAATCTAGTTTTTGGGCATGGTATGGATCTTAACATCCCTTGAAAAAGGGTAGGTTGTTACTCTAGAAATAGTCCAATCCTTGAAACTCAGTCGATCCATTATGATTTTGATTTTGGTTATTTTTAATAACCCAATAGTTGCCAAAAGGACATTAACTATTGCATGATCATTCATACCCATTAATACTTCCTAACAAGGAAGCAAAAAAAGTAACGAATGAGTTAGCATAACACAACAAAACATATAAAGAAAACTCTTCAAAGTATACAACAACACACATGACAACACTGTGGGACCCCAAATCTGTTCGGGACTAAGTCTTCAATACATGTCTCCACTAACTCGTGTCAAAGAGGGGATCATGGAGGTAGTGGAGTTAGTCACTCATGATGTCCGAGAAGGAATCATGGGATCATGGAGGGGTGAAACCAAGAATCGTGGGATCATGGAGGAGTGGAATCAGGTCAGTCTCAAACCTAAAAGGCCCCCCGAGACAAGTAAAAGGGGTCGAAAAAATTTGGAGAAAAGAGGGTGGAAGACAAGAAGGGAAAGATGGTTCCATTCAAGAAATGATACCATAGAAAAAGGAGAAGGAAGAGCCCAACATCAAACCTTCTAGATTATAGGTTAGTGCTAAAATCTCATATGCATGTTCGTAGGATAGTATAATACCATCTCTTATGTATGTCTATAGGGTAGTTTAATACCCCCTAAGACTGCAAATGGCCAGACTAGCTATGTAATCCACTCTATTCCGGGAGCTCTTTTGCCTTGACAAATTATACAATTACCTCATGAGGAGTTAACACTCTCTGGATGCCAATGGATAGTCCACTCTATCTTAGGGGCTCTTTTGCCTTGAAAAATCAATCAATTACCTCATGAGGAGTTACCCCGCTTTGGGCGTTAATGGATAGTCCACTCTATCCTAGGGACTCTTTACCTTAAAAAAAAATCACTCAATTACCTCATGAGGAATTAACCCTCTTGGACACCAATGAACAATCCACTTTCCATCCTAGGGGCTCTTTTGCCTTGAAAATCACAAATTACCTCATGAGAGGAGTTAACCCTCTTTGATTCTAATGGACAATCCATTTTATCCTAAGGGATCTTTTGCCTTAAAAAATCAGACAATTACCTCATGAGGAGTTAGCCCTCTTTGGACACCATGGACAATCCACAATACTTGAATTCTCGAGGTAGATACTACATAGTTGGTTCTCATCCTTTAGAAACTAGACTATAATAGGAGCATCTACCGACAAAAGGATCACCCTAAGCAAGAACTACTTGAACTTTGAATTTTCCATTGCAAAAGGAGGTACGTAGGAGCAGGAGACAATTCCTGTCAAGTTCCACAATTAAACAACTCATCATCAAGGTAAAAGGTTCATATTGATTCATTGATAGTATTGAAAGTAAAAATTCTAATATTATTCCTAAGGTCAACTAAAATAAACAAAAGTAACAAATCCATGAAAACATAAAATTCATAAATTCCTATTACAACTAACCTCTAAAGACCTTGGATCAATATCAAACGGCTCAAAAATGCAGCCCAAATTTTTGGGATGCACCTACAAAAATGCAACAAAATTTAATAGCATTTAGTGACCAAAAGTGGGTCACTAAATGAGCTTCTTAACTAGATTGGGTCTTTGGGCCCAAAATGCAAATGCAACAAAATTAAAAAGTAAACTAAACTTTAATTTAGAGATTAATATGTCCTAAAAGGGTTTATACAAGGCCACAAAGAATCTTAAACAAAGTGTAAATAAATGGATTACAATTAGGCTCTCCTTGGCCTATAAGGAGGTCCAACCTTCTATATGCTTCCTTTGAAACCTTCTTCAACCTCCCTTTACAATGAGGCCTTTCAAGTATAGTAGCCTTCATGGTCTTTAAAGCTCATCTTGCAGGTCACCTTCATAACCTCCTCATATTTATAAGATGAGCACCCATGTGTTGGGCTTTTCCTTAACTATAAGGGAAGCCTATCTCTTTTAACTTTCCTTGATCTTATCCTTCATGTCTAGCTTGTTTCCCTTGGTTTATGGAACCATCCCAACCTTTGTTCCATGTTCCTTTAGTTTTAGCATGTCCATGACCACCCTCTAATATACACATCATGGGATTAGTCATGTCCATCAAGAATTTCATATATCAAATAAACTCAAGAGGTTTACTAACCTTAGTTTCATTAAATGATGCATGGCATATAGCTCTTTATTTAAAGGCCAATTAAGAATCATGCTCATCTCTCAAAAAAGCTAGGCAGACCTCATCTCATCACCATATAATTAGTAGTATCATTCTCGCTTCATTACGCAGGTTAGATTACTCACTTCATAACTGAATTCTCAATTTATGTTTCATAGTATCTTAATATAATGCAAGGAACTCATATCATAACTCAATAATAAAACACCGCCTAACATAGGAACTTTCATATTTCATTTAAAAAGCAATACATAGTAAAACACAACAAAGTCGAGTTGTTTATAGGTTTTGCAATAGTGTGCTCCTAGACTATCGCGAGTACACCTGGTCAATGTCGACCTTGCATTGGTGTTCTCCTCTTAAGCATGGGCATGCTCAATATCGAAACCTAGGTAGGTATAAAGCTCATCATTCTACAATTTATGAATTTCTTGATTCCAACCTAGAATTTTCTCTCAAAAGGAAGTTAAGGGTTTTACTATGTTGTCCACACATTCAATCAAAATAACAACTATAACACAATTAATTTCACTAATAGCACAAAGAATCACATCCTAATCCAAGGAACTTAATCATTCATTTAGAGACACCTAACACATGCATATGTCATTAATAACATAAATATATTAATATAAATACTAATATAAGAAGTTTAATCTCATCTTTAGAGAACTAAGGCATACAATTCTAGGGATTTTTGGATCAACCCCTCTACCCTTGAATTATACTTATACTTGAATGAGATTTTTCACTCCCTTTACACTAGAATATCGATATTGAGCACTCCCTACTCCTCAAAGTTATCCCTTATATTTCCTTGGCCTTCTCTCTAATGGTTCTCTTCCTATTACTCTAGCGTCCTTTTCAAGGTTCTCCCTTGATCTTCTATAGAGACAACATAAGGGTTTCAAGAACTCTGGTTTTTTGAAAATGGTATTGAAACACTACCAAAACTACTAGATTTTCCTCATATTTGTCTTTGTAAGAACTAACTTAGGCCTAATATACTCGAGGACCAATCTTAGAATGCCTAATCCTGATGAGCAGAAATCAAATTAAAATGAAAAAAAAATGAGATTTGTATGCATATCGCAAAAACATAAAAACTATAATTATAAGGTTGCAAAATGCAAAAAAAAAAAAAATAGAATGTAATTAAATTGTAGAACACCAACCCAAGGATTCAATCGTGCAGTTTTTTTTTATCATGGTTCTAATAAAGTGCAAATTCCTTATCAGCCAAGATTCATTAGATGATCATATAACGTTAATCATTGGTGTTGATCTGGCAAATCAAATTCCTAGTTAGCATGGATTCAAGCACTTAATTGGTTGATTTGGGTGATCAATCGATTACCTAACATAACCTAATCCAAAAAATTTTAAATTAAATCATAATCATAAAAAACGAATCAAGAATTGAAAAAGAAAAGATAAACATAGTAGAATTTGCATAAGGAAAATCCAAGAACTCAAACCCTTAACTAACTCATGGAACCTTAAATTGATCAAAAAAAAAGCCTAGTCTTCTATGGAAATTGTCACACAAAATCATGAAAAAAAAAAGAAAAAATGAAAGAAAAGAGAGGAAACTTAAGATCCAAGAAACCTCCTAAACTAAGCATGAAAGGTGTATAAAAGTAAGTTCAACCAAATTCAACTAAGCCAACTATTACATCTACAAATGTTTTAAGGAAGATGGTATAGTCAAAGGAATTTGTATTAACTTGAGAAGGTGTAGAATTACAACTTCTAATAGACTTTTTACACTAAGATGGTGGCCCAAGTTGTCCAAAAAGAAGAGTTGTAAATGTTGTCTGTAAACTTAAAGCTATTAAGATTGTCAATTTGGTTGTTTGTAT
>JAENHJ010000351.1:0-185264 GCA_025330945.1 Mucuna pruriens | reverse complement strand
CCAAGGCCCGGAGAAGTGGGAAGTTAGAGGATTTGGGATAAGGGTAGAAGTGCAAACAATTGAAAAAGAACATCATTATCAAGCATCATGCAAATTGTGAATGGTTGAGAGATCAAGGAGACCTTCCCTAATGAGTGTCTTCTATCCATCGCCTCATCCTTTCCAGGATCATGGTTTGCAGACATAGTCAACTACATCATCAATTGGGTCTTTCCACTTAACTTCACCCCACATGAAACGAAGAAGCTTCATACAAACGTAAAACATTACTTATGGGATGCCTCATACCTTTCTAAGTTTTATGGGTGAAGGAGAAGATAACACACAAGAAAAAATGTTGATCAATAGTTTTTCGAAAGAACAATTATTTTATAAATCCACCAGCTAATTATGGTACGATTTCTAATAATTAGTTAATTGGGCATGCATAGGGTGATCAATTATTTGCATGAATATTTAAACAATAAAAATAAAACAACATAGGAAAAAAGAATAAGATACTCAAATGTAATTAAGACGGGGGTCCCAAACACAAATTACACCATAACCTTAAGAAGGATTTTAGCTACTCATGTTCATTGTGAAAATAAGACAAGTTAAGAAATACATAAAAAGAAAGAGAAAATAAAAACAATGGAGGTTAGAAGTTCCATTTCCTTACTTCTCCTTATGCCATAGGCTTGCTATGGTCTTAAGGTTCTTTAGAATGCTAACAACTAAGAAAAAGAAAAAGAGAGAGAAAAGTGGGAGAACTAGAAGTTCTAGAACTTATGGTGGATCAACATGATTGTGCTGGCAATGTGCATGGCCATGCTGCCTACAACATACATAAGTATGGTTCCTACGATCTAAGCATGGTCATGTCGTGTCTTGTATGACCATGATAATTTCTCGCAACAACATTATATGTTATAGAAGCCTAGTACGACAGTGTTGAGTCTTACATAATTGTGCTGCAGAATCTAGGGTGTGCTTATCTATGAGAACAATTATGCTAATAAGGAGGATGACTATGCTTCTGTTTTTTTACTATGTTACCTACCTTTGACCTTCGTACACAACCATGCTTGTTGAAGCATGATTGTGCTTCTTCTTTTGTGAGTTTTGCCTTTTGGGTCCAAAAATTTAAGTTTCACTCCTTTTTCTTTTTTTGGGCTTGTGTACTTATGTTGTATGTAACTCAAACAAAAAGGGTGAATTATTTGTAATAAAAGTTAAAAAGAATGCATTTGTGCCCCAAAATTCCCCTCTTTAATATACACAAATTTAGTCTATGACAACCATTTATATGTCGAATAAACCTAATAAGTGTAAGTACACCTTGTTCCATTGTTTTAGAGAATAGAAAAGGAGGAAAAGTTTGAAAGGATGTTAGAGCAACGAGAATGAGAACTATGAAGGATGTCATTTCAATTTTGGAATTTTTTACATTCAAGTAAATAAGAGTGAAGATTGTCTCAATCAAGGTGTGATTGTAATTCTGGATAGATGAGTTAACAGTAGAACCCAAGTTTGTTGTTTTGGTTGTCTCTCAAGAGAGATTAAACTCCACTGATTAATTGTGTCCATTAGTGTGATTTATTGTGTTGGTTGCTCTTGAAAAGGATATTAAACTCTTTGTTTTAATTGTGTGAATTAGTACTATTTGTTGTGTTTGGTTGTTTATGAAGGAGATATTAAATTCCCTAGATTAGTTGTATCAATTAGTATAAATTTTGATGAATTGACTATGATTATAACTTGTTGGTGCCTAAAATTTGAATGACTTAGAAAGCCTCTAGCATTCCCCCCAGTAAAATTGAGTTTTTAGGTAAAAATATGTGAGTGCAACCTGATGATCCTCAAGCACGTCCGTGATCAAGAAAAGCAGGCTCATGTTGGGTTCTATACGTTGAGCATGCTCGTGCTCAAGGTGAGCGTGCTTGTGCAAAATCGTGAAGCCCAATTTGTTGGATAAGAGTGAAATGAGAATATAGGATCCCTTTAGTTGGAAAAATAAATATAAGTGATGAGTTAAGGGGCAATTGAGAATGTAGATTACCCTATGGGTTAATAGATGGGCAACAACTTTAGTAGAATTAAATAGTAAGAAGGAAAACAATGTACTAAAAATATAAATATGTTTTTGTTTTATTAATTTACCCTTAACATTACACGATAATTTTAAAACTTTAAACATTGTACACTTGGTAAAGAATTCACATTCCCATCACAACAATCTCATAAAACGAAAGTATTATAATGGTGCTCCAAAGACCAATTTTCCTAATCAAATCACAATTCACTTAATTTAATAATCAAAATATTTAAAAAATCTCTATTGCAACTCACCATGATGTCATATTTTTCAGAGCATAAAATTAATAAAATATATCATAAAATAAATGAAGTAGGTAAAAGGAGCTCTAACTTAATCTTATTGCTCGTGCTCTACGTTACCTGAAATGCGATCAGTCCAAACATAAGCAACACAAAAAAAAAAGGAATGAGAATCCATCTCACTACAAGCTCGTGATATGAGCATAAGGTAGGTAGTATGAACAACAATTATTACACCATACATAATCACCTTGCATTCTATATATGCACATGAATTATGGTTATGCACTATATTTACTACTTCATATGCAATATAGTATCAAATCTAATCTAGGAAGTAGTCAGTGGGAAACACTACATAGCCTTATATAGTTAGCTATACCACTTTAGAATGATTTCCTTTCGTAGCATGTTAGGTACTACTCGGTTTGCATCATCTTCTATACTGATTTGTGGGATCAGTCAAGGCCATTGGGATTTTTGTTCTGAGTAGCCCTCAGAAGTTCTAGTGGTCTTACCACTTGGGTTTGTGTCTACCTCCTTACAACTCAATTTCGTTGAATGATGCATGTCACATAGCTCTTTTATTATTACTCTTTGAAAAAACTCACAACTCATCATAATTAGTAAGCATTATTCTTGCCTCAAACTAGGTCACTCACTAGACAAGTGTCACTGGAGTCCATCCTTACCATCTCATAGGTTAGATTACAAGTTACAATGACACTCATCCTCAATTACTCATTTCTTAGTTTATATCACCTAATTCTAAATATAATTCAATGCATCTCATCTTACACATAATAACTCAGCATATAATGCATAAGTTCTTGATATAACAAGTTGTAAACACATACAAGTATGTTTAGGGTGCCACAAGCGTGCACCCAGAAACATAATTATGCATGATCAATGCAAGCCTTGCACGAGCTTGCTCATCAAACACGAGCGAGCCCTTCTTGAGCATAGGCGTGCTCATTAAGTGTAAGTTTTCTCAACTTGAGCATAAGCGTGCTCATCATTCTACAACTCATGAATTTCTAGATTTTCATCCAGAATCGCAAATCTTTATGGGAACTTGGGGTTCTTCTACGTTATTTTCAATTTTAATCAATTTTACAACAACTTACACAAGAATTTCATTTTAATCCAAGGGGTTTAATCTCCCTTTTAGAGATACCCAATAACATAATTTTTTTCACAATTCAATCAACCTAATCTAGGGAGTTTAATCTCCCTTTCTGATAACTAAAACATGCAAATTTATCAAGATAAACAAAGCAATTCATAAACCAATGTATTGTTCTTTAAAGAGGGGATTAAACCTATGGGTCGTTGTTGATTTACAATGACATTCTCATATGATTTTTATTGTGTTTTTTTGTCAAATGAGTGAATTGAAATTTTGTTCTTGTTTCTAGGTTTTATTGGATTGAATTTAAAAATTGAGGATTCTGTGATTTAATGTGCAATTGAGAAATTGTGTTATGTGTTTATGTCTCTTTTTGTGCAAAATTGGTAGAGATGAAGTAAACATAGAAAATCCATAGGTTCCCCTATATTTTGGATGAGTTTTATGAAGAAATAGTGAAATCATGAAGTTGTTATTTTTCGCACTTGCTAGACAATGCCTTGCACTTGTTGGGCAAGAACCTGTTGATCAAGAGAAAATCTTCCTCTTGGGTACTATTTACTGGGGGAGCAAGAGGACTCATTGAGTGAAAATGTGGAACATGGAATGATAACTCATTGTAGTTGTATTTTTTGAGTGAGTACAAAACTTGTTGGAACTCTTTGTGGCTCAATTCACTGAGCGAGTGCTTTGACTCGCTGAGTCACTAGAAATGAGCTCTACGTGGCTCTTAATCACTAAGAAAATCAAGGATTCGCAAGGAAAGTTTGAAGGAATGGAACCCCTAAAGTCTTACTTGTTGAGTGAAAGAGTAAAAGCCAAACAGTAGGAACTCTCTATGGCTTTATTGGCTAGGTGAGCTTGGGCCTTGCTGGGCGAATTGATAGAGCATTTTTGAGGCACCTAATAGTGACTTATATTGGACATATTTGACATTATTTTCTAGTTAATCATACATTGGTTGAGTCTTGGGTCATTGGCCTTAATTGAGGATTGTTGTTAATCTTTGCTTATTTTCGGACTTAATTTTCACTATAAGGTTGTTATCTTGTGTAGGCCATATCTGAAGGTACAAACCTCCAAATTAGATAATTTTGGTAGCCTTGGAAAGCTAAGACAAAGATCTACAACTTCTTTCTACAATTCAACATAATTCGACCATTTGAAGTATGAAATATGGACATGAATTTACTGCCTCTACACCACTCTAAACTAGACTTTTCCTTGTAAATTGGTGGGCTTGTTGGGCTGGTAAAGCTACTGATTCAAGTCCATTCTCCTTAGCATTGTCAAGCATGTAATCATTAGAAAGTTTAGTTAGGAAGTTAAGGAGTTAGGGAGTTAGTTACTTAAAAACATGTTGGAGACACTTGAGTTTTGGGAGGAGTTGAAAGGATTGCTTGTAGTGGAAGTTTCCTTTCCTCTCCAAAGAGTTTCAGCTACATTTTTGTTGTAGTTTCCTTTGCACCTCTTTGTAATGCATTAGATTTGCCACGTTGATTGACCTCAGCCCTATAATCTTCTTGTTCTCCTTTTGTTGATATCATGCATTCCTAAGTCATGTGCTTTGAACCATGTGTTAGGTCGTGACACGTCTTCTTCAGATTGTGGCGTCCCCCACCATGGCCCAGCTCCTTTCTCTCTTATTCTCCTCTCGGTTTGCTTCAAGAGCGAGAACCACTTCAGGGATAGAAGATTTGTGCAGATTCTTTGCCTCCTGGTGCTGACTTAGCTTTGGATCGAGGATCACGCATTCTTGGGATGCATGAGATTCTTGTCCTTTTGCTTAGCTAGATGAATCCTTGTCTCCTCTTGCTAACCTGTCTTGATCCAAGGGTCCTTTCTTGATTTAACTGGATCTGAGGGTCCCACGCTCTTGGGAGTGTAGGATTTTTGTCTCCCTCTACTAACTTGGCCGGATCTGGTGGTCTCTTGTTGACTTGACCGGATTTGGGGTCCATTGTATAAAGTGTGTGAGGCTTTGGTCTCTTCCTTTCGGACTTGAATTTGTGCACCCTTTACTTAGGTGGACAGATTTGAGTCTGCACTTCTTTGGGCGAAAGAGTTTAGTTAAGCAAATCCTTTGAATCAATGCATATGTACAAGTACAACGTAGAAAATAATTCTTCTACCATTCGTAAGTGTCGCATTTTTTCATGGCCCAATAAGCTTCTGTTTTTTTTTTGGCTGATAGTTCGATTTTTTTGTTTTTTTTAACTTATATGAATGGGAATTAAAATATATAAATATATAATTAGTATTTTTTAAATAAATATATAAGAATTAAAATTTATATAAAATATTTATAATTATGTATTTTTTAAAATATCCAATGACATAGAATAAAAATTATATTTACATAGAAAATAAGTTGAATATTTTTTTTCAAAATCCAATAGATTATAAATGTCAATAATTACTTTTGCATGGCGCCCAGAATCTTTATAAGTTTATAATAAAAAATAGTATTTACGTTAGCTATACTTTTATGAAAAACTTTTATTAGTTATATTTTAAAAATTAATTAATTAGAATGATTTATGTTACTCACTTTATAATCTTTTACGGTAATTTATTTTTATATTGATACAATTTTGAAAGTAAATGCTCACAAAATTTTTTTGTGATTAAAAATCCTATTTGTTTTTTTTCTAATTTTTATTCTTGACCCACACACTCTAGACTAAAACTACTTTTGAAATTTCAAAACAATAGAAAAATAACAAAGTAAAATGAGACGAGGATATAAAGAAAGAAAAATGAATAGAATAATAGTGATAAAATATTTGTTTATTAGTTTTAAAATTCAAATTCTCAATTTTTTATATAATATTTGATTATTTATAAGTTTGTTCCATTGACAAAAGTTAATACAGTTATTTAATTAAAATATAATTTAGATATTATTATTTACATAATCTAATCTTAAAATATATATATATATAATATTAAAAAATCCAGGGGACAGAGGCCCCCTGCTACACAACACATACCTCCGTCACGTGGGTTGGTGGTAGATTAGATAAGAACGGAAATTGCGTGAAAAAAAGGAGGGTATAACTGATAATAATAAAAATATTACTTGAATATATTTTAAGTTTTTATAATATTGTGTTTAGTTTTATTCTTTATTTTGTTATTTTTAGATTCTAGTATATTTTAGTTTTATTTTTTTAATTTTTATCATTAACTTTAATTAGTTTAGTGTTAACCTGACTTATAAAATAAAAAATACTAATTAAGATAAAAATAAAAATATATTTTAAATTAAAAAAATTAGATAATTTATGTGTTTATAATTTAAATTTAATATATTATTTTTAATGTTATTTTTTTGATTTATAATTTGGAATTATTGTAATATAATTTATTTTTTTAATATATCTCAAGTAGCGATTTTGTCTCTAAAGACAAAATAATTTGAAATATAATATATTAAAATAAATTATATTATAATCAGTCAAATTAATGAATTAATATATAAAAACACATAAAAATAATATATTAAACTAAATTTTAAATATCTAAATTAATAATAATTTATTTTGGAAATAAAATGTTAAAAATATATTAGTGAACGAAAAAGTAAAAATAATATTAAAAATAATAAAATCATCATTCATAATATATTAGAAAATAATTTATAAAAGCAAATTATACGTAATTACCTTATTTTAATAAATAATAGATTCGTTACTTAATTGAATTGTGAACATAAAAATAATCTAATTATTTCAATTTAAAATATTATTTGTCACCTTAATTATCTTAATTAACAATATTCACTTTACTAGCTATATCAATACTAAACTAATTAAAGTTATACTAGTGACAAAATTAACTGAAAAGGTAGCTGAAATCTAGAAATTGGTTGTCAGTATTTGAAAGTTGTTAAGCTTGCTTATTAGATTATAAGTATTTTGTAGCACCTTATTTTTGTCTATTTATTATTATTTTTAAATATTGCTTTTTAATTATTATTAATATTATTAATAAGTGATTGAGTAATTTATATTGTTGCTAATTAAATAAATAGTAATTTGGAAAAATATGTGCAGTTTTAAATTGAGTTTTAATTAATTAAGGTAAAAAGCTTGTCCAACAAGTATATAAGTTGTATCTGTGTGATAGTTTCTAAAAGGGGATTAAAATCCTAGATTAGTTGTTGATTTACTATGAGATTTTTATATGATTTGTGTTATGTTTTATTGTCAATTGAGTGAATTGAAATTTTGTTTTTGTTTCTAGGTTTTGTTGGTTTGAATTTTGAAACTAAAGATTCCATGATTTGATATGTAATTGAGCAATTGTGTTATGCTTTGTGTCTTTTTTGTATGGAATTGGTAGAGATTAAATGAACATAGAAAGTTGTTAAGTTCCCCCATATTTTGGATGAATTTTATGAAGAAAAATCATGAAGTTATTGTTCATTGGACTTATTGGGCAAGGCCTTACGCTGCTTCGGTGAAAATGCGCAACAAGAGGAAATCTTCCTCTAGGGTCCTATTTGTTGGGTGAGCAAGAGGACTCATTGGGGGAAAATTTGGAACAAAAAATGGTAACTCTCTGTGGCTATATTTGTTGAGTAAGTACAGAACTCGTTAGGCGGATATAAGCCTTAGAGGCAATGTGGCTTCACTTGTTCAGTGAGTGTGGAGGGGGCTCATTGAGTGAGAGAGTGAGAGTTAGAGAGTTGGAACTCTTCGTGGCTTGGTTTGTTGAGCGAGTGCTTAAACTCACTATGCGACTAGAAATGAGTTTTCTTTAACTCTTAATCACTGACCGGATCAGGGATTCTCTAGGAAAGCTTGAGGGAGTGGAACCCCTAAAGTCTCATTCATTGAGCGAGAGACAATCTTACTAATCAAGAGAGTGAGAGCTAAATAGTAGGAACTCTTTGAGACTCCATTCGCTAGGCATGCTTGGGTCTCGTCGAGAAAATGAGAGTACTCAAACTTCCTATAATCCTTTTGCTAGGTGAATAGGTGAAGGTCAGCTTAGGGCTTGTTGTAGTCCCTAATTGCTAGGAAAATGGGTATACTCACTAGGAAAATCCCTTGAATCAGTGCATGTGTACAAGTATAATGTAGAAACTAGGATTTTTCCCCTAGACAAGACTTGGTGTGGCCATCATTAGTGATAATTAAGGGGATCGAGGAGGTTCGCCCATGGTGTGGAGTTCCGACTCGAGACTCTTAGGTGTGGTGATGAGCATATGCATTGTGTGAGCATGTGCATTTTGTAAACATGAATGAACTGTGATTGATTTTGAATGAATGAAATGTGATTGATATATGAGCATCTATTAACTGTTAGTAATTGTGTACGGTAATGGGTGGGATTTGGGGCATTATCTGCCTTTATATATGATTGAATGCGATTTCTCACCGTACTTTCTCTTGTTGTTTTTTTTAGATAACGTTGAGGGCACTTATGGTGTCAAGTTTTGAAAAGGCGGGATCTTGCTCTGATTAGTGTGACATCGGGGTTCTAGAAGTTAGAATAGTTGCTCTATGCCTTGATGTTTGAATGACTTATTTTAAAGATGATGATGACTTTAGTCTTCTCAATTATAATGTTTAGATCTAATACCTCCTTGAAAACTTTGTGCCTACCTTTTAATTACCATGTGAACCTTTTATCCTTAATACAAGTTGTGCTTTTGGTTTTAACTATTACCCTGTCTTCATTTTATTTATTTTATTAATTTAATTTAAGTATTCGGGGTAAAAGGGTGTCACACTTGGACTTAGGATATATATATTATCTTGTTGAACTATATATATGCTTTTATACACAATTGTCATTGTATTGGAATGATGAGAACAAGATATGAGAATGTGTGATATAAATATGGAGGGACAAAGTCATAATTTCAATGGAGGCTTGAAGAACATATCACTATTTTAAAAGGTCACATGAGAAGAGGGAGGCTAAGAAAACTACAAGAAGAAGTGCATATATAGATGAGTCTCCTTGAGGACCAAAGAAGGTCCAATAGTGGTCAAGCTTTGTATACCTTCTTTTAGTATAACTATGGTCCTTTATGAACTTTTTATAAACCTTTTAAACCACTATTTCTAAGTGGTATTTGCATGTAATAAACCTTAGTTGGCTTGTAATTGGGCTTGAAAGCCCAAAGAGTGCATTTTGGCCTAGTGGCCACTTTTCGGTCACCAATTTTTGTGGTTCCTTTGATGTTGTGTTTATGGCTTAGCTATAGGGCTTGCATTTTGGGCCTTTAGGTTAGTCTTAGGAATAGATTAAGGTACCTAATCATGATTAGTGCATACCTATATAAGGCTTTATTGTAATTAGCTTAATCACTTCTTGATTGAATGAAAATTGTGTATTGCACCTGTGAGAGACTTTCTCTCTTCTCTTGTTCCTGAACAAAGACCCTATTCTCATCAAGTTTCCAAGATGCTTGTGGAAAATCTTACTCTTTCATATCTAGTCCTTAGGGATTATTGGTGAAAGCTTAATCTTTTTCTTGTTTATATCTTTAATTTCTTTCAATTTAGATTCCTAATTCTAGACCTAGTTTTTATGTGAATATTCTAACTAGTTGTTATTTGTGGATCCTTGGATTTAACAATGTGAAAATGAATTAAGGAGTTATGGGCACCAAGACAAATGACCTAGTCTTGAAAGGGGAAGATACCTAGGCCTATAAGGGGCAAGGATGGTCCTCACTAATATGTGTGTGCTGTGGATAAGTAGCCTAGCCTTGGCGAGGTGAGGATGACCCTCATCAGTCTAATCTTTGTGAAAGAGAAACTATGAAAAAAATTATCTGAACATGCATTGTATAATGTAACAATTGTGAAGGAAAGTAGATACGAACCAATTGGTAAGGTTAGTAAACCTAAGGGGCTACTCGATATTGAAACCCTAATGGTTGAGCTTGATCCTATGAACAAGGGCATACAATGCAAGCTAAGTAGTCTTGATGTGCTACCAAAGGATTTCATGTTAGTGTAGTATGACTAACCTAAAGGTTGAGGCAAATTATCCCTAGCCTACTATTTCAACATGTGATGGTATCACATGCACAAGAAGTAGAAGATATGATGCATCTCTATCATGGCGTATACATTTTGATATATGTATATAAGTTGTTAGTTATGAATATGTGGTTTATTGTTTATTGTGTGCTCTATCCAGCCTTGTCGAGGTACTCTTTCATAGTAGTAAGATGTATTCTCACTCTTCTTTATTTGTATGTTGCTTATGTTTGGGCTGATTGCCACTTATAGGTAATGTTGAGCAAAGACTCAAAGATTAAGATGCTAGTCTACTTCATTACTTCCTTATATATATATATATATATATATATATATATATATTTTTGATTGACATTTTATGATTGTTATTGGGATTTCAAAAAATATGCATTTAAAGCACCATCATGTTTGACTTGAATTTGTTTCTACAGTGGTTTAGAATATTAACTCTTTAAATATGAGTGAATGAATGAAATTTTAATTATTATATATTTATTTTAACTAAGTAAGAATGCTAGATGGATAAAATGTGTCACATGTTTGGTAAAATTATATGTTGAAGTTGATGGTAAATTTGAAATGATAGAACTAAACACATTCCTATTGTTTTATATATTTTTAATTTTACTTTTATTAATTAGTATAGTGAATAAAATATCTTAAAGTATTTGTAAAAAAAGTTGAAATGTAATGTTAAAAATAATAGAATAAAAAATATAATTAATGTAATTAAAAACAAACAATATGATATAAAAAACATAATCCATTAATATCAATAAGTTTAAGTATAATACTAAAATAAAAAAATAAATATTATAAATAATATAATAATTAAAATAAATAGTGTAATATAAAAATAGAATAAACCTATTATTTATCATTATCAATATAATATATTATGTAGTAAAAAGATAAAAATAATAAATTCATCCTTTATGAATGGAAGAAATACAATATATATATATAATAATAATAATAAAAAAAACCTTGTCATAGATAAAAGGAATAAAATAAATAAATAAATATTATAAGGAAAAAATGAGAATAAAAAATGCTAGTTGATAAAGGGACGCTCTTCTCCAACTGGTCTTTCTATTTTTTTAAAACAATTTCTATTATGCAAGAGCATATTTATTTATATCAAAAATTAATTGCAAAATTAGGCAATCATCTATCTCAGTATTTTATCTGTTTCACAACTACAGAGTGAAGCAGAATGTCAATTCTTACTAATTATTTGAATAACTTTTTGAATAATTTTTTGAAATTATGAAGTTTTAATTTAGTTATTTGAATAATTTTTGTGGATTACTAATTATTATTACAAAATTTAGTCCACTCAACGACCGAATTTTCACAATAACTTTAATTATTAGATTGCGTGATTGATTTGGAATGAGTTGCTGTCAAGTAGTTGAGGTGTCAAGTTGTTAAATTGGTTAATAAGTTGGTTCTCTCTATTTTGGAATAGTTAATATAGTTTCAAGTAGTGTCGGATTGGTAATTGTCCAATGTTCATAAGTTATTTTTATTCAACATTATAGATTTATGTTCTGTTTTAAGGATTATAGCATGCTTTCACAATTGTTAGTCTTGTCTAATTCTGTTTTACCTTTTCAGCAGCTCTTCATAAATTGGTAAGTTTCTTAACATTATTTCATTCACTATCTTATTTCTTATAGATTTTATTATTCATTGTAGAAATTAGAATAATTATTTTAAGTAAAAATATTTTTAGTAGTTAATTTTTTTTGTTCTTCAACGAGAATTATTTTAATTATTTTTTTAACATATTTTTCGATTCATCATTTTTAATATATTTACTTTCAAATTAAAATTTTAATTTGTAATATTTTTAGATTTTTAAATTTATTCAGTTTTTATTTAATAACTTGCATTTGATTAATTTATATATATTCCTAATATTTGATGTGTTTCTTAAAAATAATTATGTGACAATTTATATTCTTTATAACCAGATAAAGTACATTATTAAATGAAAATAACATACTTGTTATTTGATCATTTATTAATTGTTGCACCACAAAACTGTCCGGCCCAAGCCCGTAGGACCCAACCTTTTAGAATGGGCCAAAATCCCAAAGAGTCAACCCAACACTAGGCCGAGACCACTAAGGAGTCATTCCAGGACCCAGTCAAACCTGAGACCGCAACCCCAAAGAGTCAACCCAAGACTGGGCCAAGACCACTAAGGAGTCGTCTCATGACCCAGTCAAATCCGAGACCGAAACCAGAAGACGAGATCGAGTCCACTCCAGCTTGTGGCGTGAAGTTAGGTCCGAGTCGCCTGAATATCTAGGCGAATCTTAACCCTCGCGTAGAAGCAAGGGTTGTAGATAGACAGATTCGGTTTTCAGCCCAACCACCACCATTATGCGAAGCCCAAAGGCAGCCACCTGGCGGCTGAGAAAATTCTATATAAACCTCAAACGCGAAAGAGTAAAGGGCATGAAAAATTAAAAAAAGTAGCAGGAGAATAGAAAGACGGCAAGCTGACGATTGCCAAGAACAGAAGGAGCAGGCACTCCAAGTCCAGACTGAAAGGCAAGCAAAGATACTGGCCGACAAGCAAGGAAAGCTTATCCGCTCCCAATTCCAGGTTGGTTCCTTTACCCTAGGTTTTAACATGTTGCATGCTTAGACTAGGGTATGGTTTGATCATGCCGTCGAGTAGAAGTCCTGTTACAAACCCCCCTCTCTCGAGGCCGAGTCTGTCTAGGGACCCAGAGGACAATCAATTATAACCCAGAATTGATGGTGCAACAAGCAGGATATCTGATAATCACCCCTCCCCCAGAGGAAGCCTTGACACCTTTCGTACTACCGGGGCCGAAGGCGTAGAAGGGAGTCCACTATCAAAAAATTCGACGTGCCTGGAGCAACCCAATAAAGAAGGGGACCTCTGAGAAGCTCCGAAGTTGTGGAGCCTCTCTAGAATACCGATAGTGGGTGAAAGAGTGAGTTAAGACTATAGGGCTTCCCTGGAACAAAGTCCAGCCTCGAGAATCAAGCACTCAACAATACGAGGTACATGAGACCCTCGAAGTAGAAAGGCTCAAGGTATACTTAGATAAGACAAAGGCCGAGAGGGCCATTGGAAATGGAAACTTAAGGAAGCGTTAGAGGAGAACCATCAGGAGAAGCACCTGAACGTCGAGATCACCAAGAAAGCCCAGGCAGAGCACGACGCCCGATTAAGGATTGGTAGTTGCCTCAGCGCAACAGACAAGGAGATGTGCGCCAGGAGAGTCGAACGTGATCAAGTGGCCATTGAGAAAGAGCGACTCGAGAAGACCCTGCTGGACTTCCAAAGAAGGGAAGACGAGCAACGAGAGTAGTTTTGCCAGCTACAAGATAAGATGCACCTCCTGGAAGAGGAACTCGCAAGGGCCAACCTTTGCAAGGAAGTTCTGAAAGAGCAAGGGCATAAAAGCTTACTGGAGTTAGTCAGGACTCGCGCAAAGGCTGAAGAAGACAAAGCCCAGCTTAAGGAGACCATCCGGGGACTCAAGGAAGCAATGGAAGGGTGGAAGCGCGGTTGTCAAGATATAGCTGACAGCACCGAAGAGCAAGTAAACGCAGCCACAGTTGAGACCTCATTCTGGAAGGATAGGTTCTTCGAACTAGCATGGCTCGCCAACCAAGCTCTAAAAGACATCCCTCGAAGCCTTCGAGCAATAGAGGGCATGGCGGACTTCATGAAGATGTCGAAGGAAATAACAAGCTTCATAGGTCTCTATAGGGGGCTTTATGACCAGATAAAGGCCAGGGTCGCCCCGCCCTAATAAGGACGGCCCATCTATTGTTTTCCTTTTGTGGATTGATTGTTTGATTGTTTTGATAAAGATTATTACCATATGTTTTCCGAATATTTCCATGATTAGAAAAGTTTGTCATGCATTCTCATACTCCACACATATCCCCTCTTCCCCCGTCCCTTCATCCTTGCATTATCCGCTTTGTCTAAATTAAAAACAGAGAAATAACGTTTAACCCGATTCTAGGCAAAAAAGAACGAGGGCCACATGGAGCAAGCGATAGACGAGCTGAAGCAGCAGAGCATGCAGACAAGAGCCGAGGTCGGCCAGATAAAGGAACATATGGGTGAAATGAGAGAACAACTTAACAAAGTGTTCGAGCTCCTCATCTGGAACACTTCCCTTCCCGCTCCCGCTACCACACCGAGGGCCGCCTCTAACGCTGCAACTTAGGGAACTCCAGCATATCCCCCGTGCTTTTCCCCACAGTACGGGATGCCTCTAGGCTAGAACGCATTCGCCGAGGCCCAAGTGGTTGAAGAACCCGAAGCGGTGGAAGCAAGTCGTCCAGTGCCCCAGGCTACTCAAGTAACGGTAAGCTTGCCTCACTACTCCTACCCCCTAGGACACCCTAGGCAAATCGAAGCCACCTTCAGAGACTTGGAGGCTACCCCCATTCGGGACGAAAAGATCAGTTCCCTGGAACAGCGAGTGCAGATCATTGAAGGCACAAGAGGCCATGACTTAGATGCCACAAACCTTTGCTTGATGTCCGACGTGGCCCTCCCAACAGACTTCAAGACCCCCAAATTCGAAAAGTACAAGGGTAGCTCCTGCCCCCGAGTACATCTCGCCATGTACTGTCGAAAAATGGCCGCCTACATCCACCAAGATAAAATCCTAGTACATTGTTTCCAACATAGTCTCACCGGGGCCGCCCTAAACTGGTATGTTAATATGGAAAAAAGGACAAGTAAGGACCTGGAGGGATCTAGCTGAGGCGTTTGTCTGCCAATATAGATACAACGAAGATATGGCCCCTGACCGGTCTCGACTCCAGAACTTGTCCAAGGTGGAATTAGAGGGGTTCAAAGACTACACCCAACGGTGGCGCGAATTGGTAGCCCAAGTCAAACCCCCGCTAACTGAGAAGGAAATGGTCTCTATGTTCATAGAGACGCTTCCATCTCCCTTCTACGACAAGGTTGTAGGAAGCGTAGCATCAAACTTCGCGGATTTGGTAACGGTCGGAGAGAGAGTCGAGTCTGGCCTCAAACGCAGGAGGATCGCCAGTAACCCCGCCAGCTCAGCAAGAAAGCTCGTGCCCGAGAGGAGGATAGGGGAGACCAATGCAGTTAGCATCGATCCCTCCAAATCTTACAGTCCCGAAGGAAGCTCAAGCTCCCCACCAATCACGCTCAGCTCTCCCAGAATGGTAGTTTCAACTAACCCTCCAAATCCAAGCAGGAGGAAGCCGCAAATCCACCTAATGTCTAGAATAATAGGCCATCTCGGCTAAGGAGGATCTTTACACCCATACCAATGACCTACACAGCCCTCTTCCACCAACTGTTGCAAAAGAACATGATCACAACGGCCCCGACAAAGCCCTTGGAACCCTCGTATCCCTGGAGCTACGACCCTAATGCCAAGTGCGACTACCATGAAGGGGGCCCGGGCCACACCACGGAAAACTACTGGGCGTTGAGACATAGAGTGCATGTCCTCATAGAAGGAGGGTGGCTCAATTTCAAGGAGGTCGGGCCAAACGTAAGCACAAACCCTCTTCTTCCTCACGGGGGAACATCTGTCAACGTCTTAGATCATGAGCCCACAGGACAAGGAACCTGAGGGCAAGTAGTCTTCTAGGTTGCGGTAACCGAGCAAGCTAAGATCCCATTTCGAAAGCTGCTCACCATATACTACGACCCGGTACGAGCACTATGGGCTCCTCTCATCATCAGCGTCTCCACCCAGCCTGCATACCGCGACAACCACGCGGTACCATGGCGATATGAGTTAACAATGCCGGAAGCACCTAAGGAGGAGGAGCCCGCAAAGGAAGTTACTAACATTGCTGAAAGTGGGGGCATTACTAGAAGCGAACGCATCTACACTCCGAAAAACCTCTGGGGTAAAGGGACTCACACCCCTGGCAAGGAGACTCACTCCCCCACTCGAAGAACATCGGCCACAAATACCCTAGCTCCGGCACCCGAAAAAGAGGCCGAAGAATTCTTGAAAATCATCCGGCACAGCGAATACCAATTCCTCGATCAGATGAACAAGACCCCGGCACGAATTTCACTACTATCTTTGCTACTCAACTCTGAGACCCATCGGAACCTCCTCTTGAAGGTCTTACAAGAAGCCCATGTAGCCCATGACATAACTGCGGAAAGATTCGATAGCCTGGTTAACAACATCACCAGTAGGGGCCACTTGACTTTCTCCAACGATGAGATACCAGTCGAAGGAAAAGGTCATAACCAGCCACTCCATATCTCGGTAAGGTGCGGTGGCTACATGATTGCCTGGGTTCTGATTGACAATGGATCATTCTTGAATGTCCTCCCCAAGGCAACATTAGATAAACTGACCCCTATAGACGCTCAGTTAAGGGCTAGCTCGGTGGTGGTGTGAGCATTCGATGGGTCAAAACGGGAAGTCATGGGGGAGATCTCCCTGCCTATTCTCATCGATCCAGCTTTGTTCAACATTAATTTCCAAGTCATGGATATTTGGCCAGCTTATAGTTGTCTCCTTGGGCGACCTTGGATACACGCAGCAGGAGCCGTGCCATCTTCCCTCCATCAATAGGTGAAGTTCATTAACGATAACCAAATAATCAGCATCATGGGTGAAAAAGAGCTGGTAATCACCACCCTTGCATCCGAAGAATACATTGAAGGGGATGAAGCTGGTAATCACCAGACCATGACTTTTTGGAAATGTAATTTGATCTTGTAACTCGCCCAAATGACTTCAAAATTTTAATAAATAAAGTTTTAGCATGCATTTTCATTTTTCGTCCAATCCGTTTGCTCTTGTCTTTTTCTTGTTTCGCACTAAAAATGGGTCTTCTCTAAATAACTAGTAAAAATAACCCAATAAGCCCAATCGATAACTAGATCATGATGCTCCCCGAGGACCAAGAAAAAATGGCATTCATCACTTTGTGGGGTACCTTTTGCTACAAGGTAATGCCATTTGGGCTTAAGAATGCAGGAGCAACATATCAGTGGGCCATGGTAACCCTGTTTCATGACATGATGCACAAGGAAGTTGAGGTTTACATGGACGATATGATCGCAAAGTCAAAAACGCTAGAACAGCACATAGAGGACCTGCGAAAACTCTTCCTGAGGATCCGCAAATATAAGCTATGGCTAAACCCTACCAAGTGTACCTTCGGGGTAAAGACCAGTAAACTACTTGGCTTCGTGGTCAACGAAGATGGCATTGAGGTAGACCTAGATAAGGTTAAGGCCATCAGGGAAATACCAGTCCCCAAGTCAGAATTAGAGGTCAGGGGATTCCTGGGACGAATCAACTTCATATCCCGATTCATCTCCCAATTAACGGATACCTCAGCCCCATTTTCAAGCTCTTGCGAAAAAAGCAATAGAAGGAATGGGACTCAGAATGCCAGGAAGCCTTTGACAAGATCAAGCGATACTTGGAAAATCCCCTGGTCCTCGTGCCAATAACGCCAGGACGACCGTTGATACTTTACTTGACCGTATTGGAGGAATCCATGGGTTGTATGCTGGGGCAGCAGGACGCCACAGGGAAGAAAGAACAGGCTATCTATTATCTCAGTAAAAAATTCACCAAGTGTGAAGAAAGATATTCAGCACTAGAACGAACCTGTTACGCCCTCGTCTGGGCCGCTAAAAGGCTCAGGCCATACATGCTGTCCCACACTACTTGGCTAGTAGCCAAGAGTGACCCGATCAAGTACATCTTCGAAAAGCCCACCCTGACAAGACGAATCACGCGTTGGCAAATGGCGTTGTTTGAATACGACATCCTTTATGTAAGCCAAACGACCATTAAAGGAAGCGCTTTGCCTGAACAGCTAGCCTACCACCCCGTGACAGACTCGCAGCCATTAAGCTACGAATTCCCAGATGAGCATATCGTGGCAGCCGCTGCAGACATGGCTCGGCCCGATAATGAATGGATAATGTGGTTCGATGGAGCCTCCAACATAGTAGGAAATGGGATCAGAGTAGTCCTAATCTCACCTAGCGACCAGTGCTTCCCTTTTGCCGCCAAGCTGGGCTTCGATTGTACCAATAACATGGCCGAGTATGAAGCTTGCACGATGGGCCTCTTGATGGCCTTGGAATACCAGGTGAAAAGACTTTAGGTATTCGGGGACTCGGCCTTGGTTATTTATCAGCTCCGTAGAGAATGGGAAACAAGGGACACTAAGTTGATCCCATACCACGACCATGTAAGGGAAATCATGACAACATTTGACGCAATCACGTTTTGTCACGTCCCCCGCGAAGAGAATCAAACGGCAGACGCGCTCGCCACGTTATCTACAATGGTGCAAGTAAACGAGGGCCAGGAAATGATAATCCAAGTCCAACAGAAATTGCAGACAGAGCGTATTGTCAATGTCTCACCCGCGGAACAACAGAACCAAATACGGAGCCATGGTACTTCAATATAGAAAGATATCTCGAGAAAGGCGAGTACCTCGACGAAGCCTCTAAAAATAGTAAAAGAACACTGAGGCGCTTGGCCTCTTGGTTCTTGTTGAGTGGGACCATACTATACAAAAGAAACTTGGATATGACACTCCTCTGATGCGTAGACGGCCAAGAGGCTGAACAGATCATGAAAGAGGTACACGAGGGGATTTTTGGCACTCATGTAAACGGACACGCCTTGGCTTGCAAAATCCTTCGGGCAGGATATTACTGGACCCGAATGGAGTCAAACTACTACCAGCACGTTTGAAAGTGCACAAAATGCCAAATCTACGCCAACCATCTCAACGTTGCTCCATCTGCCCTACACAATCTCAATGTACCATGGCCATTCTCCATGTGGGGCATCGACGTGATCGGACCTATCAAACCCAAGGCGTCCAATGGGCATAGATTCATCCTGGTGGCCATTGATTATTTTACCAAATGGGTAGAAGCGGCCTCCTACTCTTCTGTCACACGTAGCACGGTGGTACGGTTCATCAAAAAGGACATCATATGTCGATATGGTCTCCCAACTCACATGATCACGGACAATGGCACCAACCTAAACAATAAGATGATGACCGAACTCTGTGAGCAGTTCCGTATTTTCCACCACAACTCCACACCCTATTGTCCCAAGATGAATGGGGCAGTGGAGGCGGCTAATAAAAACTTGAAAAAGATAATACAGAAGATGGTGGTCACCTACAAAGATTGGCATGAGATCCTACCGTACGCGCTACATGGGTACCGTACATCCGTACGAACATCCACCGGAGCAACCCCGTATTTGCTCATGTATGGCACATAAGTAGTCCTGCCAATAGAGATGGAGATACCCTCCCTCAGGGTATTGGCTGAAGCTAAATTGGACGAAGCCGAATGGGTCCAACAACGGCTAGACCAGCTAAACCTCATCGAAGAGAAATGACTCATTGCCTTGTGCCATGGCCAGCTGTATCAAAGACAGGTAAAGAGGGCATTTGACAAGAAAGTCAAGCCCCGCGTTTTCCAAATGGGGGACATGGTGCTAAAGAAAGTTTTACCTAACCTCAAAGACCATAGGGGTAAATGGGCACCTAATTACGAAAGACCATATGTGGTAAGACAAGCCTTCTCTGGAGGAGCATTGATCTTAACCAACGCTCAGGGCCAGGACCTGACATACCCCGTCAATGCATATTCGGTCAAAATGTTCTACCCCTGAAATGCCTCCAGCGTAACCTACTAAAGGGTGAAAAACTCTCGCATGGCAAAAGGAAAGTCAGGGAAGGCACACCTGAGGGTCAAATGGTTATTCATCACCGAGTCTTTAACATTGGAATCCTATCTAGTCTGTAATCATCGATAAAGCAATAAAACAGTGTTCACTCTTCTCTTTTTTCCCATTTTCTTTGCTTAGTTTCTTTATACCTTGATGCATGCTAAAATTTAGGGCTAGATGAACAAAGTACATTTCCAAAATGCGCCAAGAAACGGTAGCTTCCTAAGCAGGGCCAGGGGGGTTAGCACCTCAGCTTAGCCCACAGCCTGCGACGACTAGTTTCAACAAACCCGTTCCTCGCATAAACTCCTACGGGACAAAAGCGAAATCGGCATAAGCAAAAAAAAAAAAAAAAAAAAAAGAGTTACACCTACCCCTCACCCAATCAACTCACCCACACTCCTTTCGATCCAGTCTCCCATTGTCTAAACTACACACCCCCATAGAGAATGACTCGCCTTGAGCCTGAGTATCTCTCGGCTCTTGAGAAACCGAGTGGTATTCGGAGCCGACAAACCGAGTGGTATTTGGAGCCGGCAAATCGAGTGTCTCCCCTCACCCGGCTCTCGACGCCCGAAAAGCCGACTCATCCACGTCCCACGCTCCCATCTCTGCCCAAGTCGGCTAAGTAGCCGAGACAGATAGCCCAGACCTCTAGCCCTCCGACTCTGCGGCCACAGTCTTGGCTTCCGCAGTCTTTAAGGTTTCTTTATCAGAAGCAAGGATAGACTCCACCTCCATCACCCTTGACTGAGATTCAACAAGAGTAGATTTCAGCGGTACCACCTCAGCTTCCGACAAAGATGCCTTCGTCTTCAGCAAGGCTATCTCAACTTCCGATGAAGATACCTTGGTCTTCAACGAGGACGATTCGGCTTGAGAAGCAGCAAGCTTGGCCTTTAGGTCTTCTATCAGCCTCTTTCATTTTCTCAACCTCAGCCAAAGACTCGGCCCTGGCCTTTTGAGCCTTTTCCAACTCCTTTTTATTAATTGCCTCTTTGGCCACGATCTGCTCAGCCTTTCGCAGCATCCCTCGCCAAATTTCCAAAAAGGCCATTGAACGTGCCATATAGGCAGTCACCATGTCAATGGAACTTCCGGCCCCAACCGACACCAACAGCCCTCAGTCATGTTGAGGTATCCGACTCATTGGAAAAAGCCCTCGGATGTCGAACCCGGTGCCCCATAGAGAATTGGTAGTGAGAGGAGCTACATAACAAGGTAAACCGCCATGGGGAAAATCTGGCCCTAAAGTCACCACTACTTTGCCTTTGGGTTGAATAGGCAAAGATGGTGGAGGAGGAGGAGCATTGGCCTTCCCCTTTTTAGCAGCCGTCTCCTCTACCGTTGTAGAGTCAGCCTTCCATTTGTCTGCCTCCTTGTCGGACACGGCTAGGGCCATCAGCTTCTCAACCACAGGGGTCGATTCCTTCTCGGCCAAGCTTACGGCCGACTTCTTCTTAGCAGCAGTTGCAGTAGTCTCAACAACGGGGGCCTTTTGGCCAGTGCTTCTAGCGTCATTGGTCAAGCGAGCCTTCTTGATCAACTTAGCCATATCAACACCCTGTTTCTTCAGCATACCTGCAAGCCAAAACACAGCACATCAGTACATTCAGCGCAAGGCCGAGTCTGCAGAAAGTAACCACTCAGAGGCACTTACTCTTCAGGTGGAGAATAGCATTGCTAGTGGAGATCTAGGATACTATGTCCCGGTAGTTCATTCCTCTTGGTAGGCTGTCCAGTATCTGCAATTAAAGCTTAGCCTCTAAAGAAACTTGGCCCCTCACCAACTCCTTGAATTTAGAGGGTTCCCACTAGTACAGTGGAAGGGGCCGAGAGTCGACACAGAAAGCACTCGCCTCCGATGCTTGAATCTTCACGAACCCGCTCTTAAAACCCTTGTAGGAAGCCGTGTAGGAGGTGAAGAGCCCCGTGTAGGAGGTGAAGAGCCCCGTATTGGGCAAAGGCGTCAAGGAGACCCAGCCCACCGATTGGTCGACTCGAGTGGTGTAGTGGCTGAGGAAGACAGCGGTAGTAGGTAGCAGCCCTAGCGCCAGGCATACTACCTTGAAAGCCTGAATGGCGGCCCATCCATTGGGGCGTAGTTAGGAAGGGGCTATTCCCAATACCCTCAAGACGTCGGCTTCAAAATAATCAAAGGGGAGAGTAACCCCTAAATCTGATAGCACCGTCTCGTACATGTAGATGAATGGGCTTTCTCCCTCCTTAGCGGTGTGGCACACCCGTTCCTTCTTGCCACAGCGCAGCACCTTCAGCCGACAGGCATGGGAGCCGCGAACTCATTTTCCTTCCTCTACAAGAGACCCCACCTCAGAACGGGTCATCTCGGACAAATTCTCCAACACATCCTTGTAGACCCACGCAAAGGAATCCACCTGTGGCGCCAAAGGCATAGGGGCCTGTGAAGAAGCCCCCTCAGCCACTACTACAGGCATGGCCTTCAAGGCCTCACCCGACGAAGAAGAGGAAGAGGAAGAAGAAGAGGAGTAAGTCTCAGAGCTTGAAGTACCTGACATGGTGGTGAGGAGCACGAAATTTAGGAAGGACGCAAGAAAGACGAAGGCTTGAGAAGAGGGAAGAATCAAAGAAACGTAAAAGTTGCAGCAAGTTAGATGCAAATGGAAATGGGAATGAAGAAAGGGAAAACAAATAAAACACAAGTAAAAGCGCGCGCTTCTCACATTAAATGCCCACCTTGGAACCCCGCGACTAATAATCAGGGGTTTGCGTTTCTCTAGAACGGCGCAATCATTGCGCCACCTTGCAATCAATACGCCTCAGGAAATGAAAAGGCTTGTTTGAAGGGTGGCGAGGCGCGTCCCTTCACGCGAAACCCCTCAACTACCCCCAGAAGTTCAAAAATTGGAGCCACAAAAAAAAAACAAAAAAAAATGAAAAAAATGAAAAAAAAACATAAAAAGGATGAAGACAGGCCCAAATAATCACGGCCCATTATCTCACCTGGGCCCAAACACACTCCCATATAAGGGCCGCCTTCGTATTTGCACCTCGATCTCGACCGTCTCCGCGTGGGCCGTCTCTGTCTCGGCAACCCCTCTTTTGACTGCCTCTATCTCGGCTTTTTCCGCGTTGGCCGTCTCTACCTCGGCCCAAGGGAAGCCATCATGACCTTGGTCCGACTCCAAGAAGCACACACGTCAAGTTTCCCAGCGTCATCACCTCCACGATGGCTTGGGAGAGCACTGCCCCTGTTCCTTCAATTTTAACATTTTCCTTGCAAGCCTAGGTGCCAGCCAGTGTGCACTCGGCTTGCCACTTTTACTTTCCAAGCCTAGGCGCCTGCCAGTGTGCACTCCACTTGCCACTTTTACTTTGAAAGCCTGGGTACCAGCCAGTGTGTACTCCGCTTGCCACTTTTACTTTGCAAGCCTGGGTATCAACCAGTGTGTACTCCGCTTGCCACTTTTACTTTGCAAGCCTGGGTGTCAGCCAGTGTGCACTCCGCTTGCCACATTTTCTTTGCAAGCCTAGGTGCCAGCTAGTGTGCACTCTGCTTGCCACTTTTACTTTGCAGGCCTGGGTGCGAGCCATTGTGCACTTCGCTTGCCATGTTTTCTTTGCAAAGCCGGGTGCCAGCCAGTAAGCACTCCGCTTGCCACATTTTCCTTGCAAGCCTGGGTGCCAGCTAGTGAGCACTCCGCTTGCCACTCTTTCCTTACAAGCCTGGATGCCAATCAGTGAGCATCCCGCTTGCCATTTCTTTCACTACAAACCTGGGTGCCAGCTCATGGATACCTAGTCCTCCAAAACAAAAGCCACACAAAAAACAAAAATACTAGATGCCAGCCAGTGGATGATCCCGGATCCCCCTTGCTAGCCTAGATAGCGGCAGAGGAATCCAGTATCGGGTGCGACCCCATCAAGCCCATTCCGATTCTTTATTTATGCTCATCCAAAAGGGTCACTACCTCTCTTGGATAAGCACAAATAAAGAGGGGACAACTGTTGCACCCCAAAATTGTCCAGCCCAAGCCCGTAGGACCCAACCTTTCAGAATTGGCCGAAACCCCAAAGAGTCAACCCAACACTGGGCCGAGACCACTAAGGAGTCATCCCAGGACCCAGTCAAACCTGAGACCGCAACCCCAAAGAGTCAACCCAAGATTGGGCCGAGACCACTAAGGAGTCGTCTCATGACCCAATCAAATCCGGGACCGAAACCAGAAGAGGAGACCGAGTCCACTCCAGCTTGTGGCGTGAAGTCAAGGCCGAGTCGCCCGAATATCTAGGCGAATCTTAACCCCCGCGCAGAAGTAGGGGTTGTGGATAGACGGATTCGGTTTTCAGGCCAACCACCACCACTATGCGGAGCCCAAAGGCAGCCACCTAGCGGTTGAGAAAACGCTATATAAACCTCAAACGCGAAAGATTAAAGGGCATGAAAAATTAAAAAAGTAGCAAGGGAATAGAAAGACGGAAAGTTGATGATTGCCAAGAACATAAGGAGCAGGCACTCCAAGTCCAGACTGAAAGGCAAGCAGAGATACTGGCCGACAAGTAAGGAAAGCTTATCCGCTCCCAATTCCAGGTTGGTTCCTTTACCCTCGGTTTTAATATGTTGCATGCTTAGACTAGGGTATGGTTTGATCATGCCGTCAGGTAGAAGTCCTGTTACAAACCCCCCTCTCTCGAGGCCGAGTCTGTCTCAGCCGAAGAGAAACCAAAACTAACCTATAACCAATCCAGTCCCATCTATCCTATTAAAAGCCCAAAACTACGTTGACTTGGACTCCTCTAAAGCCGAGGTACGTAGGCATAAGGGGCACACTCCTATCAAGTCAAATCGTAAACCCCCAACAAAAGGAAAGCCTGGAACATTACAACGCCTTACCCACACTAACCTAAACCTGAGACACCTCACTAGACCCAAACACAAGTGACTCCCCTATCCCTTACAACTAGCCTAGGGTAACTATCCCGTGATAGACACATTGGGGGCACCTTGTGTTCTCAATGTGTAACCAACTCCCGAACCCACAACTTTGATCCTAGACCAGCCTTTCCCTATGTTTCCTGACATTCCTAAGAAAAATGTTGATGGCAACTCCTGGCGACTGAGAATGATTCGGCCATTGAGAGGCTGAGACGATCTCAATCGATCTCAAACTGGATACCCCGTAGGTCACAATCTAGGTTGTGACATTAATGATAAAAGCTTAAGTTAGATATCAAGTCTCATAAACTTATGTATCTTTATATAAGGAGTAGGTCACAAAACAAGAAAGGAGCATTTAAAAAAGATGGATCTAATGCAAAATATTGCACCTGTGATAATATTATTATTTCTACATAGAATTGTGAATTGTTTTGTTTGGGCATTATGCTCAACAAATTGTCATCTCGAGTTTATTTATTTGCTTATTTTCTTATGTTTTTATTTTTTGAAATACAAAATATAAGTATTATTTATATTTAATTAAAATTTCTTTTTGTTTGATTATTGCGAAAGTCTTACTAATTTAAATATATATATATATATATATGAGAGAGAGATGATAGATCAAATTTTTCTAAGAGTAACTTTAAGAAAGTTATTTTTCATTCTTACCATTCACTTTTTTGCAATCTAACAGTTCTAACAAGTGACACATATTATTCATTAAATTGCAAAATTACAAGAAAATGAATGGTGAAAATGAAAAATAACTCTGAGTTATTGTTGGAATAACTTGATTTCTTTGTGTGTGTATATATATATAGATGAGAGATCCACTTACTCCAAGAATAACGCTAAGAGAGTTACTTCTTATCTTCACATTTCATTTCCTTGCAATCTAATAGGTTCAATAAGTGACAAAGTTAGTCAAATTATATATGTAATAACTTTGTTATTGAGAACTAAGTTATTAAACTAGTTCAATAATGAGGTTCTTTCTATTTTAGAATAGTTAATGGAGTTTTAAGTAATATCAAATTCAAAAATAAATTGAATTATAAAATATTATTTATATAAATTTATATTTGTCTTAATAAACAATAAATTTATAACTTTATTACTAAGATTGTAATATTAAATTACAATCGCATTATAAAGAACAATGGTGCGATTTTAACAATAAAACATACAAATCAAGAGGTTAGTAATTTATTTTTTTTTAAAAAAAAAGAAAATCAATCATCGAACTCTCTATATCAGTATTTCATATGTATTGGGTAACTTTCAACTAGGTAAAAAATGATTTGTATTCCCTACCTTTAATAACTTTTGTCAATGTTATGTGATAAGGCCCAACATAAATAATAATTTATATCTTATGTATCGCATTACTATCTAACTACAAAATTGTATTAGAATTATAGGGTGTTTATATATTTTGTATAACTTTTTTTGTTTATTTCTAAATTAAGTTTATTTATATATACACATTACTAAATTTTTTAGTATGAAAATGATATTTTATTTTTGCTTAAATATATTTTTAGTGTCTTAAATGTGAGTTGATTTTATTTTTGGTTCCCAAATTTAAAAATAACTCTTTTAATTCTCCAATTTAAAAATAGCTAGTTTTGATCATCAAAATTGATACCCTTATAAATGGTTGACAGATAAAGTTATTTTCTTACAATTTTAAAAATAAAATTCATAAAGAATTTTAACTCCAAAATACAACTTATAAATTAATTTTAAGATTTATGCTCCAAAATACAATTTTGTAATTTAATTTTAAAATATGATTTGTGAAGATTTTAAACAGAGAAAATAAAAAAATCATCTTCCTCCTATTTTGGATTGCTCAATCACGGCCGTAGAGGGAGAAATTGAATGTGTTGGTTTGATTTCTGATGTGAGTGATTAATTTGATCAACACTTGACTAGCCAAATTAACAGTCAAGGTTAATATAACCCACGCAGCAATATTGTTGCCATAGTTGTCAGGGTGGTTTCTCCCACTCATGTAGTCAACTGCTTAAGCTCCGCTCAAATGCATGCCACCACAGGAAAAGTTGTAATGGACAGAGAATAAAAACAAAAAGTGCTGAATATAGCCAATGTGGTTTTGAGACAATATTGATCTTTAGAGCAGGAAGATGAGTCCTAGGACGAGGATGAGGACACGACATTGAAAGTTGAAATTCTATAAGTGGAGAAAATAATCAACTATGATTAATATAAATACTAGTTGTTTTGAGTTTTCTAATCAATACATCAAAAGTTTAAATGTGAGTTTAATAAAAAAAACTATATTAGGAAGATAATATCTATAATTTGGTGTGTTTAAGATTTTCGACGAAGATTAGTCATTGATAATGCTGTCGACACATTATCAAATAACTAGATTTCCCTTTATTTTTATAGTGTAGGGGTTAACTTAGGTTGATTACACACTCTTGCTATGCCTAATCTTCTTGATTAGAACCAAAACGGTACGTAGAAAAGGGGGTTTGAGCAAAACAAAATTATCAAAAACAAGTAATCATACAAATAAGAATTGATACAAAAAAGAATTAATCTCAACAGAATGGTGTAACATCAATACAAGGATTCCATCATGCACTTTGTTATCATGGTTCTCGTAAGGGAGCAATTTCATATCAACCTTTAGATAATCATCTAACATTCGTCCATACATATTAAGATCACAATCGTGGCCCCTAATTAGCATGAATCAAAGCACAAAATTGGATGGTTTTAGACAATCTAAACCTTGATTAGATTGAGATTAATCAATCCTCTAACCTAACGTAACCCAAAATCTCAAACAAATTTATGATCAAGAAAACAGGTCAAGAATTGGAAAAAGAACATAATAGAAATTGCATGCAAAAAGATAAAGAACTCAAATCGATTGCAATCCTGAATCTTGAATTGATAACGAAGATAGCTTTCCACATTCATCGTCATAGAAGACATAGTAGAATACAATTGAGAGGAGAATGTAGTATAATACAATTGATAATAGAGGAAAAACTTCTTCCAAATCCGAGAGAAACTGTCCACACTCCTAAATGTCAAAAATGTCAAAAATGTCTTCAATTTAACAACCAAACTCTAACTTTTCTAACTTCTCTCCTTATATACGAATTATAATAACTACTAACCAATTAACAACTAATTACTAATCAATTAACAACTAACTATTAACCAATTAACAAACTAACTATTAACCAAGTAACAAACTAACTGCCAACCAATTAACAAACTAACAACTAACCAATTAACAAACTAACTAACTAATTAAAATACGTAACTAACTCCTTAACTAAACTACCTAATTACTTCTTAAATGATCACATGGTCGAAATTGCTAAGGAGAATGAGTTTGGACAGAAGCTTGAGCAGCCCAACAAACCCACCAATCAACGAGGAAAATTCAAAGTGGTGGAGAGGTAGTGGCTTCAAGTCCATTTTTGACATTGTAAATGGGGAACTGGGTTAAGTTGTAGGAAGAAAAGTTTTAGATCTTCATCTTAACTTTCTAGGGCTACCAAGATTGTCCCATTTGGAGGTTTGTAGTTCTAGACATGGTGTGTACAAGATAGCAACCTCATAATGAAAATTAAGTTCAATAATTAACAAAGATTAGCAATTACCCTCAATGGCCCAATACTCAACCAATTTGTGATTATTAGCCACAAAACAATGTCAAATATGTCCAACATAAGCTACTATTAGGTGTCTCAAAAATACTCCATCAGTCATCGTGATAGTAGAAACTTCACATCAATCTCATGAATACAAAGAAAAAAAATAATACAATAAGAATCCATAGTTCGTCACTGATTAGTAGTGCTCCATGATAGAAACACCATGTATATAACTTTTTTGGTTGAATAGAGGAGTGTTTTCTTTTATTTTGATTTTTATAATAAACTATCACAAAATATATTTTAATCAAAACTAAAATCTTTCTATAAGTTGTTAAGTTGTGGTAGCAACAAAGTGTTGATACATTTTTTGGTTTACAATTTGTATTTGAAAGTTGTTTTGAATTATAAGTTTTTTTTATCTATAGAAATTGAAGAATATATCAGAGAGTTTACAATAATCACATATTATGCTCAACTAAGTTATATTTCACTAATTGAATTATTTATTAAAATTATATGTTCAAGTAATTTATTAAAATAAAATGATCGAAATTAGCATATTTATATGATATTTTTATATAAATATTATAATTTTATTTTATGTTAATTAGTATAATGGTTAAATATCTTAAAGTATAATATTAAAAATAATAGGATAAATGATTTTTATAATATAATGTTTAAAATAAATACTATAATATAAAAATATTTAAAAAATAACATAAAAATAAAATAAATATATTATTTATCAGTATCAATATCTTTAAATATAAATCTGAAATAATAAAATAAATAATATAAATTATATGATGGATAAATAAATACTCTAACATATAAATATCTAAAAGATGATAATAAAAATAAAATAAACTTATTTTCAGTTATTATCAATATATTCTGTAATAAAAGGATAAATTAGTAAAAAAAAAACTCATGTAAGAAAAGGTAAAAATAATAAAATACTATCTTATGGGTGGAAGAAAAAAAAGTTCATCTTCAGTAAAAACAAAGATGAAAAAAAACTTTAATAAATATTTTAAGAAAAAAAAAGTCTAAAAATTAAAAGCTAGCATTTAAACTTCTAGCTGTGTATAAAGACTAATAATAGCAAGTATCGGTAAATAGTTTTAATGAATAAAATATAATCTTTTGATTGTTTGATATATTATATATATGAAAATGTTAATTTTAGCAAGTTAATTATTGTATCTTTTATTCCAAAAAAAGATTGTATCTTTTATAGATCAAGTTAAAAAAAAATAAAGTTTTGTCGGTATCAACTAGAATTATGTGCTAAGGATTTTAAGAATATCTTCTTCATTGATTTTAATAAATATGTTAAATATATGAATTTTAATATCACTTGTCATTATGAAAAAAATCTATTTCATCTTTAATATGATACTTCGTTAGAATTTATAAGTTAGTTATTTTGTTTTAATGTATGATTATGACATTAATTTCTACAATTAGAATAAAAAAATAATTGCATTAAATATATATAAAATAAAGAATAACTAAATTTAATTTGAATTTAGTTAGTCATAATTTGAGTAAAAATTATGATTATTGATTACCGTTCTTTAGATCGAAAGTCAATCACTGATATTCTTGATAGTGACATTCTTTAAAATATCAAAGATTATAAATTTAAATAATGACATTCTTTAAAATATCAAAGATTATAGGATAAGAAAAGTCAAAAGATATTGATTGATTAGATATGTATAACCGTATCTTACAATATAACCATTATGTCATAAATTCATTCTATAAATTTCACTGTCTACTAAAAGTCCAATTGCAATAGTTATCGTGGTGAATTAGTTCACGTTATTGAATTCTTCTTTCAAGTGGTGAATCAAAGTTGTATTCTTTTTTGTTAGAAAGAGCTATAACTCTCAATCAGGTATGTATCATGTATATATTTCATGTATATGTTTCATTTGTGTCCCTCTATATGTCTATAACTGATGTTACAAATCATACTTTGTGTCAAGTTCCTTCTTATTTCTTAATTTCCATTCAATGATTTGAATCCCTACTAAGATTGTTCTTTGTTTTGAACATTTAGTACTTTAGCCTTTTCGTAATACCAATTCGAAGGCAAGAAGATGTCGGGTTCAATGGTAGACAACTTGTACATGTTTGATGATTTTACAGATTTGGATCACAACAACATCACAGAGAATCATAATGTTGTTCCAAGATCAATTTTTGAAGACGGTGTTTATATCTTTGATTCCATTGTCTTTTCTCACAACATGGAAAACAATGTCACGAGTTTAGGGTCAATTGAAGATGGTGATTATATTTTTGATTCCATCGACTTTACTCACAACCACAACATGGAAAATAATGGTAGGACTTCAAGAGTAGAGCCAGCAAATCAAGAGTCTATTCAAAATCTAGAAATGGTCACAATTCAAGAAGAGATGGATCAATCTTCAGACTCTATGTTGTCATGTTCTATATGTCTTGGAGTACTTTCAATTGGATCACAAGCAATTCGTATGCCGCATCCTTGCTTTCATATTTTTCATCAATCTTGCATCACAAAGTGGCTTAACATTAGCAATACATGTCCTTTGTGTCGTAGGACTATCTAGCCAGAAATCAACCTTTCAACATTAGTACATACAGGATCTTTTACATTATGCTTACAATTTTGTTTTTGGGTGGGGGTAAGTATTTTTGTTTTGTGCTTGTGTCCATTCTTATTGGGGTGTATGTACCATGTATATGTACGTTGAGATGGATGTTATGAGTTCAATTTCTATTATATTTCTTTTGAATGATAAAGGGTAGTCTTTCTATTTTCTTTTCAACAATTTTTATGGGTGCAAGTGATGGAAAAAATCAATAAGGCACATGTAACGATGCAACATAAGGAGTAATCACAAATAACAATAACAACAACAATGAAAAGAATCACACAAGAAATACCAATATTTTTAACGTGAAAAAACTCTCTCAATGTGAGAGGTAAACATTATGGATTATCAGAATTAAAGAAATCAATCCACTATGATCAATTAGGAATACAAGAGTGTTCAATCAAGAACACAAATTTATACATACAAGCAATCAACTCAATCAAACAACAAACTTTTTAAAAGGAGAATAAGAAAACAAAGAATCAAAACAAAATGATATTAATCATGCATTGATATTGCATCTTCCACTATTGATACGGTTTTAGTATTGCAACTTCCGCAACAATATGCTATTTTATGCGGAATGGTCCCATAGCAACAATATTAAAGTGGAAAAAAAATTTATAAGAAAAATATTTGTTCTGTACGACGAAGACGGACAAAAAATTCACTAAAATCTGTTACTGAACGTTCTTATCAAAGAAAGGTTCTTATACCCGAAACCCCCTCATCCTTCTCTAATTGTGAAACTAAACCATTTCTTAAATTTAAGAACTTTTACATTTACTATTTTAGGAAAATAAAAATTCAACCAAAACCCATGTCAATTATGTGATAAAGAAGGAAATTGTCAAAGGAGACAATGTGAAACAAAAATTTGCACCTGGAATTACAATATAAAAGAATATCAATTGTTGGAAGGGATATGCATAAAGGTTAGTCAATTACAATTATTGGAAGGGATTTTAATGTGATCCAAGAATTACAATTAAAAGATATCATCTGAACCCCTTTATATATATATATATATATATATATATATATATATTTATTTATTAAGTGTAAAATTTATAATATTCAACATTCTATTCTTGAATAATCTCATAACCCAATTGGTATATATATATTTATTTATTTATTTATATATATATATATATATATATATATATATATATATATTTAATATATATTTTTTTTTTTATTCTTGAATAATCAATTGCCAAGATAAACTCTTTTATCCTGTAATTTAGAGTTAGACATAATTTGATCTCAAAATTTAATACAAAAACGATTATACATATCTAGTCAATCAATTTCTTTTAACTTTTCTTGTTTTATTATTTATAACTTCAAATAATAAAAGTAAATATTTACCAAACAAAAATATTATAATAATAATAAATATGTAAAATATTTTATTAAGATGATTGCATTGATTTTAATTTAATAATATATTTTATTTCTTATTTAAACTTTTAATCTTTTATATTTAAACTTATATTCTTTTATATTTTAAAGAATGTTACTGTCAACGGTGATTGATTTTCCACCTAAAGAACAATAATCAATAATCTTAACTCTTACTCAAATTATAACTAACTACATTCAGTATTAAATTTAGATATTCTTTATTTTATATATATATATAATTTAGTTATTCTTTATTATTTTATTCCAATTTCTGGAATTAATGTCATTGATTTTTAGACTTTCATGATTAAACTTCATTGAATATTTGGATAAATTAATTTGTAACAACCCAAAATTAGAGTCAACCATTCATTAAAAGAAAATTAACATATAGATTACAGCAAACTATCATATCAAAGATGCAATAGATTTTCTCATAATGACAAGTGATATTAAAATCTCGTATATTTAGCGTATTTATTGAAGTTAATAAAATAGATTTTATAATTAATAACGTATATTTATTTATTGAAATTAATAAAATAGATTTTTAAAATAATTCTAAACCGATAGAAGTCTTTTTTTTTTTTTAACTTGATCTTATAAAATTACAATTTTATTATTTTTCACCTTTTTTTTTAATAAAATGATTTTTGTTACTAATTTTATCCTTTTATTAACATAATATATTGATAATGATTGAAAATGATTTTTTTATTATTATTTTTAGATTTTATATATATTATACTATTTATTTTATTCATTATATAATTTATACTATTTATTTTATTATTTTAATTATATTTAAATATATTTTTTTTAATAAGTTTTATATTTCTTTTATTTTTATGTTATTTGAATATTTTTTTATAAAATATTTATTTTAACTATTAAATTATAAACATGATGTAAATACCTTTAAAAAACAAAAAATAAAACGTCTTTGCCCCCTCTTCACTTTTCATTTTTTTTTTTTTAAACTCTAAGATAGTTTTCCTTCCAAACTTATAAGATAGAGTTTTTTATTTTTCAATTGCTTTTTTTTTACCTATTATTTTTGTTAAAAAACTAAAAAATATATTTTTATTACAATAAAATATCCAAATGATTGAAATATGAAAATTTTAAAATAACAATTTAGATATTTATATTTACCTATGATAAAATTACATTTTTTTATCCAAATATCATATAAACAAGTCAAATTCTATAATTTTATAAACGATTCCATTGTAATTTTTTTTTCTCGAAAGGAACTTGAATTTCTTTGTCTATTTTTCATCGTCCTCACCGCGATTATAGTTGCGACACATTATTTATTATATTATTTGTAATATTATACTTAAAGATATTTAACTACTATAGTAATTAACATAAAATAAAATTACATTTTTTTTATCAAAATATCATATAAACAAGTCAAATTCTATAATTTTATTTTACTCAACTACTTGAATATATAATTTTATTAAACATTTATAATTCATCCGATGGAGTCTAGCTCAGTTGGTTGAGTTTGGTACATGAGTGTTGTAACCTCTCTATTACCATCTTTGATTATGGCTAAAAAACACTTGTCAATAAAAAAACTAGCGTAACAACTTTCAACTACTATCTACCAACTATTAGTTACAATTAAGGGTCTATTTGGGAATGGTTATGAGTGCTAAACCAATATTTTGTACATTAATATTATATCTTCTAAGTAAAATTCTGAATATTTTTCACATATCTCATACATAATTCACTTTTTTTTTTTTTTGAGATTAATGGAATACATATCCACAAATAGAGAAAGAAAAAATGTAACAAAAATTAAGGACTTTTAACTCCCAAAAGAGGAAGCTACAGAAGATTAGCACAATTGTGCAACTTCTAGCACGTCTGTGCTTGCCTCTGAGTTACACAACACGCTTGTGCTCACTCCATATCACTTTAGAATCAACCAGCACAACTATGCAACTATAAGCATGCCCGTACTTGCTCGAGAAGATGTGCAACATGCCTATGTCAAGCCTAGCACGCCCATGCATGAACACAAAAGACACTCAGAATAGTCGTGCTCATGTTGGCATGCCCATGTACAATCGGGAAAGGCAGCCAACACGATCATGCTCAATTGTGCATGCTCGTGCAAGCCACCAAGAAGCCCTACTTCGCATATTATAAAACGAAGTAGCCTAGGAGCTGGAAAATTATTCATGACACATGCCATTCCATTCCATCATTCCTTAGCTTTTCATAATTCATCATCTCTATCCTTCCAGCATTCTTCTCAACTCCGAGGCTCCTTAAAAGGCACATGAAGGCATTTGCAAGGCTAAAAGCGTAGCACAAAGTGGAGGAGTCAAACCTTATGCTTCTATGGATTTTTGGTTTTCCTTATTTGTTTGTTTTTTCTTATCTTTTATCATATGTATGGGTAGCTAAATTTCTCTTAGGGGTTATGGTGTAGTTGTGCTTAGAACTTTTGATTACTCTTGATTACTTTTTTGAATGTAATTTTCTGTTTTCAACCTTTTACTACTTAAATTATCCTATTGCTTTAGTTATTCTTGCATGTTAACTAACTAATTAGAAGTGGTCGTACCTTAATTAGTCGATAGAACTATAGGATAGTTGAGTCTAAGAAAACTACACGACCAACCTCTTTCCTTGGAATTTTGATTTGACCAACAACAGTTAGCTACTATAAACCTCAAGCTTACTTAAGTATGTGTTTATAAATGACTAGATAAGAACCATCCTACGGTAAAGATTATTAGGGGTACTAGAATAAGGTCCCCTAACAACACTAAGAAGTAAAATTAGTAACACACAAAGGTAGGATAAGAGAATTGCATAAGATTAAGGTTGAGAGTGAAAAACATAACGAACCTAGAACTCTTAATTCAAAAAGAACTAAAATCAATTCTCCTTATTTGCTCTCTTAATTTTTTGCTTTATTTGTTTCTTCTAATCTTTGCATTACATAATTTTTTTTTCAAATTTGATTGTCTAAACTACATAAAAGACTATTAGAAATTGACATACTAGTCCATTGGGTACAATATCTAGACTCGCGTCTTTATTATTGTCACGATATGACACATTTCTCCATAAGCGTTTACCAAATTGCACCAACTTTTTAGCATTATTATTGGGGATCGAACCCCAAGTAACCTGTGTGACAGGCAAGAATACTCACTAGGCCATGCCATTCCCTCCTCCCACTTGTGAGCAATGTGGGACCGTAGGCCATGTGGGAAAAGATTGCCGGATGGAAAACTTCTTCACAGAGGTTGTAGAAGAAGCAAAGTTCATTGGCCAAAACTAAAACAACTCGTATTCCTTTCACTATAATACTGATTTAAGGGAACATTCTAACTTCTCTTGGGACGGGCAACACGTAAGTCAAGCTAAAAACATCTACAGATCATCATCCATGCAACATCAAAACTAGGGACAAAGTCAATAGGAAAATCGACAAAGCTTGCAAGACTCAATAAATCGATTCCTCACCAAGAATGATGAAAGACTCAAAGCAATGGAGACTTAGATATCCACCTTGACCACCCTTATAACCCAATAGGTCAATGACTCACCACTGATCCAAATTGAGCCATTCCCAAAGGAAGATGTAAAGGTTGCCACTCTCAAGAGTGGGAAGGAACTTTTACAACCTTAAAGAAAGGAGAGCCAAGCGGGTCCTCCTAAAAGATTAGACCATCACTCAAGGCTAAACTAACACCCCTGACAAAGGTAAATACATGGTAACATTAGGCCAAGTAAGTGTTCCATTCCCCCAAAGGCTAAAGGATGAAAAGACAAATAAGTAGTTTGCTAGATTTTTGGAAATATTTAAGCAGCTGCACATAAACATTCCTTTTGCGGAGGCCATAGCCACTATGCCTAAATATGATAAATTCCTGAAAGAAGTCATCTCTAATAAAAGAATATTAGGAGAGTTTGAGCTAGTGGAACTTAATGAAGAGTGCTCGACAATAGAATTAAAAAAGTTGCCATCAAAGCTCAAGGAACTGCGGAGTTTCACAATTCCTTATACCATAATGAACTCCCACTTTGAAAGAGGTCTATGTGATCTTGGCCCAAGCATTAACCTAATGTCTTTTTCTATGTTTTAAAAGATGGGGACGTAAGAACCCTAGCCTATTAACATATATCTTCAACTTGAAGATAAGACCATAGCTCATCCAAGAGGAGTAATAAAAAATGTCCTTGTAAAAGTTGACAAATTCATCTTTCTTGCAAATTTCATTATCCTAGACATGGAGGATGATAAGGATGTCCTAATCGTCTTGGGACAATCCTTCTTAAACATAATAGGAACCCTCATTGATGTTAGACAAGGAAAGCTAACATTGAGGTTGATGAGGAGGTAGAATTTAGAATCTTTGACTATCTAAAAAGCCCATCGATCTTAGCTTCTTCTAGCTTCATACAAAAGATGAACCCAATTGAAGCATTGGTAGCAAGCATGCTTTCAAGGGAAAGGAGGAAAAAATCCCTTGAAAAAGTACTAACCATGAGAAACTCTAATTAGGACACAAATGAAGAAGAGGAAAAATTTCTCAACTATCTTCAACCTTAGCAAGAACCAAGGCCCTGGAGAAGTTGGAAGTTAGAGGATTTAGGATAAGGGTAGAAGTGCAAACAACTGAAAAAGAACATCATTATCAAGCATCATGCAAATTGTGAATGGTTGAGAGATCAAGGAGACCTTCCCTAATGAGTGTCTTCTATCCATCGCCTCATCCTTTCCAGGATCATGGTTTGCAGACATAGTCAACTACATCATCAGTTGGGTCTTTCCACTTAACTTCACCCCACATGAAACGAAGAAGCTTCATACAAACGTAAAACATTACTTATGGGATGACTCATACCTTTTTAAGTTTTATGGGTGAAGGAGAAGATAACACACAAGAAAAAATGTTGATCAATAGTTTTTCGAAAGCACAATTATTTTATAAATCCACTAGCTAATTATGGTACGATGTCTAATAATTAGTTAATTAGGCATGCATAGGGTGATCATTTATTTGCATGAATATTTAAAAAATAAAAATAAAACAACATAGTAAAAAAGAATAAGATACTCAAATGTAATTAAGACGGGGGGTCCCAAACACAAATTACACCATAACCTTAAGAAGGGTTTTAGCTACTCATGTTCATTGTGAAAATAAGACAAGTTAAGAAATACATAAAGAGAAAGAGAAAATAAAAACAATGGAGGGTAGAAGTTCCATTTCCTTACTTCTCCTAATTCCATAGGCTTGTTATGGTCTTAAGGTTCTCTTAGAATGCTAACAACTAAAAAAAGGAAAAGAGAGAGAGAAAGTGGGAGAACTAGAAGTTCTAGAACTTATGGTGGATCAACATGATTGTGCTGGCAATGTGCATGGCCATGCTGCCTACAACATACATAAGTATGGTTTCTACGATCTAAGCATGGTCATGTCGTGTCTTGTATGACCATGATAATTTCTCGCAACAACATTATATGTTATAGAAGCCTAGTACGACAGTGTTGAGTCTTACATAATTGTGCTGCAGAATCTAGGGTGTGCTTATCTATGAGAACAATTATGCTAATAAGGAGGATGACTATGCTTCTCTTTTTTTACTATGTTGCCTCCCTTTGACCTTCGTACACAACCATGCTTGTTGAAGCATGATTGTGCTTCTTCTTTTGTGAGTTTTGCCTTTTGGGTCCAAAAATTTAAGTTTCACTCCTTTTTCTTTTTTTGGGCTTGTGTACTTATGTTGTATGTAACTCAAACAAAAAGGGTGAATTATTTGTAATAAAAGTTAAAAAGAATGCATTTGTGCCCCAAAATTCCCCTCTCTAATATACACAAATTTAGTCTATGACAACCATTTATATGTCGAATAAACCTAATAAGTGTAAGTACACCTTGTTCCATTGTTTTAGAGAATAGAAAAGGAGAAAAGTTTGAAAGGATGTTAGAGCAACGAGAATGAGAACTACGAAGGATGTCATTTCAATTTTGGAATTTTTTCATTCCAAGTAAATAAGAGTGAAAATTGTCTCAATCAAGGGTGTGATTGTAATTCTGGATAGATGAGTTAACAGTAGAACCCAAGTTTGTTGTTTTTGGTTGTCTCTCAAGAGGAGATTAAACTCCACTGATTAATTGTGTCCATTAGTGTGATTTATTGTGTTGGTTGCTCTTGAAAAGGATATTAAACTCTTTGTTTTAATTGTGTGAATTAGTACTAATTGTTGTGTTTGGTTGTTTATGAAGGAGAGATTAAATTTCCTAGATTAGTTGTATGAATTAGTATAAATTTTGATGAATTGACTATGATTATAACTTGTTGGTGCCTAAAATTTGAATGACGTAGAAAGCCTCTAGCATTCCCCTAGTAAAATTGAGTTTTTAGGTAAAAATATGTGAGGTGCAACCTGATGATCCTCAAGCACGTCCATGATCAAGAAAAGCAGGCTCATGTTGGGTTCTATACGTTGAGCATGCTCGTGCTCAAGATGAGCATGCTTGTGCAAAATCCTGAAGCCCAATTTGTTGGATAAGAGTGAAATGAGAATATAGGATCCCTTTAGTTGGAAAAATAAATATAAGTGATGAGTTGAGGGGCAATTGAGAATGTAGATTACCCTATGGGTTAATAGATGGGCAACAACTTTAGTAGAATTAAATAGTAAGAAGGAAAACAATGTACTAAAAATATAAATATATTTTTGTTTTATTAATTTACCCTTAACATTACACGATAATTTTAAAACTTTAAACATTGTACACTTGGTAAAGAATTCACATTCCCATCACAACAATCTCATAAAACGAAAGTATTATAATGGTGCTCCAAAGACCAATTTTCCTAATCAAATCACAATTCACTTAATTTAATAATCAAAATATTTAAAAAATCTCTATTGCAACACACCATGATGTCATATTTATCAGAGCATAAAATTAATAAAATATATCATAAAATAAATGAAGTAGGTAAAAGGAGCTCTAACTTAATCTTCTTGCTCGTGCTCTACGTTACCTGAAATGCGATCAATCCAAACATAAGCAACACAAAAAAAAAAGGAATGAGAATCCATCTCACTACAAGCTCGTGATATGAGCATAAGGTAGGTAGTATGAACAACAATTATTACACCATACGTAATCACCTTGCATTCCATATATGCACATGAATTATGGTTATGCACTATATTTACTACTCCATATGCAATATAGTATCAAATCTAATCTAGGAAGTAGTCAGTGGGAAACACTACATAGCCTTATGTAGTTAGCTATACCACTTTAGAATGATTTCCTTTCGTAGCACGTTAGGTACTACTCGGTTTGCATCATCTTGTATATTGATTTGTGGGATCAGTCAAGGCCATTGGGATTTTTGTTCTGAGTAGCCCTTAGAAGTTCTAGTGGTCTTACCACTTGGGTTTGTGTCTACCTCCTTACAACTCAATTTCGTTGAATGATGCATGTCACATAGCTCTTTTATTATTACTCTTTGAAAAATCTCACAACTCATCATAATTAGTAAGCATTATTCTTGCCTCAAACTAGGTCACTCACTAGACAAGTGTCACTGGAGTCCATCCTTACCATCTCATAGGTTAGATTACAAGTTACAATGACACTCATCCTCAATTACTCATTTCTTAGTTTATATCACCTAATTCTAAATATAATGCAATGCATCTCATCTTACACATAATAACTCAGCATATAATGCATAAGTTCTTGATATAACAAGTTGTAAACACATACAAGTATGTTTAGGGTGCCACAAGCGTGCACCCAGAAACATAATTATGCATGATCAATGCAAGCCTTGCACGAGCTTGCTCATCAAACACGGGCGAGCCCTTCTTGAGCATAGGCGTGCTCATTAAGTGTAAGTTTTCTCAACTTGAGCATAAGCGTGCTCATCATTCTACAACTCATGAATTTCCAGATTTTCATCCAGAATCGCAAATCTTTATAGGAACTTGGGGTTCTTCTACGTTATTTTCAATTTTAATCAATTTTACAACAACTTACACAAGAATTTCATTTTAATCCAAGGGGTTTAATCTCCCTTTTAGAGATACCCAATAACATAATTTTTTTCACAATTCAATCAACCTAATATAGGGAGTTTAATCTCCCTTTCTGATAACTAAAACATGCAAATTTATCAAGATAAACAAAGCAATTCATAAACCAATCTATTGGTCTTTAAAGAGGGGATTAAACCTATGGGTCGTTGTTGATTTACAATGACATTCTCATGATTTTTATTGTGTTTTTTTGTCAAATGAGTGAATTGAAATTTTGTTCTTGTTTCTAGGTTTTATTAGATTGAATTTCAAAATTGAGGATTCTGTGATTTAATGTGCAATTGAGAAATTGTGTTATGTGTTTATGTCTCTTTTTGTGCAAAATTGGTAGAGATGAAGTGAACATAGAAAATCCATAGGTTCCCCTATATTTTGGATGAGTTTTATGAAGAAATAGTGAAATCGTGAAGTTGTTATTTTTCGCACTTGCTAGACAACGCCTTGCACTTGTTGGGCAAGAACCTGTTGATCAAGAGAAAATCTTCCTCTTGGGTACTATTTACTGGGGGAGCAAGAGGACTCATTGAGTGAAAATGTGGAACATGGAATGATAACTCATTGTAGTTGTATTTTTTGAGTGAGTACAAAACTTGTTGGAACTCTTTGTGGCTCAATTCACTGAGCGAGTGCTTTGACTCACTGAGCCACTAGAAATGAGCTCTACGTGGCTCTTAATCACTAAGAAAATCAAGGATTCTCAAGGAAAGTTTGAAGGAATGGAACCCTAAAGTCTTACTTGTTGAGTGAAAGAGTAAAAGCCAAACAGTAGGAACTCTCTATGGCTTTAATGGCTAGGTGAGCTTGGGCCTTGCTGGGCGAATTGATAGAGCATTTTTGAGGCACCTAATAGTGACTTATTCTGGACATATTTGACATTATTTTCTAGTTAATCATACATTGGTTGAGTCTTGGGTCATTGGCCTTAATTGAGGATTGTTGTTAATCTTTGCTTATTTTCGGACTTAATTTTCACTATAAGGTTGTTATCTTGTGTAGGCCATATCTGAAGGTACAAACCTCCAAATTAGATAATCTTGGTAGCCTTGGAAAGCTAAGACAAAGATCTACAACTTCTCTCTACAATTCAACATAATTCGACCATTTGAAGTATGAAATATGGACATGAATTTACTGCCTCTACACCACTCTAGACTAGACTTTTCCTTGTAAATTGGTGGGCTTGTTGGGCTGGTAAAGCTACTGATTTAAGTCCATTCTCCTTAGCATTTTCAAGCATGTAATCATTAGAAAGTTTAGTTAGGAAGTTAAGGAGTTAGGGAGTTAGTTAGTTAGTGAGTTAGTTACTTAGAAACATGTTGGAGATGCTTGAGTTTTGGGAGGAGTTGAAAGGATTGCTTGTAGTGGAAGTTTCCTTTCCTCTCCAAAGAGTTTCAGCTACATTTTTGTTGTAGTTTCCTTTGCACCTCTTTGTAATGCATTAGATTTGGCCATGTTGATTGACCTCAGCCCTGTAATCTTCTTGTTCTCCTTTTGATGATATCATGCATTCCTAAGTCATGTGCTTTGAACCATGTGTTAGGTCGTGACACGTCTTCTTCATATTGTGGCACGTCCCCCCCTTGGGCCCAGCTCCTTTCTCTCTTATTCTCCCTCTCGGTTGCTTCAAGAGCGAGAACCACTTCAGGGATATAAGATTTGTGCAGATTCTTGCCTCCTGGTGCTGACTTAGCTGGATCAAGGGATCACACATTCTTGGGATGCATGAGATTCTTGTCCCTTTTGCTTAGCTGGATGAATCCTTGTCTCCTCTTGCTAACCTGTCTGGATCCAAGGGTCCTTTCTTGATTTAACTGGATCTGAGGGTCCCACGCTCTTGGGATGTGTAGGATTTTTGTCTCCCTCTACTAACTTGGCCGGATCTGGTGATCTCTTGTTTACTTGACCGAATTTGGGGGTCCCACTGTATAAAGTGTGTAGGCTTTGTTCTCTTCCTTATCGGACTGAATCTGGACCCCTTTTACTTAGGTGGACAGATTTGAGGTACCATACTTGCTGGGCGAGTGAGTTTAGTTAGGCAAATCCTTTGAATCAATGCATATGTACAAGTACAACGTAGAAAATAATTCTTCTACCATTCGTAGGTGTCGCATTTTTTCATGGATCAATAAGCTTCTGATTTTTTTTTTTGGCTGATAGTTCGGTTTTTTTGTTTTTTTTAACTTATATGAATGGGGATTAAAATATATAAATATATAATTAGTATTTTTTAAATAAATATATAAGAATTAAAATTTATATAAAATATTTATAATTATGTATTTTTTAAAATATCCAATGACATAGAATAAAAATTATATTAAAAATTATATTTACATAGAAAATAAGTTGAATATTTTTTTTCAAAATCCAATAGATTATAAATGTCAATAATTACTTTTGCATGGCGCCCAGAATCTTTATAAGTTTATAATAAAAAATAGTATTTACGTTAGCTATACTTTTTATGAAAAACTTTTATTAGTTATATTTTAAAAATTAATTAAATTAGAATGATTTATGTTACTCACTTTATAATCTTTTACGGTAATTTATTTTTATATTGCTACAATTTTGAAAGTAAATTCTCACAAATTTCTTTTGTGATTAAAAATCCTATTTATTTTTTTTCTAATTTTTATTCTTGACCCACACACTCTATACTAAAACTACTTTTGAAACTTCAAAACAATAGAAAAATAACAAAGTAAAATGAGATTTAGGATATAAAGAAAAAAAACATGAAAGGAATAGTGATAAAATATTTGTTTATTAGTTTTAAAATTCAAATTCTCAATTTTTTATATAATATTTGATTATTTATAAGTTTGTTCCATTGACAAAAGTTAATACAGTTATTTAATTAAAATATAATTTTTATAAATTTTAAAATAATAATATTATATTATAAAAAATCATTAAAAAGAAAAATAAACGATCATGATTTTTAAATATTTTATCCAAATAGATTCAAAATACAATAATCTCAACAATAAAAATTATGATAATAGAATATTTTATAAAAAAATAATATTTAGATATTATTATTTACATAATCTAATCTTAAAATATATATATATATAATATTAAAAAATCCAGGGGACAGAGGCCCCCTGCTACACAGCACATACCTCCGTCACGTGGGTTGGTGGTAGATTGGAGTAAGAACGGAAATTGCGTGAAAAAGGAGGGTATAACTGATAATAATAAAAATATTACTTGAATATATTTTAAGTTTTTATAATATTGTGTTTAGTTTTATTCTTTATTTTGTTATTTTTAGATTCTAATATATTTTAGTTTTATTTTTTTAATTTTTATCATTAATTTAATTAGTTTAGTTTAACCTAATTTAAAATTTAATTATATAAAAATAAAAATATTTTTAAATTAAGAAAGTTATTTTTTTTTATTTTAAATTTAATATATTATTTTTAATGTTATTTTTTTTATTTATAATTTGGAATTATTGTAATATAATTTATTTTTTTAATATATCTCAAGTAGCGATTTTGTCTCTAAAGACAAAATAATTTAAAATATAATATATTAAAATAAATTATATTATAATCAGTCAAATTAATGAATTAATATATAAAAACACATAAAATAATATATTAAACTAAAATTTAAATATCTAAATTAATAATAATTTATTTTGGAAATAAAATGTTAAAAATATATTAATGAACGAAAAAATAAAAATAATATTAAAAATAATAAAATCATCATTCATAATATATTAGAAAATAATTTATAAAAGTAAATTATACGTAATTACCTTATTTTAATAAATAATAGATTCGTTACTTAATTGAATTGTGAACATAAAAATAATCTAATTATTTCAATTTAAAATATTATTTGTCACCTTAATTATCTTAATTAATAATATTCACTTTACTAGCTATATCAATACTAAACTAATTAAAGTTATACTAGTGACAAAATTAACTGAAAAGGTAGCTGAAATCTAGAAATTGGTCGTCAGTAATTGAAAGTTGTTAAGCTTTCTTATTAGATTATAAGTATTTTGTAACACCTTATTTTTGTCTATTTATTATTATTTTTAAATATTGCTTTTTAATTATTATTAATATTATTAATAAGTGATTGAGTAATTTATATTGTTGCTAATTAAATAAATAGTAATTTGGAAAAATATGTGCAGTTTTAAATTGAGTTTTAATTAATTAAGGTAAAAAGCTTGTCCAACAAGTATATAAGTTGTATCTGTGTGATAGTTTCTAAAAGGGGATTAAAATCCTAGATTAGTTGTTGATTTACTATGAGATTTTTATATGATTTGTGTTATGTTTTATTGTCAATTGAGTGAATTGAAATTTTGTTTTTGTTTCTAGGTTTTGTTGGTTTGAATTTTGAAACTAGAGATTCCATGATTTGATATGTAATTGAGCAATTGTGTTATGCTTTGTGTCTTTTTGTATGGAATTGGTAGAGATTAAGTGAACATAGAAAGTTGTTAAGTTCCCCCATATTTTGGATGAATTTTATGAAGAAAAATCATGAAGTTATTGTTCATTGGACTTGTTGGGCAAGGCCTTACGCTACTTGGGTGAAAATGCGCAACAAGAGGAAATCTTCCTCTAGGGTCCTATTTGTTGGGTGAGCAAGAGGACTCATTGGGGGAAAATTTGGAACAAAAAATGGTAACTCTCTATGGCTATATTTGTTGAGTAAGTACAGAACTCATTAGGCAGATATAAGCCTTAGAGGAACTGTGGCTTCACTTGTTCCGTGAGTATGGAGGGGGCTCATTGAGTGAGAGTGTGAGAGTTAGAGAGTTGGAACTCTTCGTGGCTTGGTTTGTTGAGCGAGTGCTTAAACTCACTATGCGACTAGAAATGAGTTTTCTTTAGCTCTTAATCACTGACCGGGTCAGGGATTCTCTAGGAAAGCTTGAGGGAGTGGAACCCCTAAAGTCTCATTCATTGAGCGAGAGACAATCTTACTAATCAAGAGAGTGAGAGCTAAATAGTAGGAACTCTTTGAGACTCCATTCGCTAGGCATGCTTGGGTCTCGTCGAGAAAATGAGAGTACTCAAACTTCCTATAATCCTTTTGCTAGGTGAATAGGTGAAGGTCAGCTTAAGGCTTGTTGTAGTCCCTAATTGCTAGGAAAATGGGTATACTCACTAGGAAAATCCCTTGAATCAGTGCATGTGTACAAGTATAATGTAGAAACTAGAATTTTTCCCCTATACAAGACTTGGTGTGACCATCATTAGTGATAATTAAGGGGATTGAGGAGGTTCGCCCATGGTGTGGAGTTCCGACTCGAGACTCTTAGGTGTGGTGATGAGCATATGCATTGTGCGAGCATGTGCATTTTGTAAACATGAATGAACTGTGATTGATTTTGAATGAATGAAATGTGATTGATATATGAGCATCTGTTAACTGTTAGTAATTGTGTACGGTAATGGGTGGGATTTGGGGCATTATCTGCCTTTATATATGATTGAATGCGATTTCTCACCGTACTTTCTCTTGTTGTTTTCTTTTAGGTAATGTTGAGGGAACTCATGGTGTCAAGTTTTGAAAAGGTGGGATCTTGCTTTGATTAGTGTGACATCGGGGTTCTAGAAGTTAGAATAGTTGCTCTATGCCTTGATGTTTGAATGACTTATTTTAAAGATGATGATGACTTTAGTCTTCTCAATTATAATGTTTAGATCTAATACCTCCTTGAAAACTTTTTGCCTACCTTTTAATTACCATGTGAACCTTTTATCCTTAATACAAATTGTGCTTTTGATTTTAACTATTACCCTGTCTTCATTTTATTTATTTTATTAATTTAATTTAAGTATTCGGGATAAAAGTGTGTCACACTTGGACTTAGGACATATATATTATCTTGTTGAACTATATATATGCTTTTATACACAATTGTCATTGTATTGGAATGATGAGAACAAGATATGAGAATGTGTGATATAAATATGGAGGGACAAGGTCATAATTACAATGGAGGCTTGAAGAACATATCACTATTTTAAAAGGTCACATGAGAAGAGGGAGGCTAAGAAAACTACAAGAAGAAGTGCATATATAGATGAGTCTCCTTGAGGACCAAAGAGGGTCCAATAGTGGTCAAGCTTTGTATACCTTCTTTTAGTATAACTATGGTCCTTTATGAACTTTTTATAAACCTTTTAAACCACTATTTCTAAGTGGTATTTTCATGTAATAAACCTTAGTTGGCTTGTAATTGGGCTTGAAAGCCCAAAGAGTGCATTTTGGCCTAGTGGCCACTTTTCGGTCACCAATTTTTGTGGTTCCTTTGATGTTGTGTTTATGGCTTAGCTATAGGGCTTGCATTTTGGGCCTTTAGGTTAGTCTTAGGAATAGACTAAGGTACCTAATCATGATGAGTGCATACCTATATAAGGCTTTATTGTAATTAGCTTAATCACTTCTTGATTGAATGAAAATTGTGTATTGCACTTGTGAGAGACTTTCTCTCTTCTCTTGTTCCTGAACAAAGACCCTATTCTCATCAAGTTTCCAAGATGCTTGTGGAAAATCTTACTCTTTCATATCTAGTCCTTAGGGATTATTGGTGAAAGCTTAATCTTTTTCTTGTTTATATCTTTAATTTCTTTCAATTTAGATTCCTAATTCTAGACCTAGTTTTTATGTGAATATTCTAACTAGTTGTTATTTGTGGATCCTTGGATTTAACAATGTGAAAATGAATTAAGGAGTTATGGGCACCAAGACAAATGACCTAGTCTTGAAAGGGGAAGATACCTAGGCCTATAAGGGGCAAGGATGGTCCTCACTAATATGTGTGTGTTGTGGATAAGTAGCCTAGCCTTGGCGAGGTGAGGATGAGCCTCATCAGTCTAATCTTTGTGAAAGAGAAACTATGAAAAAAATTATCTGAACATGCATTGTATAATGTAACAATTGTGAAGGAAAGTAGATACGAACCAATTAGTAAGGTTAGTAGACCTAAGGGGCTACTCGATATTGAAACCCTAATGGTTGAGCTTGATCCTATGAACAAGGGCATACAATGCAAGCTAAGTAGTCTTGATGTGCTACCAAAGGATTTCATGTTAGTGTAGTATGACTAACCTAAAGGTTGAGGCAAATTATCCCTAGCCTACTATTTCAACTTGTGATGGTATCACATGCACAAGAAGTAGAAGATATGATGCATCTCTATCATGGCGTATACATTTTGATATATGTATATAAGTTGTTAGTTATGAATATGTGGTTTATTGTTTATTGTGTGCTCTATCCAGCCTTGTCGAGGTACTCTTTCATAGTAGTAAGATGTATTCTCACTCTTCTTTATTTGTATGTTGCTTATGTTTGGGCTGATTGCCACTTATAGGTAATGTTGAGCAAAGACTCAAAGATTAAGATGCTAGTCTACTTCATTATTTATATATATATATATATATATATATATATATATATATATATATATATATATATATATATGTATGTATATATATTATTTTTGATTGACATTTTATGATTGTTATTGGGATTTCAAAAAATATGCATTTAAAGCACCATCATGTTTGACTTGAATTTGTTTCTACAGTGGTTTAGAATATTAACTCTTTAAATATGAGTGAATGAATGAAATTTTAATTATTATATATTTATTTTAACTAAGTATGAATGCTAGATGGGTAAAATGTATCACATGTTTGGTAAAATTATATGTTGAAGTAGATGGTAAATTTGAAATGATAGAACTAAACACATTCCTATGGTTTTATATATTTTTTATTTTACTTTTATTAATTAGTATAGTGAATAAAATATCTTAAAGTATTTGTAAAAAAAAGTTGAAATATAATGTTAAAAATAATAGAATAAAAAAATATAATTAATGTAATTAAAAACAAACAATATGATATAAAAATATTCAAAATATAAAAATATAATCCATTAATATCAATAAGTTTAAGTATAATACTAAAATAAAAAATAAATATTATAAATAATATAATAATTAAAATAAATAGTGTAATATAAAAATAAAATAAACCTATTATTTATCATTATCAATATAATATATTATGCAGTAAAAAGATAAAAATAATAAAACTTTTCCTTATGTAAAAAAGAGTAAATATAATAAATTCATCCTTTATGAATGGAAGAAATACAATATATATATATATATAATAATAATAATAATAAAACCTTGTCATAGATAAAAGGAATAAAATAAATAAATAAATATTATAAGGAAAAAATGAGAATAAAAAATGCTAGTTGATAAAGGGACGCTCTTCTCCAACTGGTCTTTCTATTTTTTTTAAAACAATTTCTATTATGCAAGAGCATATTTATTTATATCAAAAATTAATTGCAAAATTAGGCAATCATCTATCTCAGTATTTTATCTGTTTCACAACTACAGAGTGAAGCAGAATGTCAATTCTTACTAATTATTTGAATAACTTTTGAATAATTTTTGAAATTATGAAGTTTTAATTTAGTTATTTGAATAATTTTTGTGGATTACTAATTATTATTACAAAATTTAGTCCACTCAACGACCAAATTTTCACAATAACTTTAATTATTAGATTGCGTGATTGATTTGGAATGAGTTGCTGTCAAGTAGTTGAGGTGTCAAGTTGTTAAATTGGTTAATAAGTTGGTTCTCTCTATTTTGGAATAGTTAATATAGTTTCAAGTAGTGTCGGATTGGTAATTGTCCAATTTTCATAAGTTATTTTTATTCAACATTATAGATTTATGTTCTGTTTTAAGGATTATAGCATGCTTTCACAATTGTTAGTCTTGTCTAATTCTGTTTTACCTTTTCAGCAGCTCTTCATAAATTGGTAAGTTTCTTCACATTATTTCATTGACTATCTTATTTATTATAGATTTTATTATTCATTGTAGAAATTAGAATAATTATTTTAAGTAAAAATATTTTTAGTAGTTAATTTTTTTTTGTTCTTCAACGAGAATAATTTTAATTATTTTTTTAACATATTTTTCGATTGATCATTTTTAATATATTTACTTTCAAATTAAAATTTTAATTTGTAATATTTTTAGATTTTTAAATTTATTCATTTTTATTTAATAACTTGCATTTGATTAATTTATATATATTCCTAATATTTGATGTGTTTCTTAAAAATAATAATGTGACAATTTAATATTCTTTATAACCAGATAAAGTACATTATTAAATGAAAATAACATACTTGTTATCTGATCATTTATTAATGATAAAAGCTTAAGTTAGATATCAAGTCTCATAAATTTATGTAGCTTTATATACGAAGTAGGTCACCAAACAAGAAAGAAGCATTTAAAAAAGATGGATCTAATGCAAAATATTGCACTTGTGATAATATTATTTTTTCTACATAGAATTGTGAATTGTTTTGTTTGGGCATTATGCTCAATAAATTGTCATCTCGAGTTTATTTATTTGCTTATTTTCTTATGTTTTTCTTTTATTATTGATATTATTTTTATTCATTTTGTGATTCATGTTCTTTTATGTTTTTATTTTTTGAAATACAAAATATAAGTATTATTTATAATTAATTAAAATTTCTTTTTGTTTGATTATTGCGAAAGTCTTATTAATTTAAATATATATATATATATATATATATATATATATATATATGAGAGAGATGATAGATCAAATTTTTCTAAAAGTAACTTTAAGAAAGTTATTTTTCATTCTTACCATTCATTTTTTTGCAATTTGACAGTTCTAACGAGTGACACATATTATCCATTAAATTGCAAAATTACAAGAAAATGAATGGTGAAAATGAAGAATAACTCTTTGAGTTACTATTGGAGTAACTTGATTTCTTTGTGTGTGTGTATATATATATAGATGAGAGATCCACTTACTCCAAGAATCACGCTAAGAGAGTTACTTCTTATCTTCACATTTCATTTCCTTGCAATCTAATAGGTTCAATAAGTGACAAAGTTAGTCAAATTATATATGTATTAACTTTGTTGAGAACTAAGTTATTAAACTAGTTCAATAAGTAGGTTCTTTCTATTTTAGAATAGTTAATGGAGTTTTAAGTAATATCAAATTCAAAAATAAATTGAATTATAAAATATTATTTATATAAATTTATATTTGTCTTAATAAACAATAAATTTATAACTTTATTACTAAGGTTCTAATAATAAATTACAATTACATTATAAAGAACAAAGGTGGGATTTTAACAATAAAACATACAAATCAAGAGTCTAGTAATTTTTAAAAAAAATAAAATAAAAAAGAAAATCAATCATCGAACTCTCTATATCAGTATTTCATATGTATTGGGTAACTTTCAACTAAGTAAAAAATGATTTGTATTCCCAACCTTTAATAACTTCTGTCAATGTCACGTCATAAGACCCAACATAAATAATAATTTATATCTTATGTAGCGCATTACTATCTAACTACAAAATTTTATTAGAATTATAGGGTGTTTATATATTTTGTATAACTTTTTGTTTATTTCTAAATTAAGTTTATTTATATATACACATTACTATATTTTTTAGTAAGAAAATGATATTTTATTTTTGTTTAAATATATTTTTAGTGTCTTAAATGTGAATTGATGTTATTTTTGGTTCCCAAATTTAAAAATAACTCTTTTAATTCTCCAATTTAAAAATAGCTAGTTTTGATCATCAAAATTGATATCCTTAAAAATGGTTGACGTAGATAAAGTTATTTTCTTACAATTTTAAAAATAAAATTCATAAAGAATTTTAACTCCAAAATACAACTTATAAATTAATTTTAAGATTTATGCTCCAAAATACAATTTTGTAATTTAATTTTAAAATATGATTTGTGAAGATTTTAAATAGAGAAAATAAAAAAATCATCTTCCTCCTATTTTGGATTTCTCAATCACGTTCATAGAGGGAGAAATTGAATGTGTTGGTTTGATTTCTGATGTGAGTGATTAATTTGATCAGCACTTGACTAGCCAAATTAACAGTCAAGGTTAATATAAACCACGCAGCAATATCGTTGCCATAGTTGCCAGGGCGGTTTCTCCCACTCACGTAGTCAACTGCTTAAGCTCCGCTCAAATGCATGCCACCACAGGAAAAGTTGTAATGGACAGAGAATAAAGACAAAATGTGCTAAATATAGCCAATGTGGTTTTGAGAGAATATTGATCTTTAGAGCAGGAAGATGAGTCCTAGGACGAGGATGAGGACACGACGTTGAAAGTTGACATTCTATAAATGGAGAAAATAATCAACTGTGATTAATATAAATAGTAGTTGTTTTGAGTTTTCTAATCAATACATCAAAAGTTTAAATGCGAGTTTAATAAAAAACTATATTAGGAAGATAATATCTATAATTTGGTGAGTTTAAGATTTCCGACGAAGATTAGTGATTTGATAATGCTGTCGACACATTATCAAATCACTAGATTTCCCTTTATTTTTATAGTGTAGGAAAACGGTATGTAGAAAAGGGGGTTTGAGCAAAACAAAATTATCGAAAACAAGTAATCATACAAATAAGAATTGATACAAAAAAGAATTAATCTCAACAGAATGGTGTAACATCAATACAAGGATTCCATCATGCACTTTGTTATCATGGTTCTAGTAAGGGAGCAATTTCATATCAACCTTTAGATAATCATCTAACATTCGTCCATACATATTAAGATCACAATCGTGGCCCCTAATTAACATGAATCAAAGCACAAAATTGGTTGGTTTTAGACAATCTAAACCTTGATTAGATTGAGATTAATCAATTCTCTAACCTAACGTAACCCAAAATCTCAAACAAATTTATGATCAAGAAAACAGGTCAAAAATTGGAAAAAGAACATAATAGAAATTGCATGCAGAAAGATAAAGAACTCAAATCGATTGCAATCCTGAATCTTGAATTGATAACAAAGATAGCCTTCCACATTCATCGTCATAGAAGACATAGTAGAATACAATTGAGAGGAGAATGTAGTATAATACAATTGATAATAGAGGAAAAACTTCTTCCAAATCCGAGAGAAACTCTCCACACTCCTAAATGTCAAAAATGTCTCCAATTTAACAACCAAACTCTAACTTTTCTAACTTCTCTCCTTATATACGAATTATAATAACTACTAACCAATTAGCAACTAATTACTAATCAATTAACAACAAACTACTAACCAAATAACATACTAACCAAATAACAAACTAACTACTAACCAATTAACAAACTAACTACCAACCAATTAACAAACTAACAACTAACCAATTAACAAACTAACTACTAACCAATTAATAAACTAACTAACTAACTAAAATACGTAAATAACTCCTTAACTAAACTACCTAATTACTTCTTAAATGATCACATGGTCGAACTTGTTAAGGAGAATGAGTTTGGACAGAAGCTTGAGCCGCCCAACAAACCCACCAATCAACAAGGAAAGGTCCAATTCAAAGTGGTGCAGAGGTAATGGCTTCAAGTCCATTTTTGACACTGTAAATGGGGAACTGGGTTGAGTTGTAGGAAGAAAAGTTTTAGATCTTCATCTTAACTTTCTAGGGCTACCAAGATTGTCCCATTTGGAGGTTTGTAGTTCCAGACATAGCGTGTACAAGATAGCAACCTCATAATGAAAATTAAGTTCAACAATTAACAAAGATTAGCAATTACCCTCAATTAAGCTCAATGGCCCAATATTCAACCAATTTGTGATTATTAGCCACAAAACAATGTCAAATATGTCCAACATAAGTTACTATTAGGTGTCTCAAAAATACTCCATCAGTGATAGTAGAAACTTCACATCAATCTCATGAATACAAAGAAAAAAAATAATACATTAAGAATACATAGTGCGTCACTGATTACTAGTGCTCCATGATAGAGACACCATGTATATAATTTTTAGTATAGTGGTTAAATATCTTAAAGTATAATATTAAAAATAATAGGATAAATAATTTTTATAATATAATGTTTAAAATAAATACTATAATATAAAAATATTCAAAAAATAACATAAAAATAAAATAAATATATAATTTATTAGTATCAATATCTTTAAATATAATTCTGAAATAATAAAATAAATAATATAAATTATATGGTGGATAAATAAATACTCTAACATATAAATATCTAAAAGATGATAATAAAAATAAAATAAACTTATTTTCAGTTATTATCAATATATTCTGTAATAAAAGGATAAATTAGTAAAAAGAAACTCATGTAAGAAAAGGTAAAAATAATAAAATAATATCTTATGGGTGCAAGAAAAAAAAGTTCATCTTCAGTAAAAACAAAGATGAAAAAAAAGTTTAATAAATATTTTGAGAAAAAAAAAAGTCTAAAAATTAAAAGCTAGCATTTAAACTTCTAGCTGTGTATAAAAAAGAACGCAAAAAACATTTTAAAAAAATTTATTTAACAAATGATTAAAGACTAATAATAGCAAGTATCGGTAAATAGTTTTAATGAATAAAATATAATTTTTTGATTGTTTGATATATTACATATATGAAAATGTTAATTTTAGCAAGTTAATTATTGTATCTTTTATTCCAAAACAAGATTGTATCTTTTATAGATCAAGTTAAAAAAAAATAAAGTTTTGTCGGTATCAACTAAAATTATGTGCTAAGGATTTTAGTATGTTAAATATATGAATTTTAATATCACTTGTCATTATGAAAAAAATCTATTTCATCTTTGATATGATACTTTGTTAGAATTTATAAGTTAGTTATTCTGTTTTAATGTATGATTATGACATTAATTTCAATAATTAGAATAAAACAAATAACTACATTAAATATATACAAAATAAAGGATAACTAAATTTAATTTAAATTTAGTTAGTCATAATTTGAGTAAGAATTATTATTATTGATTACCGTTCTTTAGACCGAAAGTCAATCACTGTTATTCTTTTTTATTGATAGTGACATTCTTTAAAATATCAAAGATTATAAATTTAAATAAGAAAGAAAATATATTATTAAATGATAATAGATTGAAATCAACGCAATCAATGTAAGTCTTTTTATTGATATTGATATTCTTTAAAATATCAAAGATTATAAATTTAAATGAGAAAGAAAATATATTATTAAATGATAATAGATTGAAATCAATGCAATCATCTGAATAAAATATTTTGCATATATAATATTTTTGTTTGATAAATATTCACTTTTATTATTTGAAGTTATAAATTATAGGATAAGAAAAGTCAAAAGATATTGATTGACTAGATATGTATAACCGTCTCTTACAATATAATCATTATGTCATAAATTCATTCTATAAATTTCACTGTCTACCAAAATTTCTATTGCAATAGTTATCGTGGTGAATTAGTTCACGTTATTGAATTCTTCTTTCAAGTGGTGAATCAAAGTTGTATTCTTTTTTGTTAGGAAGAGCTATAACTCTCAATCAGGTATGTATCATGTATATGTTTCATTTGTGTCCCTCTATATGTCTACAACTGATGTTACAAATCATACTTTGTCTCAAGTTCCTTCTTATTTCTTAATTTCCATTCAATGATTTGAATCCCCTACTAAGATTGTTCTTTGTTTTGAACATTTAGCACTTTAGCCTTTTCGTAATACCAATTCGAAGGCAAGAAGATGTCGAGTTCAATTGTAGACAACGTGTACATCTTTGATGATTTTACATATTTGGATCACAACAACGTTACAGAGAATCATAATGTGGTTCCAAGATCAATTTTTGAAGACGGTGTTTATATCTTTGATTCCATTGTCTTTTCTCACAACATGGAAAACAATGTCACGAGTTTAAGGTCAATTGAAGATGGTGATTATATTTTTGATTCCATCGACTTTACTCACAACCACAACATGGAAAATAATGGTGGGACTTCAAGAGTAGAGCCAGCAAATCAAGAGTCTATTCAAAATCTAGAAATGGTCACAATTCAAGAAAAGATGGATCAATCTTCAGACTCTATGTTGTCATGTTCTATATGTCTTGGAGTACTTTCAATTGGATCACAAGCAATTCGTATGCCGCATCCTTGCTTTCATATTTTTCATCAATCTTGCATCACAAAGTGGCTTAACATTAGCAATACATGTCCTTTGTGTCGTAGGACTATCTAGCCAGAAATCAACCTTTCAACATTAGTACATATAGGATCTTTTACATTATGCTTACAATTTTGTTTTTAGGTGGGGGTAAGTATTTTTGTTTTGTGCTTGTGTCCATTCTTATTGGGGTGTATGTACCATGTATATGTACGTTGAGATGGATGTTATGAGTTCAATTTCTATTATATTTCCTTTCAAATGATAAAGGATAGTCTTTCTATTATCTTTTCAACAATTTTATGGGTGCAAGTGATGGAAAAAAACAATAAGGCACATGTAACGATGCAACATAAGGAGTAATCACAAATAACAATAACAGCAACAATGAAAAGAATCACACAAGAGATACCAATATTTTTAACGTGAAAAAACTCTCTCAATGTGAGAGGTAAACATTATGGATTATCAGAATTAAAGAAATCAATCCACTATGATCAATTAGGAATACAAGAGTGTTCAATCAAGAGCATAAATTTATACATACATGCAATCAACTCAATCAAACAACAAACTTTGTAAATGGAGAATAAGAAAACAAAGAATCAAAACGAAATGATATTAATCACGCATTGATATTGCAACTTCCGCTATTGATATGGTTTTAGTATTGCAACTTTCACAATTGAAATTAATCACGCGTTGAATAAAAGGAAATGAAACTTTCAATGAAATTCAAATACGCTATTTTATGCTGAATGGTCCCATAGCAACAATATTAAAGTGGAAAAAAAATTTATAAGAAAAATATTTGTTCTGTATGACGAAGACGGACAAAAATTTCACTAAAATCTGTTACTAAAAATTCTTATCAAAGAAAGGTTCTTATACCCGAAACCCCCTCATCCTTCTCTAATTGTGAAACTAAACCATTTCGTAAATTTAAGATCTTTGACATTTACTATTTTAGAAAAATAAAAATTCAACAAAAACCCATGTCAATTATGTGATAAAGATGGAAATTTTCAAAGGAGACAATGTGAAACAAAAATTTGCACTTGGAATTACAATATAAAAGAATATCAATTGTTGGAAGGGATATGCATAAAGGTTAGTCAATTACAATTGTTGGAAGGGATTTTAATGTGATCCAAGAATTAAAATTAAAAGATTTCATTTGAACCCCTTTTATATATATATATATATTTAATTAAGTGTAAAATTTATAATATTAAACATTCTGTTCTTGAATAATCTCATAATCCAATTGGTATAGCCCAATCAATAAATGTCAAGATAAACTCTAATACTTATCCTGTAATTTAGAGTTAGACATAATTTGATCTCAAAATTTAATACAAAAACGATTGTACATATCTAGTCAATCAATTTCTTTTTAACTTTTCTTGTTTTATTATTTATAACTTCAAATAATAAAAGTAAATATTTATCAAATAAAAATATTATAATAATAATAAATATGCAAAATATTTTATTAAGATGCATGATTGCATTGATTTTAATTTAATAATATATTCTATTTCTTATTTAAACTTTTAATCTTTTATATTTAAACTTATATTCTTTTATATTTTAAAGAATGTCACTGTCAACGGTGATTGATTTTCCACCTAAAGAACAATAATCAATAATCTTAACTCTTACTCAAATTATAACTAACTACATTCAATATTAAATTTAGATATTCTTTATTTTATATATATATATATAATTTAGTTATTCTTTATTATTTTATTCCAATTTCTGGAATTAATGTCATTTGAACCCGTTTATATATATATATATATATATATAATTAAGTGTAAAATTTATAATATTAAACATTCTATTGTTGAATAATCTCATAACCCAATTGGTATAGCCCAATCAATAAATGTCAAGATAAACTCTAATACTTATCCTGTAATTTAGAGTTAGACATAATTTGATCTCAAAATTTAATAAAAAAACGATTATGCATATCTAGTCCATCAATTTCTTTTAACTTTTCTTGTTTCATTATTTATAACTTCAAATAATAAAAGTAAATATTTATCAAATAAAAATATTATAATAATAATAAATATGCAAAATATTTTATTAAAATGATTGCATTGATTTTAATTTAATAATATATTTTATTTCTTATTTAAACTTGTAATCTTTTATATTTAAACTTATATTCTTTTATATTTTAAAGAATGTTACTGTCAACGGTGATTGATTTTCCACCTAAAGAACAATAATCAATAATCTTAACTCTTACTCAAATTATAACTAATTACATTCAGTATTAAATTTAGATATTCTTTAATTTTTTATATATATAATTTAGTTATTCTTTATTACTTTATTCCAATTTCCGGAATTAATGTCATTGATTTTTAGACTTTCATGATTAAACTGCATTGAATATTTGAATAAATTAATTTGTAACAACCCAAAATTAGAGTCAACCATTCATTAAAAGAGAATTAACATATAGATTACAGCAAACTATCATATCAAAGATGACATAGATTTTCTCATAATGACAAGTGATATTAAAATATCGTATATTTAGCGTATTTATTGAAATTAATAAAATAGATTTTATAATAATGACAAGTATATTACGTATTTATTGAAACAATAAAATAGATATTTTTAAAATCCTTAGCACATAATTCTAGTTGAGACCGATATAAGTCTTTTCTTTTTCTTTAACTTGATCTATAAAATTACAATCTTTGTGTTTGGAATAAAAGATACGATAATTAACTTGCTAAAATTAACATACATATTCACATATGTAATATATCGAAAAATCAAAGTATCATATTTTATTCATTCAAACTATTTACCGATACTTGCTGTTATTAATCTTTAATTGTTTGATAAATATATATTTTTTTTAAAATTTTTTAGCATTCTTTTTTATACACAACTAGAAGTAGTATTATTTAAAATGTTAAATTTTAACTTTTAACTTTTATATATTTTTTTCTTAAAATATTTATAAAATTATTTTTCACCTTTTTTTTTAAAATCTAAGATAAGCCTTTTTTTCCCACTTATAAGATAGACTTTTATTATTTTTCACCTTTTTTTTTACCTATGATTTTTTGTTACTAATTTTATCCTTTTATTACAGAATATATTGATAATGATTGAAAATGATTTTTTATTATTATTATTTAGATATTTATATATATTACACTTTTTATTTTATTCATTATATCATTTATACTATTTATTTTATTATTTCAGCATTATATTTAAATATATTGATATTAATAAGTTATATATTTTTTTATTTTTATGTTATTTTCTGAATATTTTTATATTATACTATTTATTTTAACTATTACATTATAAACATGATGTAAATACCTGTTAAAAAAACAGAAAATAGGGAAAGCGTATCTACCCGCTCTCCATTGTTTCATTTTTTAAGGTTTTTTGAACTCCAATGGATAGTCCATCCCTTCCAAACTTCTGTTAAAACTACATAAACATTGAATTCTCAATTGCATTAGGAAATACATAAGAGCAAGAAGGCAACTCTTGTCAAGTTCAAAAAAACTAAAAAAATATAATTTTCCTCTCCCAATAAAAACATCAAATCCTATCTGCATTTAAAAAGTGAAAATAAAAATTTAGAAGATTAGCACAATTGTGCAACTTCTAGCACGTTCGTGCTTGCTTCTGAGTTACACAACACGCTTGTTCTCACTCCAAATCACTTCAGAATCAACCAGCACGATTGTGCAACTATAAGCATTCCCATACTTGCCCAAGAAGATGTGCAACATGCCTATGCCAAGCCTAGCACGTCCATACATGAACACAAAAGACACACAGAATAGTCATGCTCATGTTGGCATGCCCATGTACAATCAAGAAAGGCAGCCAACACGATCATGCTCAACTATGCATGCTCGTGCAAGCCACCAAGAAGGCTCACTTCGCATATTATAAAAAGAAGTAGCCTGGGAGCTGGAAAATCATTCCCGACACATGCCATTCCATTCCATCACTCCCTAGCATTCCATAATTCATCATCTCCTTCCTTCTAGCATTCCTCTCGACTCCAAGGCTCCCTAAAAGGTACATGAAGGCATTTGCAAGGCTAAAAGCGTAGCACAAAGTGGAGGAGTCAAACCTTATGCTTCTATGGGTTTTTGGTTTTCCTTATTTGTTTGTTTTTTCTTGTCTTTTATTATATGTATGGATAGCTAAATTGCTCTTAGGGGTTATGGTGTAGTTGTGCTTAGAACTCTTAATTACTTTTTTACTTTTTTGAATGTAATTTTTTGTTTTCACCTTTTACTACTTAAATTATCCTATTTCTTTAGTTATTCTTGCATATTAATCAACTAATTAGAAGTGGCCGTACCTTAATTAGTCGATAGAACTATAGGATAATGGAGTTTAGGAAAACTACACGACCAAACTTTTTCCTTGGACTTTTGATTCGACCAGCAATAGTTAGTTACTATAAACCTCAAGCTTACTTAAATATGTGTTTATAAATGACCAAATAGGAACCATCCTACGGTAAAGATTATTAGGGGTACTAGACCAAGGTCCCCTAATAGCACTAAGAAGTAAAATTAGTAACACACAAAGGTATTGCATAAGATTAGGGTTGAGAGTGAAAAACATAACAAACCTAGAACTCTTAATTCAAAAAGAACTAAAATCAATTCTCCTTATTTGCTCTCTTAATTTTTTGCTTTATTTGTTTCTTCTAATCTTTGCATTACATTTTTTTTTCAAATTTAATTGTCTAAACTATATAAAAGCCTATTAGAAACTGACATACTAGTCCCTTGGGTACATTATCTAGACTCATGTCTTTATTATTGTCATGATATGACACATTTCCCCTTAAGCGTTTACCAAATTGCATCAAATTTTTGGTGTTGTTTTCCCGTGCCATTCCCTCCTCCCACCTGTGAGCAATGTGGGACCGTAGGCCATCTGGGAAAAGATTGCCCGATGGGAAACTTCTTCACAGAGGTTGTAGAAGAAGCAAACTTCATTACCCAAAACCAAACAATTCGTATTCCTTTCACTATAATACGGATTTAAGGGAACATTTCAACTTCTCTTGGGACGGGCAACATGCAAGTCAAGCTCAAAACGTCTACAAATCACCATCCATGCAACATCAAAACTAGGGACAAAGACAAGAGGAAAATCAACAAAGCTTGCAAGACACAATAAATCGATTCCTCGCCAAGAATGATGAAAGACTCAAAGCAATGGAGACTTAGATATCCATCTTGACCACCTTCATAACCCAATAGGTCCATGGCTCACCACTGATCCAAATTGAGCCATTCCCAAAAGAAGATATAAAGGTCGTCACTCTCAAGAGTGGGAAGGAACTTTTACAACCTTAAAGAAAGGAGACCCAAGCGGGTCCGATGGGAAAAGATTGCCTGATGGGAAACTTCTTCACAGAGGTTGTAGAAGAAGCAAACTTCATTACCCAAAACCAAACAATTCGTATTCCTTTCACTATAATACGGATTTAAGGGAACATTCCAACTTCTCTTGGGACGGGCAACATGCAAGTCAAGCTCAAAACGTCTACAAATCACCATCCATGCAACATCAAAACTAGGGACAAAGACAAGAGGAAAATCAACAAAGCTTGCAAGACACAATAAATCGATTCCTCGCCAAGAATGATGAAAGACTCAAAGCAATGCAGACTTAGATATCCATCTTGACCACCCTCATAACCCAATAGGTCCATGGCTCACCACTAATCCAAATTGAGCCATTCCCAAAAGAAGATATAAAGGTCGTCACTCTCAAGAGCGGGAAGGAACTTTTACAACCTTAAAGAAAGGAGACCCAAGCGGGTCGCTCTAAAAGATGAGACCATCACTCAAGGCTAAACTAACACCTGTGACAAAGGTAAATACATGGTAGCATTAGACCAAGTAAGTGTTCCATTCCCCCAAAGGCTAAAGGATGAAAAGACAAATAAATAGTTTGCTAGATTTTTGGAAATATTTAAGCAACTACACATAAACATTCCTTTTGCGGAGGCCATAGCCACTATGCCTAAATATGATAAATTCCTGACAGAAGTCATCTCTAATAAAATAATATTAGGAGAGTTTGAGCTAGTGGAACTTAATGAAGAGTGCTCGACAATAGAATTAAAAAGTTGCCATCAAAGCTCAAGGAACTGGGGAGTTTCACAATTCCTTATACCATAATGAACTCCTACTTTGAAAGAGGTCTATGTGATCTTGGCCCAAGCATTAACCTAATGTCTTTCTCTATGTTTAAAAAGATGGGGACGCAAGAACCCTAGCCTATTAACATCTATCTTCAACTTACAAATAAGACCATAGCTCATCCAAGAGGAGTAATAAAGAACATCCTTGTAAAAGTTGACAAATTCATCTTTCTTGCATATTTCATTATCCTAATAAAGATGTCCTAATCGTCTTGGGACAATCCTTCCTTAACATAAGAGGAATCCTTATTGATGTTAGACAAGGAAAGCTAACATTAAGGCTGATAAGGAGGTAGAATTTAAAGTCTTTGACTATCAAAAAAGCCCCTCGACCATAGCTTCTTCCAGCTTCATACAAGAGATGGACCCAATTGAAGCATTGGTAGCAAGCATGCTTCTAAGGGAAAGGAGGAAAAATCCCATTGAAAAAGTACTAACCATGAGAAACTCTAATTAGGACACAAATAAAGAAGAGGAACAACTTCTCAAGTATCTTCAACCTCAACAAGAACCAAGGTACTGGAGAAATGAGAAGTTAGAGGATTTGGGGTAAGGCTAGAAGTCCAAGCCAAAATCTTTTTTGGATGAGCCACCTTAGTTAGAGCTGAAAACCTTTCTCGTTAATTTAAAGTATGCCTTTCTCAAACTCCCTGCTTTTTTACTTGTGATTATTTCTACAGTATTGATAGGACCAATGGAGGACAGGCTGTTAAGAGTGCTAAGAGACAATAAAGAAGCCTTTGTGGTGGACCATTCATGACTTATAGGGCATCAGCCCCACTGTATACACTTATAGAATCTACATGGAAGATAACTATGAACCCCGAGCATTACCTTAACATCACCTTAATCCAAACTTGAAAGAAGTAGTGAAAGGTGAGGTACTCAAGCTATTGGATGCAAGAATTGTCTACCCCATCTTTGATAGTAAATAGGTTAGCCCTATTTAGTGTGTACCCAAGAAAGAGGGAACCATAGTGATGGAGAATGACCAGAAATAGCTCATATCAGTAAGAAAGACAACAAGGTGGTAGATATGTATAAATTATAGGAGACTAAATGAAGCCACCCAAAAAGATCACTTCCCTTTGCATTCATTTATCAAATGCTTGAAAAGCTTGCAGAACATGAATATTACTACTGCTTGGATGAGTATTCTTATTATATGCTAATCCTCGTGGCAGCCCAAGATCAAGAAAAAACTACCTTCACCTGCCTATACAAAACATTTCCATTTAAAAGGATGCCCTTTGGTTTATGCAACACTCCTACCACCTTTTAGAGGTGTATGACGACCATATTTTCATATCTAAGAGAGAAGTGTGTAGAAATTTGTATTGATGATTTCTCTGTTTTTGGACCATCTTTTGATAAATGCTTATGTAATATAAATTGGGGTAAATGTCAATTCATGGTGCTAGAATGCATGTGTTAGCAAATAAAGTATCCTTGAAAGGGATCGAGGTAGACCTCGCCAAGGTGGAGGTCATTACAAAGCTACCCCCACCTGTGCATTTAAAGTAGTGAGAAGTTTTCTAGGCTATACAAGCTTTTATAGAATATTTGTCAAGGACTTCTCTAAAATTGCCAAACCAATGACCAATCTTCTAGCCAAGGACATGGAGTTTGAATTCTCTTATGCGTGCTTCAAGGCATTTGAACTTTTGAAGGAAAAACTCACCTGTGCACCTGTGGTAGCAACCCTCGATTGGACCTCACCATTTGAATTAATGTATGATGCTAGTGATACTATTGTAGGGGCTATGTTGGGCCAAAGGAAGGACAAGATGTTCCATACTATATACTATTTTAGTTGTACCTTGAATGAATCCCAACAAAACTACACCACTAGAGAGAAAAGGAATTGTTGGCAGTTGTATTTGCGTTTGACAAGTTTAGGCACTACCTAGTTTTATCGGAAGCCATTGTTTATATTGGCCATTGTGCTATTAAGTTTTTACTTGAAAACCAGGACACTAAGCCACGGTGATTAGATGGATCCTATTACTTCAAGAGTTTGACCTAGAAATGAGAGACAAAAAATGGACCAAAAATAGGTGGCAGACCGCTTGTGTCACCGAGATTATAGCATCATGCAACCTATGAATGGTGGAGAGATCAAGGAGACCTTCCCTAATGAGTGTCTTCTAGCCATCACCTCATCCTTTCCAGGATCATGGTTTGCAGACATAGTCAACTACATCATCAGTTGGGTCTTTCCACTTAACTTCACCCTACATGAAACGAAGAAGCTTCATACGAACGTAAAACATTACTTATGGGATGAATCATACCATTTTAAGGTTTGTAGATGAAGGAGAAGATAACACACAAGAAAAAAATGTTGATTAATAGTTTTTCGAAAGCCCAATTATTTTATAAATCCACCAACTAATTATGGTACGATTTCTAATAATTAGTTAATTAGGCATGCATAGGGTGATCAATTCTTTGCATGAATATTTAAACAATAAAAATAAAACAACATAGGAAACAAAGAATAAGATACTCAAATAATTAAGACGAAGGGTTCCAAACACAAATTACATCATAACCTTAGGAAGGGTTTGAGCTACTCATGTTCATTGTGTCCATTAGTGTGATTTATTGTGTTGGTTGCTCTTGAAAAGGATATTAAACTCTTTGGATTAATTGTGTGAATTAGTACTATTTGTTGTGTTTGGTTATCCTCAAGTCTGTCTGTGCTCAAGATAAGCATGCCCATGTTGGGTTCTATACATGCTTGTGCTCAAGGTGAGCATGCTTGTGCAAAATCGTGAAGCCCAATTTGTTGGATAAGAGTGAAATGAGAATATAGAATCCATTTAGATGGAAAAATAAACATAAGTGATGAGTTGAGGGGCAATTGAGAATGTAGATTACCTTATGGGTTAATAGATGGGCAACAACTTTAGTAGAATTAAATAATAAGAAGGAAAACAATGTACTAAAAATATAAATATGTTTTTGTTTTATTAATTTACCCCTAACATTGCACAATAAATTTAAAACTTTAAACATTGTACACTTGGTAAAGAATTCACATTCCTATCACAAAAATCTCATAAAACAAAAGTATTCTAATGGCGCTCCAAAGACCAATTTTCCTAATCAAATCATAATTCACTTAATTTAATAATCATAATATTTAAAAAATCTCTATTGCAACACACCATGATGTCATATCTATCAGAGCATGAAATTCCAACAATAAAATATATCATAAAATAAATGAAGTGGGTAAAAGGAGCTCCAACTTAATCTTCTTGCTCATGCTCTATGTTACCTGAAATGCGATCAGTCCAAATATAAGCAATACAAACAAAAAGGAATGATAATCCATCTCACTACAAGCTCGTGATATGAGCATAAGGTAGGTAGTGTGAACAACAATTATTACACCATAAGTAATCACCTTGCCTTCCATATATGCACATGAATTATGGTTATGCACTATATTTACTACTCCATATGCAATATAGTATCAAATCTAATCTAGGAAGTAGTCAGTGGGAAACACTACATAGCGTTATATGGTTAGCTATACCACTTTAGACTGACTTGTGAGATCAGTCAAGGCCATTGGGATTTTTGTTCTAAGTAGCCCTTAAGAGTTCTAGTGGTCTTACCACTTGGGTTTTTGTCTACCTCCTTAGAACTCAATTTTGTTGAATGATGCATGTCACATAGTTTTTTTATTATTACTCTTTGAAAAATCTCACAACTCATCATAATTAGTAAGCATTATTCTTGTCTTAGGCTAGGTCACTCACTAGACAAGTGTCACTAGAGCCCATCTTTACCATCTCATAGGTTAGATCACAAGTTACAATGACAATCATCCTCAATTACTCATTTCTCAGTTTACATCACATAATTCTAAATATAATGCAACACATCTCATCTTACACATCTCATCTTACACATAATAACTTAGCATATAATGCATAAGTTCTTGATATAACAAGCTGTAAACACATACAAGTACGTTTAGGGTGGCACAAGCGTGCACCCATAAACATAATCGTGCACGATTAATGCAAGCCTTTCACGAGCTTGCTTATCAAAAAGGGCGTGCCCTTCTTGAGCATAGGCATGCTCATCAAGTGTAAGTTTTCTCAACTTGAGCATAAGCGTGCTCATCATTCTACAACTCATGAATTTCCACATTTTCATCTAGAATTGCAAATCTCTATGAGAACTTGGGGGTCTTCTATGTTATTCTCAATTTCATTCAATTTCACGACAATTTATACAAGAATTTCATCTTAATCCAAGGAGTTTAATCTCCATTTTAGAGATACCCAATAATATAAATTTTATCATAATTCAATCAACCTAATCTAGGGAGTTTAATCTCCCTTTTTGATAACTAAAGCATACAAATTTATCAAGATAAACAAAGTAATTCATAAACCAATCTGATGGTCTTTAAAGAGGGGATTAAACCTATAGGTCAGTTGTTGATTTACTATGACATTTTCATATGATTTGTATTATGTTTTGTTGTCAAATGAGTGAATTGAAATTTTCTTCTTATTTCTAGGTTTTGTTGGATTGAATTTCAAAATTGAGGATTATGTGATTTAATCTGCAATTGAGCATTTGTGTTATGTGTTTATGTCTCTTTTTGTGTGAAATTGGTAGAGATTAAGTGAACATAGAAAATCCATAGGTTCCCCTATATTTTGGATGAGTTTTATGAAGAAATAGTGAAATCATGAAGCTGTTATTTGTCATACTTGCTAGGAAACACCTTGCACTTGTTGGGCAAGAACCTATCAATCAAGAGAAAATCTTCCTCTTGGGTCCTATTTACTAGGGGAGCAAGAGGACTCATTGAGTGAAAATGTTGAACAAAGAATGATAACTCACTGTAGTTGTATTTGCTGAGTGAGTACAAAAATTGTTGGGTGAATATAATCCTTAGAGCCATTATGGTTTCACTTGCTAAGCAAGTATATAGACTTACTAAGTGAGAGAGTAGGAGCCAGAGAGTTGGAACTCTTTGTGGCTCAGTTTACTAAGCGAGTGCTTCGACTCACTGAGTCACTAGAAATAAGCTCTACGTGGCTCTTAATCACTAAGAAAATCAAGGATTCACTAGGAAAGTTAAAGGAATGGAACCCTTAAAGTCTTACTTGCTGAGCGAGAGAGTAAAAGCCAAATAGTAGGAACTCTCTATGGCTTTAATGGCTAGGTGAGCTTGGGACTTGCTGAGCGAATTGATAGAGCATTTTTGAGGCACCTAATATTGACATGTTGGACATATTTGATATTGTTTTCTAGTTAATCACACATTAGTTGAGTCTTGGGTCATTGACCTTAATTGAAGATAGTTGTTAATCTTTGCTTATTTTCAAACTTAATTTTCACTATAAGGTTGCTATCTTGTGTAGGCCATATCTGAAGCTACAGACCTCTAATTTGGACAATCTTGGTAGCCTTGGAAAGCTAAGACAAGAATCTATAACTTCTCTCTACAGTTCAACACAATTCGACCATTTGAAGTGTGGAATATGGACATGAATTTACTGCCTCTACACCACTCTAGACTAGACTTTTCCTTGTAAATTGGTAGGCTTGTTGGGCTGGTAAAGCTGTTGATCCAAGTCCATTCTCCTTAGCATTTCCAAGCATGTAGTCATTAGGAAGTTTAGTTAGGAAGTTGAGGAGTTAGGGATCTAGTTAGTTAGTGAGTTAATTACTTAGAAACTTGTTGGGGACTATTGAGTTTTAGGAGTTGAAGGGATTGCTTGTAGTGGAAGTTTCCTTTCTTCTCCAAAGAGTTTCAACTACGTTTTAGTTGTAGTTTCCTCTGCATCTTCTCTATTTTTTTTCCTTCTTAGAATGTCGCTAAGTCTTCTATGACGATGAACATGGAAGGCTAACTTTGTTATCAATTCAAGATTCATGATTGCAACCAGTTTGAGCTCTTGATTCTTTATCTTCTTTATGCAATTTCTACTATTTTGTCTTTCCAATTCTTAATCCGTTTTCATGATTGTGATCTTGCTTGAGTTTTGGATTGTCTTCTATTAGATAATCGATTGATAAGCTAAAATCAACTAGTTATGATCTTGAATCTATGCTAATTAGGAGCTGCGATTATGGTCTCAACATGCATGGACTAATGTTAGATGATTACCTAAAGAAAATTAGGTTGATATGAAATTGCATCCTTCTTAGAACCATGATAATTGATTGCATGATTAATCCATGAATTGATGTTACACAAATCATTTTAGATCCATTCTATTTTGTATGAATTCTATTCTTATTCTACATAATTCCTATTCTACATAATTTTGTATCATCCAACCCCTATTTTTTCACATTCATTTTGGATTTTAGTCAACAAGATTAGGCATAATATGGTTGTGACCTTGTAAGAATCGACCTAGGTTAGTCCCTACACTATAGAAATTAAGGAAAATCTAGTGATTTGATAGTGTCTCGACAACATTATCACAAATCAAAGTACTTGAACTCTCTATGGATACCCCATTCCGTCCAGGTTGGTCGCTCTACCAACTCAACAACACAGTTAAGGAAGTCAAGTCAAAAAGAAAAGAGAACCAATTAGGAAAAAAGGAAGCAAATCCCCTATGATGGCAAAAAAGGAAAAGAAAGGGTTGACGGTAGAACCTAAAAAAAGGCCAAGAAAGGAGTCTGGGCACTTCAACATGCGGACCCCAAAAAGAAAAGTAGTAGCGGCTTCAAGGAAATCCCAGGAACATCTCTTGTCAAGAGAAGTGATGTGTAATACCTCTGCGCAAATCAATATTTTCATAATCGACTAAGATTCCCTAATGAAATGGAACGTGTAGCACGGGAAAGGAAAGACAAAAAGAATGTCACAGAGATCTCAGACAGATCGTTCTTGAGAAAAAAAAGGAAAGGAAGACCATGGGTGGGGGGGAGGGAGAGGAAGGAAAAAAGAAGAAGAACAAAGTAGAGAAGAATCATTATAAAAATTAGGGCTTCAAGTCATACTGTAAGAAGATTCAATTTGTCATCCTTGGATACCAGGTTGGTATAATTCACATGATGTTTATGGCTGTAATCATAGGATGCTAGAAATATTGACATTATCATGATATGGGAACCTCTACATGTAAAGAACAAGTATAACAGAGGTTTTGACCTATTTCTCACCTTGTGTATTCAAATGAAATTGGGAAATAATGAAAAATCAGAATTGCGATACTAAAGAAATTTGCTTCAGTTGCAAATCCTTTAAAGCCTAGGTAAATGGTTACGTGAATTTCCAAATCTTTGTATTTTGTGATGACGCACATGTATGAACATAGACTCCAACCAAATTGTGTCCCTATGTAGGAATCTCCTTTCTGTTTATGCATGCAATAGTTTGGGAACATGTTTTTACCCCAATAATGGTCATATAATGCGAAGAAAGTCTTGTGCACCATGCATTCAGTAGGGTAACCGCCTCCTTGGCGGACGTATTCGAGGTTTTGGCCTTCACGTATGTAAACGATCCCCGAACTCAAATTCTGGAGACCCATTTTTGCCTTATCCTTCATTCGGGTTTTCCTATGTTCCCAATAAAACGTAGGTGACGACTCATCTATTCTTTATCTTCTAATTGTGGGGATAAAACCAAAACTTTTTACACTCGCCAGCCCTTCGTCGCGCCTTCGATTGCGACAGTTGATGACCCCATAAGTAGATGCATGGTGTATGAGACTAGTGTGCATATGTATAAAGTTCTTAAATTCAAAATGTCTGTGTTATATTAACCCTAGGATAGAACACATACATATTATTGAATTTATTGCAGGGATTAAAAGGGAAAGGTCTATCTCTAAAGGTGAAATATATGAATGTTACGCAAATCATGAGTGGGACTCTATACTCAGGTCCACAGGAGAAAATTAAGGAGTGGGAATGAATAATGATAGTCATTTGAGACTTCCTCTCATTTTAAATTTGTGAAAAGTCCATCTAGAACGATGTCTTAGTGCAAAAATACTTGTATTCGGGGATTACTTTCCATTTATAGGAATTTGGCTTCAAAGACGATGAGTTCTAGAGGCCAAAGTAAGCAAGTAGATTCTTTCCCTATGTGAGCCAAAAACACCTCATACACCTAGAGTCTTGGGAAAAGGGCAGTATCATATAGACACCTAAACGGTGACACCTCTCCTCACATGCATGCCATGTTTAGACTAGGATCCGGACATGTCTCTACCCACATCATATTTTAATGCATACAATAATGTTTTAACCATAAATGATCTTTTCCTAAGAAGTATGGGAGCCGAACTCAAAAGGGAGACTCTGCCCATTAAGGTGAATATGCCAGAAGTAGAGATCTTGAAGAGATATGCCAAAATGTTTAAGGGACCTAACCGATATGCTTTCGAAGCAAGGTTTGGGAAAATTCTTGAGTTGTTAAACATTGAGGTCCAAAAAGAAGCCATCTCAGCCCTGGCCCAGTTCTATGACCCTCCCATGAGATGCTTCCTATTTCGGGATTTCCATATGGCATCGATGCTTGAGGAGCATGAGTGCATTCTTAGAAGACCCCGACTGGGTGGTACTCCCTATATGTATTAGGGAAACTGGCCCTCCTCCAAAAAAATCGTACGGTTACTAAAAGTACCAGAAGTTGAGGTGACCAAGAGGAGGCAACAACATAGCGGTGTCGATGGTCTACTGTTCTTATATTTGGAAGAAAGAATGTGTGAATTGGCCGAGGTCGAATGCTGGAACACCTTGGCGGATGTGCTGGCACTATCAGTATATGGGTTCATTTTACTCCCCCATCCCAATGATTATGTTGATTTAGCCGCTATAGATACCTTTCTGGCTGTTAAAGAAAGAGGTCTCAACCCCACTATGGTAGTGTTGGCAAATACATACTATAGCCTCCAACGTTGTCATGATAATAGAGGGGGCTGACTAGTTTGTTGCTTGTCGATGTTGTACATATGGGTGATATCTCACGTGTTCACCAGCAAACGTCTAACTGCATGCCCAATAGAGGATCACAAATGGTGTTTAGTCCCCAACAAAGACAGACCGGAGTGGGCCAATTTCTTTAGTTCTGTCACTGATAAAAACATCTGTAAAAACATCTGTTGGTATCCTCACTGGAATGAAAGAGAAAAGGTTCTGTGCTTATGCGGGGATTCTCTAATGTGCCATTGATGGGTACTCAAGGGTGTATAAACTACAATCCCATGATTTCACTCCAACAACAAGGTTACCCCATTGTGAATCCTCCCACCGATAAAGAAACTTCTCTTCTCTTGATACATGGTCTGGATATATATCATATGGATGTCCTATGAAGAATCAGAACAGCCTGGGGATATCCAATCCAAAAAGGAAGAGAGTTGGGCCCACGAAGCCATGCAGCCTCCGCTTCGTATTGACTATGGCTCCAACATAGGATCAGAATGGTACGAGTCCCTTTCTCTTGAATTAACTTATCTATCCCCAGACCTGAGGAAGAAGCAGGGAAAAGGGCCACTGTAGAAGAAGCCGACCATTACAGAAAAAGTGCCGAACTCCTGGCCCAGAAAGTCAGAATAGAGGAAGCAGCCAAGTTCAAAACCCGGGATTGTCTGAGGGTGACGGACGTTGAAATGTGCTTCAGGAGAGAAGAAAGGAACAGAATTATGGCCGACCGAGAAGAGCTCCTGGGGTGCTATTAGAATCCAGGCGAAGAGAGAAGGAGCAACAACATCAAATTATGCAGTTACAGCAACATGTCGCGTAAATAGAGGCCGAGCTCTGTTGTGAACAAAACAAATCAAAATTCGAGCAGGAAAGAAGTCGCCAATTGGAAAGTATGGCATATAATAAGATTGTTGCTCTAGAAGCAGAGCTAAATAGGCTAAGGGAGCAACATTAGCTTGTCCAAGACGAAAAGGACTTTTGGGAGGACCGTTGCCGCAAAGTTGTCTAGATAATGAACCAGGCCATGACCGACATTCCTGAGGCATTGAAGAAGGCCACTCAAATGGCGAACCTTTTCAAAACACCGGCAGAAATTTCATATTTCCTTGAAATGTGTAATAATTTATTTCGGAATCTGAACTCTCTCCGAAACAGTCAAAATTAATGATATCCCTAGACGAGCTAGGTCCCCTATGCTTAAGGAAAGTTGATCACTTATGGATAAAACGAAAAACTACACGAACATAAAAACAAATCGCATGCATACATATAGAACCCGTGCATATGCATTCATGCAACAATTTTTAAAGATCTTTTGTTTCTCTCCTTTTTTTGTAAAAAAAATTGTAACAAATACCTAAATTTACAAAGGAACAAAGCCGCGCTAAGCCACCCTTATAGCAGGCGAGGAAAGTCACGAGCAATGGACGTAGTGGTTGAGGATATGGGCAACAACAGGAAGAGATTAATGCATTAAAGGGCCAAATGGGCAATATACTGAAAGTACTCCAAAGCCTAGAGTTAAGGATAAATAAGATGAACACCACTTAGGCCGTGTCGGATCACCCGCCGGGATATACACCTCGGCCTAATCCGGGATCGTACCCTTATGGGATGCCCTACATGAAAGAAGAAGCCCCATATGACCCGTCAAGAAATGCTCATGCACAAGGGGCTAATCAGCCCAGGAATACCATTGTGATGCTGCAGGAACAAGAACCAGCAATAGAAATGTGGCAAGCACCGATACCCCGATTAACAGTCAAGCTCCGATAACTGTCGTTCATGTAGAAAAGTTAGATGCTCGTGAAAAATGGCAGTATCTGGAAGAAAGGTTACGAGCTATTGAGGGGACAAGCAAATACTATTTTGAGGCATTCGATCTGTGCCTCATACTAGATGTAGTGATTCCCCATAAGTTCAAAGTGCCAAATTTTGATAAATACAAAGGGAGTTCTTGCCCTAAGAACCACCTAATCTCGTATTGTCGTAAGATGGCAGCCTACACTCAAGACGACAAGTTGTTAGACCATTTCTTTCAAGAAAGTCTCATTGGGGCTGCTTACAGTTGGTATTTGAACCTTGAAAAAGGACAAATCTGAACGTGGGGACTTGGTGGAAGCTTTCTTAAAACAATATAGATATAACGAAGAGTTGGCCCCAGATCGGACTCAGCTTCAAAGGATGATCAAAAGGGACACCAAAACTTTTAAGGAGTATGCACAGAGGTGGCGAGAGACAGCAGCACATGTGCAACCCCCGCTTTCCGAAAAGGAAATGGCCACCATGTATATAGATACCCTGCAACCTCCCTTTTATGAAAAGATGGTCGGTAATGTCTCCTCTAATTTTTCATATTTGGTAATCATTAGGGAAAGAATAGAAGCCAGATTGAGAAGTGGAAAGATCGCCATTGTTATGAATGGGAATTCCTTGGCAAAAAAGGTAATTGCCAAAAAGAAGAAAGGCGAAACCAATGCCATCATGACGGCGAAAATCGAGCAATCCACGTACCAGCCAATCTTTTGAACCAATCAATACTCATCAAATCCCCAACCAACAGCTAGCGCCAGACCTAGCTTCGTGCCTCCACTAGGATTTAGCTTTGCGCCTTAGGCCACCTCGAATGCCTCAACCACTGACACACAAATTACCCAGTCAGGTAATTCTCAACCCAGGAATAATCCTCGAGTTTTTACTCCTATACCGATGTCCTACACGGAACTCCTCCAGCAGTTGATACAACAATCTTTTGTTGTTGTCGTACTAGTCAAGCCTCTAGTTCCTCCTTAACCAAAGAACTATGATCCTAACGTCAAATGTGAATACCATGTTGGGACCATTGGACACCCCACAGAAAAATGCTAGGGTCTGAAGCATAAAGTCCAAGATCTCATTGACATAGGATGGCTCAATTTCAAAGAGAATGGTCCTAACATCAACAGTAATCCTCTCCCTAAACATGGAAAGTTGGCTGTCAATGCCGTAATAGAAGAAGAGGAAGTGGTGGAAAGGACGGAAGAAATCCAAACCCCCATGAAATTTATCTTTGAAATGATGGTACAACAGGGCATGGTAAGGACGAAGGGATACCCTGGAGAGGACCAAGTACATGTGATGCTACAACGGCTAATAGACATAGGAGTCGTTTAAGTAAGCAAAAGAAATAATGAAGCTCGAGTTGCTATGATCAGGGCTGAAAAGGAAGTCGGTAATGGGCCGAGACCCGTTATCATTCATTATACACCAACAGGAAGAATTCCCCAACCACTTGATATACAAATGCCCGCGCCTTTTCCTTATAAGCATTCTCAAGCTGTCCCCTGGAGATACTCGGCAGAAGTAGAACAGCCCTCGATTGATGAAGTCAATATTGCTAGAGTAGGGGGAGTAACCAGGAGTGGTCGGATCTACGCCCCTAAAGACACCAAAAAAGAAGATGCACCCGAAAGAAGGAACATTACTATCGCCAAGAAAGCCAGGATAACTGAAAAGGAAGCAGAAAAGGAAAAGGAATAGAATGTCGAATTCCTCAAATTCATTAGTCAAAGTGAGTATGAGTTGATGGATCAATTGAAGCAAACACCTGCTAATATCTCTCTCTTGTCACTATTAATGAATTCTGAGAATCATAGGAAGGTATTAATCAAGGTACTGAATGAAGCCCACGTTAACAAAAACATATCTGTGGAAAAATTGGAAGGGATAGTGGGGCATATCATGGTCAATAACTATGCTACATTTTCAGATGCAGAAATACCGGTGGAAGGAAGGGGTCATAGTAGGGCATTAAACATTTTAGTTAAATGTCTTAATCATTTACTGACCAAAGTGTTAGTTGACAACGGATCTTTGCTGAATGTGTTACCCAAGGCAATGTTGGAAAAGTTTCCTTATGATAAGAACAAAATAAGAAGTAGCTCTACCATAGTTAGAGCTTTTGAGGAATCTCGAAGAGAAGTGGGAGAAATCGAGATACCTATCCAGGTGGGACCTTTCGAGTTTCAAATACACTTCCAAGTCATGGACATAAAGCCAGCTTACAGTTGTCTGCTTGGTAGACCTTGGATCCATGCAGCTAGTGCCGTTCCATCTTCCGTACACCAAAAATTGAAATTCATCATAAGAGATAAGCTAGTTATCATCTCCAGGGAGGAAGACTTGATGGTGGCATGGCCGAAACTAGCGGGACATGTTGAAGCCAACGAAGAAGCACTGGAAACGACTTTCCAGTCTCTAGAGATTACCAATACCACCCTCGTGATGAAAACCAAAAGCAGAGTACCAGACCCTTTGAAAGTAGCTACCAAAATGATGATTAAGAAGGGGTATCGAGTCAGCAAAGGATTGGGAAGGAACCTAGAGGGGATCACAAAACTGGTGTAGTTAAAAGGTAACCCTAGGAGGTTTGGATTGGGGTACCGACCACAGGGAAGAATGTTGCAGAAACAGCCAACAGGCAGTCGAAAGCAAATTACTTGTCTCCAAGAACATTTTGTCCGTAAAAGGTGTACTAACCAAATAGAAGAAGATGATTGGTTGGATGGAAGAGGACCCAAAGACTTTGTGCAACCAGATTCGAGCTAGAATGTCACCAAGTGAGCTATCAAAGAATTCCCTGTAGTACATGTGTAATGACCTTATTTTCCCAACCCGGGAACTATCATTTTTCATTAATGAACACGATGTTTTATCTTTATAGACATTACAATGCTCTTTCTCTCTTCTATCCATCATTTTTCCATCACAAACCTTCATTCTAACCAACACCCACCCTTAATTTGCAGAATTCCAAAACAACAAACTAATAATGTCGATTCCTGCTGTCCTTACGATAAGAATAACTTAATTCAAATAAATGAGACCAATCAACAAATCAGTGAAGAATTAGAAAAGACTGACAGGATTCCGCGTCCTCATTTGGAGGGTGTAGAGACAGTCAATTTAGGAACGATGGAAGAAAGGAAAGAGGTCAAAGTATGGAGTATGATGCATTCCGAGGTCAGGGACAGACTCATCAGATTGTTGAAGGAATACATAGATGTTTGTGCATGGTCATACCGAGATATGCCAGGATTAGATAGTGAAATTGTAGAGCACAAAATACAATTGAATCCTCACTGCCCTCTGATAAAGCAAAAATTACGGAGGATGAGCTCGGACGTGTCTCTAAAAAAAAGGACAAAGTGAAAAACAATGGGAAGCTGGTTTCTTAACAGTAGCCAAATACCCACAATGGGTCGCTAATATAGTAGCGGTCCCAAAAAAAGATAGGAAAGTGAGGATGTGTGTGGATTACAGAGACTTGAATAAAGCCAGTCCTAAAGATGATTTCCCATTGCCCCACATTGATATATTGGTAGATAATACTGCTAGGCACATGTGTTTTTCTTTCATGGATGGTTTTTCAAGCTACAACTAAACCACAATGGCCCTAGAGTATATGGAAAATACCACTTTCATCACCCAATGGGGGACCTTCTGTTACAAGGTCATGCTCTTCAGCTTGAAGAACGCTGGGGAAACCTATCAACAGGTGATGGTTGCTCTGTTCCATGACATGATGCATAAAGAATTAGAGGTCTATGTGGACGATATGATTGCTAAATCCAGAACGGACCACGACCACATACAAGACCTAGAGAAGTTGTTCGAAAGATTAAGAAAATACCGTCTCCATCTCAATCCCACAAAGTGTACCTTTGGAGTCAAATCTGGGAAACTTCTAAGATTCATCGTTAGCGAGAAAGGAATAGAGGTCAATCCCGACAAAGTGAAGGCGATTTTGGAGATGGAACCCCACAAACAAAAAAAAGAAGTCCAAGGGTTCTTAGGCAGGATAAATTATATAGCAAGATTCATCTCGCAACTAACGACTACCTGCAATCCTATATTCAAGCTCCTGAAGAAAAAATAGAAGAAAGAGTGTGATGAGGACTGCCAGAATGCCTTTGAGAAAATCAAGAGCTATTTAAAGAACCTTATAGTATTGGTACCACCTATGGATGGGAGGCCTCTTATTATGTATCTAACGGTGTTAGAAGAATCCATGGGTTGTGTAGTGAGACAACACAATAAATTTGGGAAGAAAGAACAGGCCATATACTACCTTAGTAAGAAGTTCACTGAATGTGAAACGAGATACTCGATTGTGGAACGCACATGTTGCGCGTTAGCTTGGGCGGGCAAAAGACTCAGATCTTATATGTTATCCCACACTACGTGGTTGATATCCAAGATAGATCCCATAAAGTATATCTTTGAGAAACCGGCCTTAATTGAAAAAATGGTGAGATGGCAAGTGGCCTTATCTGAGTATGACATTATCCATATTACGTAAAAGGCCATTAAAGGAAGCGTATTGGCAGACTACTTGGGCCATAGCCTGTTGGTCGAGTATCAACCCATGAAGCATGATTTCCTAGATGAGGATATCCTTTCGCTCACCAAAGAGGAAGGACAAGAAGAAGAGTGGACCTTATTGTTCGATGGGGCGTCTAACGCTCTAGGATATGGTGTTGGAGTCGTCTTGATATCCTCGTAAAGACGATGTTTTCCTTTTACAACAAGGTTAGGATTCAGTTGTACTAATAATATGACAGAATATGAAGCCTGTGTGATGGGAATAACCATGGCTCTAGAATATCAAGTCAAGAATTTGAAAGTCTATGGGGACTCCACTTTAGTAGTGCATCAATTGCGTGGTGAATGGGAAACTCGAGATGCCAAATTAGCTCCATATCATTCTTACATTAGAGAATTGGCAGAGCATTTTGAGACTATCACTTTCCATCACATGCTGCGAGAAGACAATCAGATGGCAGATGCGTTGGCCACGTTGGCCTTTATGTTTGAGATGGATAAAGAAAGTGACATTGTAACCCTCCACATCAAGCATCAATCAGTCCCCGCCGATTGCCAAGAGTTGGAAGAGGAAATTGATGGAAAACCATGTTACCATGATATCAAATGATACTTGAAGGATGGAGAGTACCCCATAGGCGCCACTGAGAACAATAAGCGGACCTTAAGAAGGCTGGCAAGAGGGTACTTATTGAGTGGGGAAGTGCTCTATAAGAGAAGCCCGGATCTGACCTTACTCCGATGTGTTGATAGTAAAGAGGCTAAAGATATATTAGAGAATATCCTTGAGGGAATCTTCGGCACCCATGCAAGTGGGCCAAACATGGCTAGGAAGATACTTAATGTTGGGTACTATTGGCTATAGATGGAAGCAGAGTGTTGTGAACATGTAAAGCGATGCCACAAATGCCAGATATATGTTGATAACATTAGAACCCCACCTACACTACTGAACGTGTTGTCTGCACCTTGTCCCTTCGCCATGTGGGGAATTGATGTGATCGGACCAATAGAACCCAAGGCATCTAATGGCCATTGCTTCATACTAGTAGCCATAGACTAGTTCACCAAATGGGTGGAAGCCTCCTCATATTCCAACGTGACTAAGAATGTCGTGGTCAAATTCATAAAAAGGGATCTCACCTGTCGGTATGGAGTGCCAAGTCGAATCATTACAGACAATGGTGCTAACTTGAATAATAAGATGATGATGGCACTGTACGAGCAGTTCAAGATTCGTCACCATCATTCAACGCCTTATTGCCCAAAGGCTAATGGGGCAGTAGAGGCCGCTAATAAGAATATAAAGAAGATTATCCAGAAGATGGTGGTGACGTACAAGGATTGACACGAAATGCTTCCATTCGCTCTTCATGGATATAGAACGACAGTTTGTACCTCCACAAGGATGACACCTTATTCATTGGTGTATGGTGTCGAAGCGGTATTGCCTATTGAAGTTGAAATCCCTTCACTTCGGGTCATGATGGAGGCCGAGGTGGAAGAAGCTGAGTGGATGAAATCTCGATATGACCAATTAAACTTGATAGAAGGCAAAAGATTGGACGTGCTATGTCAAGGACAGTTATACCAGAAAAAGCTAAAAAACACCTATGATAAAAAGGTGCAACCTCGAGAATTTCGGGAAGGAGACTTGGTGCTAAGAAGGATACTCCCATACCAAAAGGATAGTAGAGGAAAATGGATGCCAAACTACGAAAGACCATACATAGTCAAGCAAACATTCTCAGGAGGAACTTTGATACTGACCACTATGGATGGAAAAGATCTGTCTTATCCCGTGAATGCAGATGTAGTCAAACATTTCTATTCTTAAATCTGTGATATCAAGATAAGTCTCTTTTGTAGAAGATAGTGAAAGCTTATTGTAAGGAAAGTTAGGATTGAGTTGTTATGAATTGTTGTGTTTGATTCAGAAAAAAAAGGGAAAAACAAATATACCAGAACCCTAACGTTTACCCTGACATTCCTTTTCATTCGCCTATGAACATCGCATCATAAGAAAAATGACCTCGGGAATTAAGGAAAATGATAAAATAAAGGTACTGCAAGGAAGCAAAGACAGACTCATTCAAAGAGGGATCCTAAAAAAAAGTGAAAAAGGAAAAAGTAAACAGGTGGCGAAAAAGAAAGCACTTGCTATGGGATGGTTATGGCCGGCATGTTCGAATAATAAAAATGATTTAACATGATCTTTTGCATAAATGCATTAGGGTATAATCTAGGGAATGGGGTAAGTATGAGTGACCTTTGCCTATTTTTTTGTTCGCATATGATCTTAGGATAAAAGAAAACATTGAAAAGAAAACATTGATCATCGAATAACATAATAAAAGCTACCATAGGTCGGATTGTCAAATAAAACCTCAAGATACTTCCCATAAAGGGAGAAATGTTCATGTTCGAGGAATGAATAACAAAATAACAGGAAATAGAATAAATAATAAGTGGGTTCAAAAAAATTGAGAAAATGCAGTGTGTTCCAATCAGAGCAGATCGACCAGCTTCCCATTAATAATATCCTTGTGAACGCTCACTTGGTTAACATCCAGCTTGGGAGCGAGGATTGAAATTTGACGAAGAGTTTTGAGGAAGCCAGCCTCATGCGCTTTCTGCACTGCTTCTTCTCCTCAGGCTAGTTCAGTCATCAAGGATTCATTTCGGTCCAAGGCGGTCTGTAGAACTTTCTGTTCAGCAATTTTGCATTCATCCCATGAAATGTCCAAGGCATCAGATAATTGTTTGTTGTGAGCTGTCTTGGATTCTCTCCGACCTTCCTGTTGGACAACCCAAATGCGCAAGTGATCTAAGTCCTTTTTAGTAAGGTCGAAATCCCTTTGGAGTTCCACAGCTCGGGCCTTGAGGGCAGCAACCTCGGTTTCAGCAAACATTAGGTTCTTCTTCACACGAGCATGCTCCTCTAACATATGTTGATACTTCTCTTCCCTTAATTCAGCTCGTGCTCGAGATTGGTCGAGGTGGGCAAGCTTCTCTCTCCAAACGTCAAGAGCCACTATGGAACAAGCATGGTAAGTCAACATCATATCCAAAGAAGCCTGCATGTTGCTTGAGGACAAAAGGGTTTGATTTGATCGTGTGGGGTAACCAAATTAGGAGGAACTAACTGGGACATGCCATAAAGAATTTGTTTTGGGAGGGGCAATGAATGAAGCGAGGTCAGTCAAAAGAAAAGGATCAACTGATGCCAATTTGGATGAGCCAGGTACGTTGCTAGAAATAGGCAAAGGGCTGACAATGGGATCAGAAACAGAAGCAGAACAAATTCGTTTGACCTTCTTTTGGTGAGTCTATGAATTAGCGGTTGGAGGAGTATCCATTTTATTTTCTGTAATGGCGGGAGGAATGACCCTGAGCGAATTTGTGGGGATCCATAAGCTCGAGCCTTCAAGTGTGCCCTAGCGCGGGAAAATAGAGGGTCGATGTCACAACCTTGCTCAGCTAAATATTCTGCAAGAATGAGTCACCGGTCAATTTCAAAAAAAAAATTGGATAGAAAGGCACGTAAAGCCGCCCAAGAAGAGGGATGTAGCTGGGAAAGCGCTACACCTAGAATCTGGAGAACATCAGTCTCGAAGCTGGGGAGAGGAAAAACAACACCCAGGGTTTTCATGATGTACTTGTACTGGTAAATAAAATTTTCACCTCCTTCGGGGGCAGAATGGCATACCCTTTCAGACAGGGAGCAGGGTAGCATGAGGAATTTTCCAACGTAGCCTCTGGTATACCAGTTAGCACTGTTGGATAGTTGGTTGAACCCTTCGAGGGAAAAGATTGGTTCACTAATCAACACTTCTTCGTCTATCCAGTCATAATTCAACTGGAATGCCAAGAGCGAAGGAAGCACAGGAATGAAGGAAGTTGGAAGTGGAGAAACGGAAGAGTTAGCCATGAAGAAAGTGAAGAGAAAAGCAAAGAAAAGAAGATAGCTGGGCTTGGCAAGCAGGGGATTCACAGAAAATAGTGAAGGAGAAGAGACACCTTTTTTATAATGGTTGACTCACGCCTCGAAAACATAAAAGCAATGATTATATAATGCTTTGAGGAGTTCAAGAAAGCAACGAAAAGGTAACTGCCATGCTCCAGGCCAGGGCCCACTGTAGTTAATACGCGTAGAGAATCGTGACAAAAAATCTCAACCACGTTCGTAAGTGAACAAACGCGCCGACCAAGCGCGTGCTTGAAGGCGAAACTCTTTGCCTCCCCAGTCCATGAATAGCCCTATGCTAAGTCCCTGAGGTCGATCCTAGCGCGAATTTGACCTCATTCTATGAATGGCTTTCGTGTCAAGTCTTGAGGTCGGTCCAAACTCAGATTTGACCTTATTCCATGAATATCCTCATGCCAAGTTCCTCAGGTTGGTCCCAGTGCGGATTTGACCTCATTCCATGAATGGTCCCCGTGCCAAATCTTTGAGGTTGGTCTTAGCGTGGATTTTACCTCATTCCATGAATGGCCCCCGTGTCAAGTCCTTGAGATTGGTCCTAGGGTGGATTTGACCTCATTCTATGAATGGTCCCTATGCCAAGTCCCTAAAGTCGGTCCAAGTTCGGATTTGACCTTATTCCATGAATGGCCCCCGTGCCAAGTTCCTAAGGTCGGTCCAAGCTCGGATTTGACCTTATTCCATGAATGGCCCCCGTGCCAAGTTCCTAAGGTCGGTCCAAGCTCGAATTTGACCTCATCTCGTGAATGGCCCCCATGCCAAGTCCTTGAGACCAGTCCAAGCTTGGATTTGACATCATTCCATGAATGGCCCCCGTGCCAAGCCCCTGAGGTAGGTCCAAGCTTGGATTTGACCTCATTCCATGAATGGCCCCATGCCAAGTCTTCGAGGTCGGTCCAAAGTCGAGTCTGACCTCATTCCATGAATGGCCCCCGTGCCAAGTCTTCAAGGTCGGTCCAAAGTTGAGTCTAACCTCATTCCATGAGTGGCCTCTATGCCAAGTCTTTTGAAGCTAATTCAAGATTGGATTTAATCTCCTCTCATGGAGGGCCCCTATGCCAAATCTTTGAGGACAGCCAAAGCCCAGAAATGATAGGAGGCCATCATATCAGTAGTCTTTGAAAAACTGTGTCATTAGAGTAATTGGTGAGCATAAGAGGAATTCTAACTTGGGGGTGTCATTCTCCAAGGTTCAAATTCGGAGGACCATAATGAGTTGGTGTCAGGACTGGCTTCTAAACCCATCAAATTGTGGGTAGGAAGAGGAAAAGGTGAGGATGGGAAGTTCGGCCCAGGAGAAGTAGTCAGAGACAGATCAATAGCAGGTGAAGATGGTGTTACAACAGGAGAAGTAGGAATAGCCACTACTTCCTCAGTGTTGGTGGCCAGGGCCAAAGAAACTGCTGAGCCGTGGCCTGAGATAGTAGAAGCAATGGCCTTCTCTTTTTTACAGGCTCCAAGACTTGTGTCCTGCAATTTCCTTTTATTATGAAAAATAGGGGAAGGAGATGCTGCGAGGTCGATCTGAACGGCAGGCCCGGTTTGGGGTTATTGAGTTATACCTTTAGCTCCTTGTGAGCTCGCTGCAGGATAGAGCAGATGACAATGTTTTCTTGATCCAAATAACCTACAAAAGAAAGTGTGATCAACATTCATGGCGCAAGAATGAGTTTAACAATAAGACAAAAACTCACCAAGCAAACATTGGCGAGGATGAGGCTCGAAGATGATGGCAACCAATTTCTTGCAGTTCATGCCTTTGGGAAATTGTTCTAACCATTTAAGTTGGGTCTACTCGCTAAGACTCAAATAACTTGTTTTAATACCCTTGAAGGGAAGGGGATGTTGCCAACATAAAGGAATGGATTGAGAATCAAATGTAAAAGGAGCCCCAGTTAAGGAAGTTGTGCAAACAAAGTGTTTCTTAAAACCCTTGTAGGAGGTAGAGAAAGGAGTGAAAAGGCTCCTCCCCGGAAAAGGAGTAAGGGAGACCCAACCCACTTTCTTTCCTAAATGCACAGAATAGAAATTGAGAAAAACGAGGGTAGAAGGATGGATTGATAAGGCATGACAAATGACTCTGAAGGCTTGCATGGCTGCTGTAGCACCCCAAAATTGTCCGGGCTGGAACGTCCTTCCAGCCTTCCCCAAAGCCGGCCCAATTTCTAGCTCTTGGGCCATTCCCGCATGATTCCAAGCTAAGACGGGCCTTGACCACCGAGTCCACGCTTGACTCAGTCTATGCTTGACCGAGTCTCCTCGCATCCCAATGGACCCCAGGCGGAGTGGAAGAAACAGAAAGAAGGAGAGGATAATATCCGAGAGAATCTCGGGATTTGGTTGTTATACAGCCACCCCCAAGCTCTATATAAAGCCCCAAGATGAAAGAAAAAGGGGCACGGTGACAAGCAGAGGAAGAGAGAGCAGAGAACGCTAGCAGGGACTGAAGAGAAAGAGCAACCGGAGACAGGCCAAGAAAAGCTGACGACGACGCGCAAGAAACGAAAGGAGAATCCCAGGAGCTGGCAGAAAGAGAGGATCCGACGTCGGACTAAGACAGGGAAGACACGTCCACCACCTCCGAACACCAGATTAGTACTCTAATTCAACCCTTGCATCGTTCCAGGTTAGATTCCCCGTTGCCCATCTCGGCCTTTGACCGCCAAAATTCTAAATGACCTAAAACCCCCTATCCTCGCCTCCCCCGAAGCCGGCTACTCGGCCACACCTGGTGGCCTACGCCGACTCGGACCCTTCCATAAGCAGAGCCCAGAGCCGGACAAGTCGGCTTGGTCCCCAACCCTGAACACCCATGTCCAAACCGACTCGGCTCGCGCCGAGACCAGGAGACGAGCCATCTTCTCCTCCTAAACTCACCTTCCACTAAAAAACCCAAACTCTCCCAAATTAACTACGTGACTTTGAATCCTCTGAGCCGAATGCGTACGAGGCCTGGGGGCACACCCCCTATCAAGTCAAATCCCAAAATCCCCGAACACCTTACCCGAACCTCCTCCTCCTCCCGGGACTTAGACCAAAAGCACTACCCAAATATAAGCACTGTCCCCTCTCCGTGATAGCTAGCTAAGGGTAACTATCGAGTGATAGGCATACCCGGGGCCTCTGCGCTCGGTATGTAACCAACTCCCGAGCCCATATTCCCGATTCGAGACCAGCCTTTCCTTTAGGTTTCCCCGGCGTTCCCTAAACCCAAAAACGCCGGTGGCGACTCTGTGGGCCGACCGGTTTCTGGCCAGCCCGCCTAACGTCACAATTTAGGTTGTGACGGATGGCGACTCCATCTGGGACTTGCCTTATGCTTAGAGAGTTGAGCCTTGATAGGCTAGCGTGAGGGAGAGACCAGATAGGTCAAACAACCAGGTTTCCACTTTTGTTGTATTTCAGCTCATTTCATGCATCGTTGTCTTATTCTCTTTTACGCATCGCCGCATAACTCTAGGGCGCACAACTAAGCACCGTCATCGTAATACTTTGTGGGGTTCGCATGGGCAGAGCGGTGAGGTGTGAATGAGAGGGCCTTATTCCCAGGCCCGTGAGTTAGGGAGAGAGGAACGTGTAGTGGTCTCCATGCTAGAGGTGTCTCAAAGACTTTGGGGATCGCGATAGTTCCACTTGGGGCTGACCGACCTAAGGGGGAAATCATGTTCTGGGAAATTTATTCTGTCCATGGTACCGCCCCTCAGGGAAGGTCTATAGACCCAAGAACCTGCTGGAAAGGATGATTAAAAAGAGATCCCGAGAGAAAAAGGGGGGACGCTGCCCATCCAACCGTGTACCGATTAGGGACAACCAGGTAAACCGAATTGAACCAGCAGAAAAACCGAGATGGAATCGGCCCAATAGAAACCCTCATACCAACTCAAAGATGCATGCATCTCATACAAGATACCAAATGAAAAACAAATAAAAATCATGCATCATGATACATTGGTCACGGGAATTTCAGATAATGGAAGCAGGGTCACAGTACTGGGCTAGACCCCCTCGGCATGTCCAGGCCAAGGCGCCAAATGTCCAGTCACTTCGCTGTTGGGGCAGTTGCTTGAAGGGCCCATGGTGCAGGCGCTTCGAGAATCTCCACGGTAACCTTCTGAGCCTACTAGAGGTTGAAACTCAGCCGGCCGCATTAGAGGCCCTCGCCCAGTATTATGACCCACCGATACGGTGCTTCACCTTTAAGGACTTCCAGATGGCGCCAACCTTGGAGGAATATGAGCGATTGACGGGATTACCGCTGACCGAATCCCCACTTTACTTCCATCAAGGCCAACGCCCTTCTTGGACCACCATCGCCAAGCTATTAAGAGTACCGGACACGGAAGTTGCTAAGTGGAAAAGGAACCGCAACGACATAGAAGGAATACCCAGGGTGTACGTAGAGGAAAGACTGCTCCAGTTTCAGGAAGAACAGGATTGGGACGCCATGATAGACGTGCTTTGGGCTTACTCCTCTACTGGTGGTGGTGCTATTTCCTACATCGAAGATTACGTCGACCTCGCAGACCATAGAGGCATTCTTGGCTAAGAGGGACAGAGGGGAAAACCCCACCATGGCCCTCCTAGCTAACACCTACCACACACTCGCCTACTCGCAGGTGGGCGGAAGGCGGGGAGCCTTAGATGTCTTTGCACTCCCCCCTGTTTCTACCTATGGCTAACCGCCCACCTCTTCCAATGCAAAACCAAGACTGCTGCCCGCGGTAGAAGATTTCAAGTGGAGCTGCGTAAAGAGAATGACTAAGGAACAGTGGGTAAAGCAGCTAGGGGAGGCCACTGAAAGGACAATTCGTTGGTACCCCGCCTGGAATGAAAGACAAGAGATGATCACTAGCTGCGGGCATACCCCAATGTCCCCCTTCTCGGAACTCAGGGGGCCATTAATTATAACCCGGAGCTAACTGCCCGACAGGCGGGTTCCCATGGTTTCGAGCCCCGGTCGGGGAAGTTCTCGCCCCCCTCTGGGTGGAGGGCATGCAAGCCCACAAGGGAGAACATCACAGGAAAATCCGACAGGCCTGGACTCGCATCATCAGGCAAGGGGCAACGTGGCGAACTAGAAGTTGTGGGGCCTCACCAGAGTATAGAGCCTGGCTCGAGCAACGCGTCCGCCTCGTGGGCTTGCCTCGGGGGAGTATCCAACATCAGGATCAAGCAACCCAGGTTTATGAGATACAGGAAACACTCCAAGTCGAAGCGCTCCAAGGTACCCTGGAACAAATGAAAACAGAACGGGGAACGTTGAAAAGAAAATTGGATACGGCCTTAGAAGAGGCACGACAGGAGAGGCGGCTGAGCGACGAATTTGGTAAGAAGGCTCGAGCAGAGAAGGAGAGTCGCTTGAAAATTGGCCAGTGCCTAAAAGCCGCCGACCAGGAAATGTGCTCAAGCAGGGCAGAACGCGACCAACTGGTGGCTTAGAAAGAACAATTGGAAAAGGCCGTGGCAACCCTCAAGGCCAGAGACGCAGAGAGGGAAGGTGAAATGCGTGCCCTCCGAGAAAGGGCACACCACCTCGAGGAAGAATTAAAAGCAGCCCAACTTTCGAAGGAATACCTACAAAACCAAAGGCGATCCGGACTACTAACCCTAGTCGAGGCCCGAGGAAAGATCGACGAGGCGAGGTCACAACTCGAGGATCTAAAACAGGTCCTAGAAAGCTGGAAGCAGAGATGCCAAGATATCGCGGACGAAGCTGAAATACAAGTGCGAGCCGCTACGGTAGACGCGCAAGTTTGGAAGGACAGATATGTCAAACTAGCATGTCTCGCCAACCAGGCACCGATGAGCATTCCCGGCGGCTCCGCGCAGCAAGGCATGATGGATCCCACTAAGACGCCAAGAGAAATCAAGGAATTCTTAGAACATTGTAGGGCGTTGTACGATATGGTGAAGGAATTATCCGCCCACCATAGGGAATTATTTTGTCAAGATTCACATGCCTCTTTAGGCTCAATAAACATTATTTTGAATTTCCGTGACTCAATGTTATCATTGCATTTGCATCATTCATCATTCATATAGTATAGCTAAATACATATTCCCCAAGCATGAAAGCAAATAATATAATAAATGAAAAAAAACACATAAACTAATCCAAAAACATCAGGAAGAAGAAATTGACGGCGTTCCACCGATACCACACGCGATCCCGGGCCAAGAACATGGAGCAAGCAATTGAAGAATTAGAGCAGCTGAACGCCGAAATAAGGACAGAGATGAGGATGGAAATGGGGCAAATGAAGGAACAAATCAATAAAATGTTCGAGATCATCACTCGAAACGCAGCCCCAACCCCCGCGGCAGTAACTCCGGGGGCAGCCCCTAGCACAGCCACATCAGGGACACCTACGCACCCCCCGGGATTCACGCCCCCGGCATGGAACGCCACTATGGAAAACTCACCAGCCCCCAAGAGCAGCCCAGCAGGAACACCCTGGGACTAGGCCGAGGGCAAGGATCGGGGCCTTTCCCAACTCCAGAGCCATAGCCTACTATCACCCCTCCCCTAGAAGCAGTGCCGTGTGCTTGGCCCACCCCAGAACCAATCCTCCTAGGCAAATGACAAAATTAATGCACTCGAGGAACGTGATGCGGGCCATCGAGGGAACCTGGGCGGCCATGGCATTGACGCCGCTAATTTATGCCTAGTCCCCAATATCGAGCTACCTACCGATTTCAAGGTCCCCAAGTTCGAAAAGTACAAGGGAAGTTCTTGCCCACGCGTGCACCTAGCCATGTATCGTCGAAAGATGGCCCCTACACCTAACAGATAAGATCCTAATGCACCGCTTCTGGGACAGCCGACAGGGGTCAGCTTACGGTGGTACGCTCGGTTTGGACAATCCGGCACATAAAAACATGGAGAGATCTCGCCGACACCTTCCTCCGACAGTATAAATACGAGGACATGGCCCCAAATCGCTCCCGCTTGCAAAACCTGTCCAAAGTAGACATGGAGGGCTTTAAGGACTATGCTCAAAGATGGCGGAGTTGGCCGCCTGTGTTCAGCCGCCTCCTCGAAAGGGAAATGACTTCCATGTTCATTGACACCCTCCCCTCTCCCTTCTACGATAAAGTCGTAGGAAGCGTGGCCTCCAACTTCGCCGACCTGGTTGTTATAGGGGAGAGGATAGAAATCGGCATTAAGCGGGGAAGATTCGCACAAGACCGGGGAAACACGAGCTTCGTTAAGAAGGTGGAGAAGAGAAGGGGAGATACGAATGCCGTGATAACAGATCCCCCTCGCCCACCGGGCCAGAGCAAGCTCATCCTGAGCAGCTTAGGAATAGTCTCCCCACCTGACTCGTCACCCCAAACTGAGACGACGAATATGCCGGAGACCCAGAAACCCCGCCTGGCGCGTCAAAGGAGAGTCTTTACTCCCCTTCCAATGCCTTACTCAACTTTGTTCCCCTCCTATTTCCAGAAGGGCATGATAGCAATCATGCCGTTCAAACCACTGGAGCCTCCTTACCCCCGGTCTTACGACCCCAGTGCGAAATGCGACTATCATTCAGGAGCCGTGGGACATTCCACTAAAAGGTGCTGGAGCTTCAAGCATAAGGTCCAGGATCTGATAGAGGCAGGGTGGCTCGGATTCGAGGGGAACAAGCCCAATATCAGCACCAATCCACTCCCGGCTCACGAAGGGCAGACCATTAACACTCTGAGCCATAGCACTGTTGCCACAAGTCAAGAAGAGGAGGTAGTCGCCGTTATAGGTCGCCAGACCCTCCCCTTTCAACCACTAATTATCCAGTGCAGCCCGATCCGCCCCACGCCCTTGATCATAACGGCCCCACCTAAGCCCGCCTATAAAGACAACCACGCCGTTCCTTGGCACTATAACCCGGTGCCCGAGAAACTCCCGGGAGAGCAGACCGAGGATCCCCCAGCCGAAGAAATCACTAATATTGCAGAGCCCGTGGGAATGACGCGTAGTGGAAGAGTCTATACCCCCGCAAACCTCGGAGGAAAGGACCCTAAGGGGAGTCCGAAAGGGGCGCCTAAAGAAAAGGAGGCTGAAGAATTTCTCAAACTCATTCGCTACAGCGAGTATGAGTTATTGGACCACCTGAACAAAACCCCGGCACGCATTTCGCTCCTGTCCCTGCTACTGAATTCGGAAAACCATCGCAACCTCCTGCTGAAAGTCTTAAAGGAAGCTCACGTAACCCCGGACATCACCATAGAAAGATTCTGGGGCATCGCCAAGAATCTCACCAAAGATCAAGGCGGTTGACCTTCTGACGAGGAGATCCCGGCCAAGGAAGACAGCACAACCAGCCCCTTCACATCGTCGTCAAAATGCGGGGCTTACGTAATCACCAAAGTGCTAATTGACAATGGCTCTTCCCTCAACGCCCCGCCAAAGACCACCCGACAAGCTAGGCCCCGCCCTCGCAATCAAGGCCGTCCCCAGAATAGTGAGGCGCTCGACGGCTCAAGAAGGGATGTCATGGGAGAAGTTACTCTCCCTATCTACATTGGCCCTATCCTGTTTCACATCCTCTTCCAAGTCATGGATATCCGCCCCACGCATACTGCCTCCCCGGGAAGGCCTTGATCCATGGTGCTTTGGGTCGGCCTTCTTCCCTTCATCAAAAGGTCAAGTTCGTGAGCAGGCCAAACCGGTCAGTCAGCGTGATGGGGAACAGGAGCTAGTAATTAGCACCCCACACCAAACGAATACATCGAGGAAGAAGAGGAGGCCCCGAAACCTCCTTCCGTGCACTTGAACTCGCAACAAGTCGAGAGGAGCCCCATCGGCGGCAGAAAATATGGCATTCCGCGTCATGATCGGGAAGGATATCAACCCTAGGGCTCGGCCCTCCTAAAAGGAATTCCGGCCCAATTAAAATTCAGGAAAACAAGGGGAGAGCTGGACTCGGTACCAAGCAAGCAACCAGACAAGGGCACGTCCGGCCCGGGCCACGTGGGGTCAACATTTTGTTCGGGAAAGTGTGGCGACAATAGGCAGCCAGCCCGCAGACTAACCCGGAAGTTTATGCTTTCGAGGACAGCTAGCTAATTGGACGACGGAACCACTCATGGGCGGCTTAATTTCTTTCCAATGTAATTTCTTTTGTAACTCGCCTCTCGGGGCGACTTTGAATTAATGAAACTCAGCATGCACTTTCATCCATTCATCTTCTTTGTTTTTCTTCTCTTTTTCTTTCCCGCATTTTTCATACTCCAATTTCGCTAAAAAAAAAAAGGGGGACTCCTCAAAACCACCACCAATAACGAACCTCATACCCCCAAACAATGATACAACCTGCGTATGCGAGGACTCTAGTCCTATTGAGGAGCCTAGGGAGAGAAGACGCAGAAGCCGAGGCTTTGGCTGAGGTAGAAAGGCAGATAGAACGAGAAAGACCAAAGTTTCAACCCTTGATTAAGGAGTTAGAAAACGTGAACCTAGGGACGAGGGAATAAGAAGGAGGTGCGGATAGGAAATCAAATGTCACCAGAATCAAGAAAAGCCCTCGTAGAGCTCCTGCAAGAGTTCTCAGACATATTCGCGTGGTCATATCGAGACATGCCAGGTCTCGACCGTAGCATAGTGGAACACAGACTCCCTATGCTCCCAAAAGCGGTCCCTGTTCGCCAGCATCTGCGAAGAATGAAGCCCGACGTGGCCTTAAGAATCAAGGAGGAGGTAGAAAAGCAGTGGGACGCAGGTTTCCTGGCCGTATCTAACTACCCCCAATGGGTGGCAACATCGCATCTGCACCTAAAAAAGGACGGAAAAGTACGTATGTGCGTCGACTATAGGGACCTAAACAGGCCAGCCCCAAGGATAATTTTCCTTTACCCCACATTGACATGCTCAGAGATAATACAAAGATGTCACGCCTTCTTCTCCTTCATGGACGGCTTCTCAGGGTATAATCAAATCCTAATGGCACAGGAAGATCAGGAAAAGACGACCTTCGTCACCCTATGGGGAACGTTTTGCTACAAGGTAATGCCATTTGGCCTCAAAAACGCTGGGGCAACCTACCAGAGAGCGATGGTAACCCTGTTCCACGACATGATGCATAAGGAAATCGAGGTGTATGTTGACGACATGATTGCAAAATCAAAAACTCCGGAGCAGCACCTCAAGGATCTACGAAAATTATTCGGTAGGCTCCGCAAGTACAGGCTAAGACTTAATCCGGCCAAGTGCACCTTCAAGGTAACGTCAGGAAAATTGTTGGGCTACTTGGTAAGCGAAAGGGGTATTGAAGTGGAACCAGATAAGGTAAAAGCTGTTAGGGAGATGCCTCCTCCCACCACAGACGCAGAAGTCTGGGGCTTCCTAGGACGGATAAACTTCATAGCCAGATTCATTTCCCAATTAACGGCAACATGCAATCCCATCTTTAAACTCCTCCGAAAACGACATAAGTTTGAATGGGACGCAGAATGTCAGGAAGCCTTTGAGAAGATCAAGCAATACCTCGAATGCCCTCCGGTCCTCGTTCCCGCAGCCCCCGGAAAACCTCTGATCCTGTACCTCACGGTGCTCGACGAATCCATGGGTTGCATGCTGGGATAGCAAGACGAGGCCGGGAAAGAACGAGTAGTCTACTATCTTAGCAAAAGGTTCACGATTAAGAGAAAAGATACTCTACTTGAACGAACCTCCTGCCAGTGCCTTGGTCTGGGCAGCCAAGAGGCTTCGACCCTACATGTTGTCTCACTCTGTCCGGCTAGTAGCCAAGACTGACCCCATCAAGTATATATTGAAAAGCCTGCACTTACCTGACGATAGCACGTTGGCAAATGGCTCGTCCCGAGTTCGACATCACTTATGTAAGCCGCCACGCTGTTAAAGGGGGGCGCCTAGCAGATCACCCGGCCTATCACCCACTGGCAGATCCACGCCCCTAGCTCACGAATTCCCGCATTTAACACATCATGGTAACGGGCAGAGCCCCTACGAGAACGAATGGATGATGTGGTTCGACGGGCATCTAACGATTGGGAAACGGGATTGGCGTGGTCCCGCCTCTCCAACCGACCACTGCTTCCCTTTCGTCGCCAACCTAGGGTTTGATTGTACAAACAACATGGCAGAATATGAGGCTTGCACCATGGGACTCGCCATGGCCCTGAACACTGTGTCAAGAGACTCCGAAGTATACTGGAGACTCGGCCTTGGTGATCTATCAGAATGGAGAATGGGAAACGCGGGATAGCAAACTGATCCCATACCATGACTACGTAAAAGAGATGACAGAATTCTTCGACTCCATCATGTTCCACCACGTGCCACGTGAAGAAAATCAAATGGCAGACGCCTTGGCGACCCTGTCAGCTATGGTACGGGTAAATGACGGGCGGGAGATGACCATACAGGTCCGGCAACTCCCCCGCACGGCCTATTGTCATCACTTGGGTCTCAAGCACCCAAGATCGACCAGTAACCCCGGTACCTCGACATAAAGAGGTACTTGGAAAAGGGAATACCCCCAAGGAGCATCGAGAATAGCAAAAGGACGCTTAAGAGACCGCAGCCAGCTACCTTATGAGCGGAAACGCATTATACAAGAGGAACGCTGCACATGACACTTCAAGGATGTGTGGACCGCCCGAGGCCGAATCTGATAATAGAAGAGGTCAACGAAGGAACCTTCTACACCCATGCAAGCGGTCATACCTGCTCGCAAAATACTCCGCGCAGGTACTATCGACCAAGTTGGAATCAGACTGCCATCAACACGCCCAAAGGTGTTTGAAGTGCCAGTCCACGCCGAATCGTATTAATGTCGCTCCTTCCTCCCTACACAGCCTTAACCGCGCCATGGCCATTCTCCATGGGGGCATAGACGTGATCGGGCCCATCGAGCCCAAAGCTTCTAACTGGTCACAGGTTCATACTAGTGGCCATCGACTACTTCACCAAGTGGGTAGAAGCAGCGTCAGATTCGGCCGTGACGCTGCAGCGTAGTGGTAAAATTCCTTAAAAGGACATCATCTGCCGTTACGGTATTCCATCCCACGTCATTACGCATAATGGCACCAATCTAAACAACAAGATGATGACGGAACTGCGCGAACAATTCCAGATTCGTCATCACAATTACTCCCCTACCGTCCCCAGATGAACGGAGCGGTAGAAGCCGCCAACAAAAACATCAAGAAAATAATACGGAAAATGGCGGTAACCTACAAAGATTGGCATGAAATGTTACCCTACGCCACATGGGTATAGGACCTCCGTCGAACCTCCATCTGAGCAACACCTTATTCCCTGGTTTATGGTACCGAAGCTGTCCTCCCAATAGAGATCAAAATACCCTCTTTAAGGGTCCTGGCCGAAGCAGAATTAGAAGACGCCGAATGGATTCAACGACGCCACGACCAGCTAAACTTGATCGAGGAAAAACGTCTCACGGCCCTATGTCATGGTCAGCTCTACCAGAGCAGGGTTAAAAATGCCTTCGACAAAAAGGTGAAACCTCTGATATTCCCTGGACAGGGACATGGTCCTCAAAAGGTACCGCCAAACGCCTCGCGACCCGAGAGGAAAATGGGCACCCAACTACGAAGGGCCATACGTGGTGAAATACGCTTTCTCAGGAGGGGCACTACTCCTAACTGACGCTGAAGGACGCGACCTCAAACACCCCGTCAACTCGGACTCAGTCAAGAGGTTCTTCCCTTGAAACCTCGCCTAAGCAGCAGTGGAAAGTCGCCCGCATCTAGCCGGAGCCAGAATAGGATTAGGGAAGCCAAGTACGGGGTTATCTCGTTGACCCCAACAAACAGCCATCCTGTACAAAATCGCGAAAAACCACGTCTCCATTTTGTAAACCATACATTATCAATAAAGTCTCATTTTGTTTTACTTCGAATGCTAAGCTTTATTAATTCAACAAAAGAGTCCGCATTACTAAGAACAATTCGCAATCAAAGGTACCGTCTCCGTTACAAACCCTCGCGGTCCCAGATATCGCAGAAATACGGCGATAGCCTAGTCCAGGTGGTCAAGCGCAGTAAAAAAAAAATAATAATAATAATAATAATGATAATAATAATAAGCACGCATTCCCGAGAAAAAAGGGGAAGCTCTGCATTCTAAGTCTGCCCTAGGTTGATTCCATCTCGGTTCGGTTAGGTCAAGTCAACTAGTTAGGTACTCGTAAGAAGCCCTCATTCCCATGCACGACCCTCACGCCAGAGCACCCGAAAAAAAAAAACAAAGAAAAATAACAACAACCATAAGAGAAAAGGAAAAAGACAAAAAGAGAAATAATAAGCAAAATCTTCATTCCATCATAATAAAGTTTTTTTTACATAATCACCGGGGAGGGGAGTCAAGGAGGGAAACAAGCTTCCCATCCTTGATTTCTAAAGTGATGGAATATGGGCTCAAATCAAAGTCTGGGGCCAAAAGGGCTATCTGTTGAAGGGCTTTTTCGAAGCCCGCCTCGTGTTGGCCCACGATAGCACCTTCCAGGCGCTCCACCCTGTTAGCAAGGCGCTGCCTTTCCTGTGTTGAGGCAGCAACCTCAGCCTCTAGAGCAGTAGCCTTGGCCCCCGCAGCCTTCAAAGCGGTCCCCAACTTGGCCTTGGTCTCTTTGTCAGCTGCCACAACCGCCTCCGCCGAAATTGCTCGGGAACGAGCCACTTCTGCATCCTTGATAAGGCCTCTAAGATCTAATGCAGAAGTGCCAAAGCAGCCTTCAACTTTTGCGGTCTCAGCCTTCAGCCTCGGTTATCTTCGTTGACAGCTTGGCGGTTTCCGCGTCAGGCGACAAGGCCTTTCCCCCATCAGCAGCAGCCTCTGATTTTGACTTCGCCAAGTCAGCCCACAAACCTTCTGGGTCCCCTCAACTTGGCCGCTTCTGCCTTTGACCTCTCCACCTCAAATTCAGATCCTGATTGACCTTGGCCACCCTATCAAACTCCTTCTTGTGCAAGGCCTCCTTCATCACAATCTGCTCAGCCTTCTTCACCAAGCCTTTAGACATTTCCAGGGAAGCCAACGACCTGAGGTGATACGCCTCCAGCATTTCAAAGGTCCCATCCACCCCGGCAGCGACCAAGAGCCTACGGTCGTACTGAGGGATCGAGCTTGGGGGGAACCAGCTCTGGAGGTCTACGTTGGGCCCCCACAAGGACTTTACATTAGCAGGGGCCTTGAAGCAGGGCAGGCCTCCCGGGGGTAGCTCAGGGCCGGCAGTTATAGTCACCCTACTCTGCTCAGTCAAATTGATTGGAGACAGGCCAGGGGACACTACACCCTTGCCCTTCTTCCTGGCAGCTTCTTCAGCAGCAAGGGCCTCAGCTTTCCTCTTGGCACCTCGTGTCAACACATCTGAGGGGAGGGGCCTTGCGTCGGCCTGAGCAGGCATGCCTTCGGCTTGCATTGAAGCGGTCGGTGTTGCAACGGCAGCAGGAGTCCTCGCCGTCTCGGCCACACGCGCCGACTCCGTCTCGGCGGCCGCTGGCGCCTCGGCAATAGGAGCCGACTCGCGGGCTGGTACCGCTTGCACTTCGGCCGTAGGTGCCGACTCCATTCCGGCTGGCCGCACTGCCGGCTTCATCGCGGACTCAGCCCGCTGGGCCAATTTCACCTTTTTAATTAGGGCGGCCATGTCGATTCCCTCATCTTCAATCATCCCTGGCAACATAAAAATGAAATAATAAAGATATCAGATACTCCTACTGTGCCTAAACAAGAGAAACAGGACTTACTTTTCAGATGGGAAACAGGCTTTTTCCCAAGGGCCAGGGCCACGATCTCCTTGCGATTCATCCCTCGGGGCAACTCGTCCAACAGTTGGAGAGTCACTTTCTCCTCGCGAGAAAGTCGGCTCTTTTGCATCCCTGAAGCCTTCAAGGGCAGCCTCCAATACAGAGGCATAGGCTGCCCATCTGTGCACAAGGACCCCTCGGTTAGGGCCCTTATCTTCAAGAATCGGTCCTTAAAACCTTTGTAGGACGCCGTGTATGCTATGAACAAGCTGGTGTTGGGGAGAGGCGCCAAAGAGACCCAACCCACCTTCTTCCCCACTCGGATAGTGTAATGACTCGAAACACCGCTGGCGTAAGGGGCCAGGGTCAAGACCACCCGACACCACCTTGAAAGCCTGAAGAGCCGCCCACCCGCTGGGATGAAGTTGCGAAGAGCCACACCCACCAGCCAACACCTCCGGGTCAGAAGCGGTCCGCAGGAAATGTCACCCCTAAATCTGAGGACTAAGTTTCAGACATGTACACGAAATCGCCTTCTCCCTCTCTCTCGCACACGTGGCGCACCCGCTGAGGAAGAGCAAATGGGTCATCTCCAACCGAGGGGCATGAGGCCCACGTGCACCCAGCCCCTTTGGCAAAAGGGACTCCACCTCCTTAGGGGCCATTTTGAGCCATAGGACGTAACGCCCCGGTGGACCCATTCATAGTGCTCCTCTCCCGACAAAGAGGGGGCATTGAGGCTTGACTCGCTTTGCCCGCCATAGCCACGTGAATGGCAGCTATGGCCTCGTGGACCGAAGTGGAAGTAAAAGAAGAAGACGATGAGGAGTGAATTTCTACAAAGACTCGACATAAGGGCTAAGAAGAAGGGAAGCTTTGGAAGAAGAATGCAAGAGAACAATGGGAAAGAACGCGAGAGAGAAAAGGGAAATCTCTGCTCTGAAAATGGGGAAATGAAGCTCCAACGGGCAACTAAGCGCTTATTTATAGAATCAAGGGCTGCCTAGGGGACAAGAGGCGACGCACCATTAAAGAGGCGCGATCCCCTGTGGCACGAATCATCACGCCCGGAGTTAATGAACCCTAAGAAGCGAAAAGACACATTAATGTGCCCCGAGGAATGAAAAGGCGCCATCAATGCGCCTCCCTTAAAATGAAAAGACAAACTGCAGAGGCGCGCATCTTCAAAGCGACTATTGAGTTTCCAAAGAAAAAAAAATGAAAAAAATATAATAAAAAATAATAATAAATAAACAAAAAAGAAATAAATAAAAATATATATATAAAATATAAAAAGGAAGGAAAATGAAAAATTAATTCCAAATTAAGTCATCTCGGCCAAGATCAAGTCATCCCTACCAACATCCAAGTCATCTCTACCAAGACTAATTCATCCCTGGCCAACATCCAAGTCATCTCGGCCAATGTCAATCCAACTCGGCCAGCATCCAATCTGTCTCGGCCAGCATGAATCCATGACAGCTAATAGCAGGAGCTGCAGCCCAAAGATCCCGTCAAAATTAGATTTGACCTAGCCTATCCAATACCATACCAAGTTCCCATAAGATGATTCGCCTCCCAAATCTGACCAAGCAAGGCAGATCGAAAACATTATCAAGCCTAGGCGCCCAAAGGAAAGCCTAGCAAGTCACCCCTCATTACGATACCCCAATGATCGCCTCGAACCCGAGCGCCTAATGGAAAGCCTCAGAGGCCAATCAAGTCGAACAAGTTAGCAATATCATCAAACCTAGACGCCAAGCTTTTAAGTCTAGGGATCACTTAAAAACAAATACCCCAATGGCCATCCTCGAACCCGAGAGCCTAATGGAAAGCTCAAAGGCCAATCAAGTCAAGGCAATTCAGCAAAGATCATCAAACTTAGGCGCCAAAGAGAAAGCCTAGTAATCACCCGAAAGCAAACATCCCGATGGCTCCTTCAAATCTGGGCACCCAATGGAAAGCCCAATGCCATTTATTCCCAAGAAGCACTACTCGAAGCTCAGCCCCGTGACCACCCCGTCAAATTCGGTGCCCCCAAGAGAGTTTAAAGTTTTTATTCGCATTCATTAACCCAATACTGAATGCAAATAAAGAGGGGGCAATCAGAAGACCCCAAAATTGTCCCAAGCCGAACGTTCTTCCAGCCTTTCCCCAAAGCCTACCAATTTCTAGCTCTTGGGCCATTCCCCGCATGACCCAAGCTAAGATTTGCCTTGACCACCGAGTCCACGCTTGACTCCGCCTATGCTTGACCGAGTCTCCCCAAGCATCCCAAAGGACCCCAAAGTAATGGAAGAAATAGAAAGAAGGAGAGGATAATATCCGAGAGAATCTCTTGATTTGTTGTTATACAGCCACCCCCAAGCTCTATATAAAGCCCCAAGATGAAAGAAAAAAGGGCACCTGTGACAAGCAGAGGAAGAGAGAGCAGAGAACGCTAGCAGGGATCAAGAGAAAGAGCAACCGAGACAAAGCCAAGAAAAGCCGACGACGACGCCAAAGAAACGAAAGGAGAATCCTGTGAGCTGGCAGAAAGAGAGATCCGACGCCTGACTAAGACAGGGAAGACACGCCCACCACCTCCGAACACCAAAGTTAGTACTCTAATTCAACCCTTGCATCGCTCCAGTGTTAGATTCCCCTGCTGCCCATCTCTACCCTGATCACCAAATTAAAATGACCTAAAACCCCCCTATCCCGCCTCCCCCGAAGTCGACTCTACCCACACACTGGTGGCCTACGCCGACTTTGACCCTTCCATAGCAGAGTCGAGCCGGACGAGCCTGGCTTGGTCCCCAACCCCGAACACCCATGTCCAAACCGACCTGGCCCGCCAGGCCGAGACGACGAGCCATCCTCTCCCCCCAAACTCACCTTCCACTAAAAAACCCAAACTCTCCCAAATTAACTACGTGACTTTGAATCCTCTAGAGCCGAGGCACGAGGGCCTGCGGGGGCACACCCCCATCAAGTCAAATCCCAAAAATCCTGTAACACCTTACTCCGAACCTCCTCCTCCCTCCTGTGACTTAGACCAAAAGCACTACCCAAATATAAGCATTGTCCCTCTCCCATGATAGCTAGCTAAGGGTAACTATCGAGTGATAGGCATACCGGGGGGCCTCTCTGCCCCCAGGTATGAACCAACCCGTTCCCATATTCTCGATTCGGACCAGCCTTCCTTTTTGCGCTTTCCCTGCCCTTAAACCCAAAACGCCGGCTGACCGACTGCCGAATCTGTTCACTAACGTCACAATTTAGGTTAGGACAAATTTCCAACTATTCGAATGAAGTTGGGAAGGGGCCACGCCGAGGATCCGAACGACCCCGGTGGCGAAATCATTAAAGGGTAAAATTACCCCTAAATCGCGAAAAACGGTTTCATACATGTAGACGAAACCAGCTCCGCCACCTCGAGCAGGCTGACAAACCCGTTCATCAGGGGAACAGGAAGTCATCATATAAGATGTAGTAAAGTCGGGATGAACCCAAGCCTCGCTACTAGCCAAGAGTTCAACATCAGAAGAAGAAGTGAGGGATTGATAGTCTAGTACACTTTTGTCCAACCATTCTAAAAGTTGCAGGGATGGGGTGGAAGAAAGAAGTTCATGGGATGGTGCAGAAAAATCCAAAGTTAAAATGACGGGATTACCTGACATTGCGGCGAGAACGAGAGGTTGAAGATGCAAAGAAGAAAGCAGAGGTGAGAAAGAATATGTGAAAGCAATGCGGTTGAGGACGATGAGGAAAAGTTGAAAAGAAAAAATAACGGGTCCAAAGTATGATGGAAAGGATAAATCGGGATGTGCAATCAGTCTCAATTGAAACGACGCAATAAATGAGAGTCGTACGTTAACGCGCCGCCAAACGTCAAGAAGAGGTCGAGTAAGCACATGTCGACAAGACGCGACGTTTGAATCACTAGCAAGAAACTTGTTACGTTCCCACTCTAAGGAATTCTGTTTCTATCTGGTCACGAGATGGGCCAGGTGCCAATCACCTTAGGTCACGGAAAATGGGCCGAGTTTTTAAAAGGGGAATTAACCTAAAGGCACTCGACAATCTTAAGAAGAGTGATCTCGACCTGAAAGGTGAACAAAGGTTACTTCGGTTTGCCCAATTGATGGACTCGACTTAACCCTGACAATGGAGGATTCTTTATTCAAAGTTCATAATGAAAGACATCATCATCTCTTCCAATATAAACATAAATAAAGAAGGGGGGAACTGTGGATACCCCATTCTGTACAGGTTGGTCGCTCTGCCAACTCAACAACATAGTTAAGGAAGTCAAGTTGAAAAGAAAAGATGGGAAATTAGGAAAAAAGGAAGCGAATCCCTATGATGGCAAAAAAGGAAAAGAAAGGGTTGACGGTAGAACCTAAAAAAAAGGCCAAGAAAGGAGTCTGGGCACTTCAGCATGTGGACCCCAAAAAGAAGAGCAGTAGCGGCTTCAAGGAAATCCTAGGAACATCTCTTGTCAAGAGAAATGATGTGTAATACCTCTGCGCAAATCAATATTTTCAGAATGGACTAAGATTCCCTAATGAAATGGAACGTGTAGCACGGGAAAGGAAAGACAAAAAGAATGTCACAAAGATCTCAAACAAATCGTTCTTGAGAAAAAAGGGAAAGGAAGACCATGGGAATAAGTTGAAAAGGTAGGTTGTCTACAGTAGAGTCTCGATAAAGAGAATGGAGATCAGAGGCCTGACTCCGCAGGACTGTCACTTCGCCATAGGACGGAAAGCATCAGTGCAAGGTCAACTCGGACGAAGAAGAAGGGTCCACATCATATTCAAAGCCTATGAGAGATAGTAAACTCCTTAGAACACCGCTTCATGAAATGACTAAGGAAAAGAGGTGTTTGCAAAGGAGAAAAGCAAGCCTGAGCCCAAGCAGGGGTAATGATGATCCTGGGGGAAGGCTACCTATAAAACGGTGTGCGGCACAAAAGAAGGGATCGGGGGGAGAGGAAGGAAAAGGAAGAAGAACGAAGTAGAGAAGAATCATTATAAAAATAAGGGCTTCAAGTCATACTGTAAGAAGATTCAATCTGTCATCCCTAGATACCAGGTTGGTATAACTCACATGATGTTTATGGCTGTAATCATAGGATGCTAGAAATATTGACATTATCACGATATGGGAACCTCTACATGTAAAGAACAAGTATAACAAAGGTTTTGACCTATTTCTCACCTTATGTATTCAAATGAAATATGGAAATAATGAAAAATCAGAATTGCGATACTAAAGAAATTTGCTTCAGTTGCAAATCCTTTAAAGCCTAGGTAAATGGTTATGTGAATTTCCAAATCTTTGTATTTTGTGATGACGCGCATGTATGAACATAGACTCCAACCAAGTTGTGTCCCTACGTAGGAAGTTCCTTTCTATTTATGCATGCAACAGTTCGGGAACATGTTTTTACCCCAATAAAGGTCATATAATGCGAAGAAAGTCTTGTACACCATGCATTTAGTAGGGTAACTGCCTCCCTGGCAGACGTATTCGAGGTTTCGGCCTTCGTGTATGTAAATGATCCCCGAACTCAAACTCTAGAGACCCATTTTTGCCTTATCCTTCCTTTGAGTTTTCCTATGTTCTAAATAAAATGTAGGTGGCGACTCCTGTGTTCTTTATCTCTTAATTGCAAGGATAAAACCAAAAATTTTTACGCTTGCCAACCCTTCATCGTGCCTTCGATTGCGACACTCTCTATAGTCCCTTTTGTTGGGAAAGTGTAATGATTTGTTGGTAGAAGGTCAGCTTGGGTCTTGTTGTCACGACCTAAATCGCGATGGGGAAATCACATATTTGAATTGAAATATCAAGGCCAGATCCTTCACAGAGGAGGAACCGACTATCCAAAGTTAAAGCCGACTCGATCAATCCGGGAGGATGACCAAGATCGATTCGACTCAAGTAAGAGTCACCATCGGCATTTTATGGGAAACGTCGAGGACCTAGAATGGATAATGCAAGTCCCGAATCTGAGTCTAGGTAAGGAGTCGGTTAAGCACGGGGATCACACAGTACCCCCACACATCTATCATCTGATAGTTACCCAAATTGGTTGCATGAACTAAAAGGACCTTCACACTATGATTAATGCTCTTTTGACAAATGAAACAAACTTACACTAGAAGATGTACACATACATTTTGGTTTTTATTAGGATGAATAACTTGACAAGAGTGTGCCTCTTTCTCTTACGTGTCCCATTTTTTGAGAAGTCAAAGTTTACATAGTTTTGGATAGGTTATTGGGGTGAAGAGAAATGGACAGTCCCTTAGGTGTCCAAGGGTAGGATGACATTGGAGAGACAAACTTTTCGTTAGGCGTCCATAGGAAAAGTTTGAACTATCCATTGGGTGTTCAGAGCCTAGATGACTTTAAAAGAGGACTATCCCTTAGGCGTCCTTGAGCTAGATGAACGTGAATGAGGTGGACTATCCATTAGGCGTCCATGGGAAGAGGTTGAACTATCCATTGGGCGTTCAGGACCTAGACGATTTTAAAAGCAAAATGGACTATCCCTTAGGCGTCCTTGAGAGAAGGTTGAACTATCCATTAGGTATTCAAACATTGAATGAATTTAGAGATGGATGGACTTTCCATTAGGTGTCCAAGCTTTGCATGACTTTAGAGAAAGATGGACTTTCCAGTAGATGTCTAGGTTTTGAATGACTTTAGAGAGAGATGGACTTTCCATTAGGCGTCCAGGTTTTGAATGACTTTAGAGGGAGATGGACTTTCCATTAGGCATCCAAGGATTGAATGACTTTAAAGAAATATGGACTTTCCACTAGGTGTCCAAACTATAATTGAAAAGACTGATGGATAGATGACAGGATATTTTGGTAACAAATAGACCGAGACCGACTTGGTGCTGGATGTGACTGGATGCTGAGACTGCCCCAGCCAACCAAACCGATGATGACGTGGTCTTCTGTTATGTAGAGCCGAGACTAGTCCAGATCCTTTCATATAGAGATGTGTATTTTCTAGGTTCTATTACAAAGAGGAAGATCGAGATCGACTCGGTCCATGCAAGTGTCGACTACATGTTAGCTTAAATAGTGACCTTAGACTGATATTGAGGGTGACAGTATTAGTGTAGAAATGTAGATGACAAACCTATGGCATGAGCTCTCTACTTCAACCTATGAAGATGTGTTTCTTCAGAACTTAGACGGCTAACCTGGTATCTAAAGGTTTAGACGTCACTTCTACTCTTTGCTTAAGTTGCTCCTTCCATAGAGAACTGGTAGTAGTTCAACTTTCAGGGAAACCTCCTTTCTCTCAACTTTCAGCTTTAACTTCCGACTCCAGCTCTTGGACTCTATTTTGCCAAGCTTCCTAGTAATCTTTCTTTCAACCTCTTCTCTTTCGATCTCAAAGTCTCATCCCAAAATTTTTGACCCATTGCTCTTCGCTCAAAGGCCTTTTATAGGCTACGCTTGAGGTCATTAATGCATTAGATCTGGCCAGGTGGATTGACCTCAATCCTCTAATCCTTCTTGTTCTCCTTTTGATGATATCATGCATTTGTAAGTCATGTGCTTTTAACCATGTGTCAGGTCGTGACACGTCTTCTTCAGATCGTGGCACGTTCCCCCCTTGGGCCCAACTCCTTTGTCTCTTCTTCTCCCTCTCGGTTGCTTCAGGAGCGACAACCACTTCAGGCATAGAAGATTTGTGCAAATTCTTGCCTCCTGGTGCTGACTTAGCCAGATCAAGGGATCCCACATTCTTGGGATGCATGGGATTCTTGTCCCTTTTGCTTAGCTGGATGGATCCTTGTCTCCTCTTACTAACCTAGCTGGATCCAAGGGTCCCTTGTTGATCTAACTGGATCCAAGGGTCCCATGCTCTTGGGATGTGTAGGATTTTTGTCTCTCTCTACTAACTTGGTCAAATTTGGTGGTCTCTTGTCGACCTGGTCAGATCTGGGGGTCTCACTGTATAAGGTGTGTAGGTTTTGGTCTCTTCCTTGGTTACTAGACTGAATCTGGACCTCTTTTATTTAGGTGGATAGATTTGGGATCCCAAACTTGTTGTAATCCCTAATTGCTAGACGAATGGGTATACTTAGGCAAATCCTTTGAATCAATGCATATGTATAAGTACAACGTAGAAAATAATTCTTCTACCATCTATGGGTGTCACATTGCTTTCGTGGGTCAATAAGCTTCTGTTTTTTTTATGGCTGATAGTTTGGTTTTTTTGGTTTTTTAACTTATATGAATAGAGATTAAATATAAATATTAAAATTTATTAAATAAATATATAAGAATTAAAATTTATATATAATTATTTATTTTTTAAAATATCCAATAACATATAATAAAAATTATATTTACGTAGAAAATAAATTGAATATTTTTTTTCAAAATCCAATAGATTATAAATGTCAATAATTACTTTTGCATGGTGCTCAGAATCTTTATAAATTTATAATAAAAAATAGTATTTACGTTAGCTATACTTTTTATGAAAAACTTTTATTAGTTATATTCTAAAAATTAATTAAATTAGAATGATTTATGTTACTCACTTAATTATCTTTTAGGTAATTTATTTTTTTATTACTACAATTTTGAAAGTAAATTCTCACAAATTTCTTATGTGACTAGAAATCCTATTTGTTTTTTCTAATTTTTATTCTTGACCCGCACACTCTAGACTAAAACTACTTTGAAACTTCAAAAACAATAGAAAAATAATAAAGTAAAATGAGACGAGGATATAGCAAAGAAAACATAGAAGGAATAGTGATAAAATATTTGTTTATTAGTTTTAAAATTCAAATTCTCAATTTTTTATATACTATTTGATTATTTGTAAGTTTGTTCCACTGAAAAAAGTTAATACAGTTATTTAATTAAAATAAAATTCTTTATAAATTTTAAAATAATAATATTATATTATAAAAAATAATAAAAAGAAACCATAAATGATCATGATTTTTAAATATTTTATTCAAATAGAGTAAAAATACAATAATCTCAACAATAAAAATTATAAAATAGAATATTTTATAAAAAATAAATTTAGATATTATTATTTACATAATCTAATCTTAAAAAACAATTTATATATATATAATATTAAAAAATCCAGGGGACCGAGGCCCCCTGCTACACAGCACATACCTCCGTCACGTGGGTTGATGCTAGATTGGAGTAAGAACGGAAATTCCGTGAAAAAGGAGAGGAATAATTGATAATAATAAAAATAAAACTTAAATATATTTTAAGTTTTTATAATATTGTGTTTAGTTTTATTTTTTATTTTTATATTTTCAGATTATAATATATTTTAGTTTTATTTTTTAATCTTTATCATTAACTTTAATTAATTTAGTGTTAATATGATTAATAAAATAAAAAATATTAATTAAGATAAAAATAAAAATATTTTAAATTAATAAAATAAGATATTTTTATGTGTTTATAATTTAAATTTAATATATTACTTTGATGTTATTTTCGTAATTAATAATTTTGAATTATTATAATATAATTTATGTTTTTAATACAGCTCGAGTAGCAATTTTGTCTTTAAAGACAAAATAATTTGAAATATAATATATTAAAAATAAATTATATTATAATCAGTCATATTAATGAATTAATATATAAAATATATAAAAATAATATATTATAGACATCTAAATAAATAATAATTTATTTTAGAAATAAAATATTAAAAATATATTAGTGAATGAAAAAGTAAAAATAATAAAATTATTTTTTATAATATATTAAAAAATAATTTATAAAAATAAATTATATATAATTACCTTATTTTAATAAAATAATAAATTCATTATTTAATTGAATTGTGAACCTAATAATAATCTAATTATTTGAATTTAAAATATTATTTTTCATTTTAATTATCTTAATTAATAATATCCACTTTACTAGCTATGACAATACTAAATTAATTATAGTTAGACTATTGACAAAACTAACTGGAAAGGTAGCTAAAATCTAGAAAGCTACCTGGTAATAGAAAATTGGTAGTTAGTAACTAAAAGTTGTTAAGCTTGCTTATTAGATTATAAGTATTTTATAATACATTATTTTTGTCTATTTATTATTATTTTAAATATTGCTTTTTAATTATTATTAATATTTTAATAAGTAATTGAGTAATTTATATTGTTCCTAATTAAATAAATAGTATTTTAGAAAAATATGTGGAGTTTTAAATTGAGTTTTAATTAATTAGGGTAAAAAGCTTGTCCAACAAGTATATAAGTTGCACCCGAAAAATTGAGACAAGCGATGTGGGAGTTCCCAACACCCTCCCTCCACATATGTCAGTTAGAACAGGCAATAACCAAGATGGTTACTAGAATATGCAATTAACTAAGATGGGTTATAGGCTTTGATACAATGTCAGATTTAAGCTTAAAACCAATTGACGATAAGTGAGGTTGTCTAACAAGTATATATGTTGCACCTTGATGTATACAATGTGGGACTTTCCAACAAACCTTAGGAGGAAATCCTAGAGGAACAAGAAGAATGGCCCTAGAGGATGTACTCCTTCCACCTATGCTTTATAGGTAAGAGGGGAAGTGAGATTATCTCATTGTAGGGTACCAGTATTGCAAATGTGGGTAGGAAGGTTGTGTTTGGGACCTTGAAATTATATCTGTGTGATAGTTTCTGAAAGGGGATTAAAACCCTAGATTAGATGTTGATTTACTATGAGATTTTGATATGATTTGTATTATGTTTTGTTATCAATTGAGTGAATTGAAAATTTGTTTTTGTTTCTAGGTTCTGTTGGTTTAAATTTCGAAATTAGAGATTCCATGATTTGATATGTGATAAAGTGGTTTTACAGTCGTCTTACATGCATCAAATAAAACTAAAGCTAACTATATCATAGCTAACCCTAGATCGAATATCTTAAGGACACAGTGTGTTCTATTATGGGTTAATGTGGAAATCAGAGTTAATGCAGAAAATGCTAAGTGTAGAATGCCGACTTGCTCTCGGCAAAGATTGATCTAATTCGGTCTCGGTAGAGGCGAATCTGATATGAGTGGACTCGGACATGGACGTATGTGACGGAGTTGGACTAGACTCGGTCTTGGATTAAAATGCAAGGAATAGTGGGGTTTTGATTGCAAGGAAAGGAAGACATAAAATAAGCTAAGTAAGGAAATAAATGCAATCTAAGCTAAGCTAAACTACTGCTGCATCCATACTAAAATTAATAAACAACTACGGTTCAGTTTTTCCCTCAAGTTTTGTGAGTCCAAATCAACCTAAGGTTCTTACGACAACTGCTGAAGATTTGTCCATTATCATACTAAGGATTTACACAACCACTACCTCATCAGTTGGCAGGGATTATACACATGATTGATTTTAGGTTCTCTTATCGATTACCCAATTAAATTTGTTAAACTAGTTCCAATCGGCCTAGTCTAACGTTGGACTACTCTTACGAATGCGCAACCGCATCATAATGAAAGTAGACTGAAAGCAAGATTCAAAATCAAAAGGTAAGAAATGCAAATTAATTGAATTATTGAAACAGAGTACTGATACAGGGTGTGAATTCATGAGTTTCATCTTCCACGACAACCGCCATAGAAAAACGGTGGTGGTCTACCAACTATGGTAAAGGTGTTGAGGATCTAGTCCACTAGAGTGCGTTGGCTACACCAAGCGGTCACCTCTAACGACCTTCAACTTCCCAGTCCCTGACCTATACCTCCTCGACTGAGAGAGACATAATGCTAAAGTGTTGTGCACCACCGTAAAATTGGGAGCGAGAGCGAGAAGATGGAGTGCAAGTGAATATGGATAAGATTTTGAATTTAACAACCCTCTAAGGAGTGCACTATCTCCCTATATATACACAACTGGGTTCCTTGTGATGCATGCTAAACCCTAACAAACTTCCTAACAGAATTACAAATTTTGAATTGCTTATTCTACCCTTCTGATGATCATCCTTGCGTTGCAAGCTTTTTCCAAAAGTGACGTGGTAGCTGAGCTGGATTCAGCTAAAATGAGAGCACCTAGGCTGGGTCAGTCTGATTGGGCCATTTTGCTCTTTGGGCTTTGTTGGGCTATAGAGTCAACTGGTTTGGGAAGGAGCCAGTCTGGTTGGAACGGCTTCTCCTGGACTGTGGTTCTTCTTGATGGGCTGAGACGCCTTTGTTTGGCCTGAAACATGAATCCAATCTTTTATTAGCTAAGATTCCCAAATTAGCACAAATTTATATTTTCCTTATTTCTAACTCCAAAATCTAAATCTTAGCTAAGATGATATTCTTAGTTACCAAATGATCTCAAAAATACCCATCTTAAGTCCGTGTGAGGTGTATAAAATATGACTTATCAATATGTAATTGAGCAGTTGTGTTATGTTTTATGTCTCTTTTGTGTTGAATTGGTAGAGATTAAATGAACATAAAAAGTCGTTAACAATGTAAAAATGAGTTAAGGAGTTATGGGCACCAAGACAAATGACCTAGTCCCAAAATGGGGAAAGAATGAGCTTGGGTGACACTTCTCTAGTGAGCTACCTAGGCCTATAAGGGGCAAGGATGGTCCTCACTAATATGTGTGTGTTGTGGATAAGTAGCCTAACCTTGGCAGGGTGAGGATGACCCTCATCAGTCTAATCTTTGTGAAAGAGAAACTGTGAAAACAGTTATCTGAACATGCATTGTATAATGTAACAGTTGTGAAGGAAAGTAGATACAAACCAATTGGTAAGCTTAGTAGACCTAAGGGGCTACTCGATATGGAAACGCTAATGGTTGAGCTTGATCCCATGAACAAGGGCATATAATGCAAGCTGAGTAGTCTTGATGTGCTATAAAAGAATTTCATGTTAGTGTGGTATGACTAACCTAAAGGTTGAGGCAAATTATCCCTAGCCTACTATTTCAACTTGTGATGGTATCACATGCATATGAAGTAGAAGATATGATGTATCTCTATCATGACATATACATTTTGATATATGTATATAAGTTGTTAATTATGAACATGTGGTTTATTGTTTGTTGTGTGATCTATCCAGCCTTGTCGAGGCACTCTTGCATAGTAGTAAGATGTATTCTTACTCTTCTTTGTTTGTATGTTGCTTATGTTTGGGCTGGCTGCCACTCATAGGTAATGTTGAACAAAGGCTCGAGAATTGAGATGCTAGTCTACTTCATTACTTCCATTAATATATATATATATATATATATATATATATATATATATTTGATTGACATTATATGATTGTTATTGGGATTTCGAAAAATATGCCTTTAGAGTACCACCACGTTTGACTTGAATTTGTTTCTATATTGGTTTAGGATGTTAACTCTTTAAATATGAGTGAATGAATGAAATTTTAATTATTGTATATTTATTTTATATAAGTATAAATGCTAGAGGAGTAAAGTGTGTTACATGTTTGGTAAAATTATATGTTGAAGTAGATGGTAAATTTGAAATGATAGAACTAAACATATTTCTATGGTTTTATATATTTACATTTTGTAAAATAAATGTTGAAATATAATGTTAAAAATAATGGAATAAATAATATAATTAATGTGATTAAAAACAAACAATATAATATAAAAATATTCAAAAATGTAAAATATAATCCATTAATATCAATAACTTGAAGTATAATACTAAAATAATAAAATAAATATTATAAATAATATAATAGTTAAAATAAATAGTATAATATAAAAATAAAATAAACCTACTATTTATCATTATCAATATATTATGTAATAAAATGATAAAAATAATAAAACTTTTCTTTATAGAAAAAACAGTAAATATAATAAATTCATCCTTTATGAAGGGACGAAAAACAGTATATATATATAATAAAGTCATGCCATATATAAAAAGAATAAAAAAAAATATTTTAAGGAAAAATTGAGAATAAAAAATGCTAGTTGATAAAGCGACGTTCTTCTCCAACTGGTCTTTCCATTATGGAAGAGCATATTTATTTATATCTAAAATTAATTGCAAAATTAGGCAATCATGTATCTCAGTATTTGATCTGTTTCACAGCTACAAAGTTAAACAGAATATCAATTCTTACTAATTATTTGAATAACCTTTTGAATATGATGTTTTAATTTAGTTATTTGAATAATTTTTGTGGATTACTCATTATTGTTACAAAATTTAATCCATTCAACGACAGATTTTTCACAATAAATTTAGTTATTAGATTGCGTGATTGATTTGGAATGAGTTGCTGTCAAGTTAGTATGATAAGAACAAGAAATGAGATGTCGTTTTATGGGCTTTCCTCCAACTGCGCCATAAGACACCAAAGCTGAAATTGTCCAGTTCATAAAGGGTACTAAATAGCACCAAAATTATTAGTTTGAAAATTTCTACAATTGTGCTGGAGCTCATAAGGCCCCGAATAATATGTGTGAATTGTAGTTGAGGTCTCAATTTGTTAAATTAGTTAATAAGTTGGTTCTCTCTATTTTGGAATAGTTAATATAGTTTCAAGTAGTGTCGGATTGGTAATTGTCCAATTTTCATAAGTTATTTTTATTCAACATTATAGATTTATGTTTTGTTTTAAGGATTATAGCATGCTTTCACAATTGTTAGTCTTGTCTAATTCTGTTTTACCTTTTCAGCAGCTCTTCATAAATTGGTAAGTTTCTTCACATTATTTCATTGACTATCTTATTTATTATAGATTTTATTATTCGTTGTAGAAATTAGAATAATTATTTTAAGTAAAAATATTTTTAGTAGTTAATTTTTTGTTTTTCAACGAGAATATTTTTTATTATTTTTTTAACAAAAGTATTTTTAGAAATATTTTAATCTCTTATCTTTTTTGATTGTTCATTTTTAATATATTTACTTTCAAATTAAATTTTTAATTTGTAATATTTTTAGATTTTTAAATTTGTTCATTTTTTTATTTAATAACTTGCATTAGATTAATTTATATATATTCCTAATATTTGATGTGTTTCTTAAAATTAATTATGTGAAAATTTAATATTCTTTATAACCAGAAAAAGTACATTATTAAATGAAAATAACATACTTATTATCTAATCATTTATTTATGATAAAAGTTCAAGTCAGATATCAAGTCCCATAAACTTATGTATCATTATATACGGAGTAGGTCACCAAACAAGAAAGAAGCATTTAAAAAAGATGGATCTAATGCAAAATATTGCACATGTGATAATATTATTATTTTTTTCACATAGAGTTGTGAATTGTTTTATTTGGACATTATTCTCAACATATTGTCATCTCGAGTTTATTTATTTGTTTATTTTTCTTATGTTTTTCTTTTATTATTGTTATTATTTTTATTCATTTTGTGATTCATGTTATTTTATGTTTTTATTTTTTTGAAATACAAAATATAAGTATTATTTATAATTAATTAAGATTTCTTTTTATTTGATTAGTGTGAAAGTCTTACTAATTTAAATATATATATATATATATATATATATATATATATATATATATATATATATATATATATATATATATATATATATATATATATGAGAAAGAGATGATAGATTAAGTCATTTTAAGAGTAACTTTAAGAAAGTTATTTTTCATCCTTACCATTCATTTTTTTGCAATATAACAGTACTAACGAGTGACACATCATTCATTACATTGCAAAATTACAAGAAAATGAATGATGGAAATGAAGAATAACTCTTTGAGTTAATGTTGGAGTAACTTGATTTCTTTGTGTGTGTATATATATATATATATATATATATATATATATATATATATATATATATATATATATATATATATATATATATATATATGATAGATTTACTTTTACTCCAAGAATAACACTAAGAGAGTTATTTTTATCTTCACATTTCATTTCCTTACAATCTAATAGGTTCAACAAGTAACAAAGTTAGACAAATTATATATGTAATAATTTTGTTGAGAACTAAGTTATTCAACTAGTTCAATAAGTAGGTTCCTTCTATTTTAGAATAATTAATGGAGTTTTAAGTAGTATCAAATTCAAAAATAAATTGAATTATAAAATATTATTTGTATAAATTTATATTTGTCCTAATGAACAATAAATTTATAACTTTATTACTAAGGTTCTAATAATAAATTTCAAGTAGCATCGATGTAGTACAAACAATTTTGATCATCAAAATTGATACTCATAAAAATGGTTGACGTGGATAAAGTTATTTTTTCACAATTTTAAAAATAAAATTCATAAAGAATTTTAACTACAAAATACAAATTGTAATTTAATTTTAAGATTTATGCTCCAAAATACAATTTTGTAATTTAATTTTAAAATATGATTTGTGAAGATTTTAAACGGAGAAAATAAAAAAATCATCTTGCTCCTATTTTGGATTGCTCAATCAAGCCATAGAGGGAGAAATTGAATGTGTTGGTTTGATTTCTGATGTGAGTGTTTAATTTGATCAACACTTGACTAGCCAAATTAACAGTCAAGGTCAATATAACCCACACAACAATATCGTTGCCACACTTGTCAGGGCAATTTCTCCTACTCATATCATGTGGTCAACTGCTTAAGCTCCACTCAAATGCATGCCACCACAGGAAAAGTTGTGATGAACAGAGAATAAAAACAAAAAGTGTTGAATATAACCAATGTGGTTTTGAGAGAGGATTGATCTTTAGAGCAGGAAAATGAGTCCTAGGACGAGGATGAGGACACGACGTTGAAAGTTGACATTCTATAAATGTTGAAAATAATCAACTGTGATTAATATAAATAGTAGTTGTTCAATATATCAAAAGTTTAAATGCGAGTTTAATAAAAAAACTATGTTAGGAAGATAATATCTATAATTTGGTGAGTTTAAGATTTTAGACGAAGATTAATCATTAATAATATTGTCGACACACTATCAAATCACTAGATTTCTCTTTATTTTTATAGTGTAGGGGTTAATTTAGGATGATTCTCATAAGGACACATTCTTGCTATGCCTAATCTTCTTGATCAGAACCAAAACGATACGTAGAAAGGGGGGTTTGAGTGAAACAATATTATGGAAACCAAGTAATCATATAAAACAGAACTGATACAAAAAAAAATTATTCTCAACAGAATGGTGTAACATCAATATAAGGATTCCATCATGCACTTTGTTATCATGGTTCTAGTAAGGGTACAATTTCATATCAACCTTTAGATAATCATGTAACATTCGTCCATACATATTAAGATGACAATCACGGCTCCTAATTAACATGAATCCAAGCACAAAATTTGTTGGTTTTAGGCGATCAATCAATCAATCACTTGACCTTGATTAGATTGGGATTAATCAATCCTCTAACCTAACATAACCCAAAATCTCAAACGAATTTATGATCATGAAAACAGGTCAAGAATTGGAAAAAGAACGTAATAGAAATTGCATGCAAAAAGATAAAGAACTCAAATCGGTTGCAATCCTGAATCTTGAATTGATAACGAAGATAGCCTTCCATGTTCATCGTCATAGAAGACATAGTAATATACAATTGAAAGGAAAATGTAGTAGAATACAATTGAGAATAGACGAAAAACTTCTTCCAAATTCAAGAGAAACACTCCACACTCCTAAATGTAAAAAATGTCTCCAATTTAACAACCAAACTCTAAATTTTTTAACTTCTCTCCTTGTATACGAATTTTACTAACTACTAACCAATTAACAACAAACTACTAACCAATTAATAACAAACTACCAACCAATTGACAACAAACTACTAACCAATTAACAAACTAACTACTAACCAATTAACAAACTAACTACCAACCAATTAACAAACTAACAACTAACCAATTAACAAATTAACATCTAACCAATTAACAAACAAACTAACTAAAATACGTAACTAACTCCTTAACTAAACTACCTAATTACTTCTTAAATGATCACATGGTTGAGAATGAGTTTGGACAGAAGCTTGAGCCGCCCAACAAGCCCACCAATCAACAAGGAAAGGTCCAATTCAAAGTGGTGCAGAGGCAGTGGCTTCAAGTCCATTTTTGACATTGTAAATGGGGAACTGGGTTGAGTTGTAAGAAGAAAAGTTTTAGATCTTTGTCTTAACTTTCTAGGGCTACCAAGATTGTCCCATTTGGAGGTCTGTAGTTCCAGATATGGCCTGTACAAGATAGCAACATTATAATGAAAATTAAGTCCAAAAATGAGCAAAGATTAACAATTATCCTTAATTAAGCTCAATGGCCCAATAATCAACCAATTATTAGCCACATAACAATGTCAAATATGTCCAACATAAATTACTATTAGGTGCCTCAAAAATGCTCCATTAGTCATGGTGATAGTAGAAACTTCACATCAATTTTATGAACACAAAGAAAAAAAATAATACAATAAGAATCCATAGCTTGTCACTGATTACTAGTGCTCCATGATGGAAACACCATGTATATAATTTATTTTGTTGAATAGAAGAGTCTTTTTATTTTGATTTTTATAATAAACTATCACAAAATATATTTTAATCAAAACTAAAATCTTTCTATAAGTTGTTGTTAAGTTGTGGTAACAATAACGCGTTGATACACTTTTTGTTTTATAATTTGTATTTGAAAGTTGTTTTGAATTATAAGTATTTTTTATCCATAGAAATTGAAGAATATATAAGTGAATTTACAATAATCACATATTATGCTCGACTAAGTTATACTTCACTAATTGTATTATTTATTAAAATTATATGTTCAAGTAGTTTATTAAAATAAAATAATTGAAATTGACATATTTATATGATACTTTAATATAAATATTATAATTTTATTTTATGTTAATTAGTATAGTGGTTAAACATCTTAAAGTATAATATTAAAAGTAATAGGATAAATAATTTTTTTAATGTAATGTTTAAAATAAATACTATAGTATAAAAAAGTATTCAAAAAATAACATAAAAATAAAATAAATATATAATTTATCAGTATCAATATCTTTAAATATAATTATGAAATAATAAAATAAATAATATAAACTATATGATGGATAAATAAATACTCTAACATATAAATATCTAAAAGATAATAATAAAAATAAAATAAACTTATCTTAAGTTATTATCAATATTTTCTGTATAAAAGGATAAAATTAGTAAAAAAAAAATCATGTAAGAAAAGGTAAAAATAATAAAATACTGGGTGGAAGAAAAAAAATTCATCTTCAATAAAAAGCAAAGGTGAAATTTTTTTTTATAAATATTTTAAGAAAAAAAGTGTCTAAAAATTAAAAGCTAGCATTTAAACTTCTAGCTGTGTATAAAAAAGAAAGCAAAAAACTTTTTAAAAAAATTTATAAATCAAATGATTAAAGACTGATAATAGCAAGTATCTGGTAAATAGTTTTAATGAATAAAATATAATCTTTTGATTGTTTATGTTAATTTTAGCAAGTTAATTATTGTATCTTTTATTCCAAAAAAGATATTGTATCTTTTATAGATCAAGTTAAAAAAAATAAAGTTTTGCTGTATCAACTAGAATTACGTGCTAAGGATTTTAAGAATATCTACTTCATTGATTTTAATAAATATGCTAAATATATGAATTTTAATATCACTTGTGATTATGAAAAAAATCTATTTCATCATTGATATGATACTTTATTAGAATTTATAAGTTGGTTATTCTGTTTTAATGTATGATTATGACTCCTAATTTTGGATTGTTACAAATTAATTTATCCTAATATTTAATACAGTTTAACCGATGAATGTCTAAAAAATAATGATATTAATTTCGACAATTAGAATAAAAATAAAAATAAAATAACTACATTAAGTATATATAAAATAAAGAATAACTAAATTTAATATTGAATTTAGTTAATCATAATTTGAGTAAGAATTATGATTATTTATTACCGTTCTTTAGACGAAAGTCAATCACTGTTATTCTTTGTTATTGATAATGACATTCTTTAAAATATCAAAGATTATAAATTTAAATAAGAAAGAAAATATATTATTAAATGATAATAGATTGAAATCAATGCAATCACTGTTATTTTTTTTATTGATAGTGACATTTTTTAAAATATTAAAGATTATAAATTTAAATGAGAAAGAAAATATATTACTAAATGATAATAGATTGAAATCAACACAATCATCTGAATAAAATATTTTGCATATTTATTATTATTATAATATTTTTGTTTGAATAGGATAAGAAAAGTCAAAAGATATTGATTGACTAGATATGTATAACCGTCTCTTACAATACAACCATTATGTTATAAATTCATTCTATAAATTTCACTGTCTACCAAAATTTCTATTGCAATAGTTATCGTGGTGAATTAGTTCACGTTATTGAATTCTTCTTTCAAGTGGTGAATCAAAGTTGTATTCTTTTTTGTTAGGAAGAGCTATAACTCTCAATCAGGTATGTATCATGTATATGTTTCATTTGTGTCCCTCTATATGTCTACAACTGATGTTACAAATCATACTTTGTGTCAAGTTCCTTCTTATTTCTTAATTTCCATTCAATGATTTGAATCCCCTATTAAGATTGTTCTTTGTTTTGAACATTTAGCATTTTAGCCTTTCCGTAATACCAATTCGAAGGCAAGAAGATGTCGGGTTCAATTGTAGACAACGTGTATATCTTTGATGATTTTACAGACTTTGGTCACAACAACATCACAGAGGATCATAATGTGGTTCCAAGATCAATTTTTGAAGACGATGTTTATATCTTTGCTTCCATTGTCTTTTCTCACAATAACATGGAGAACAATTTCACGAGTTTAAGGTCAATTGAAGATGGTTATTATATTTTTGATTCCATCGACTTTGCTCACAACCACAACATGGAAAACAATGGTGAGACTTCAAGAGTAGAGCCAGCAAATCAAGAGTCTATTCAAAATCTAGAAATGGTCACAATTCAAGAAGAGATGGATCAATCTTCAGACTCTATGTTGTCGTGTTCTATATGTCTTGGAGTACTTTCAATTGGATCACAAGCAATTCGTATGCCGCATCCTTGTTTTCATATTTTTCATCAATCTTGCATCACAAAGTGGCTTAACATTAGCAATACATGTCCTTTGTGTCGTAGGACTATCTAGCCAGAAATCAACCTTTCAACATTAGTACATACAGGATCTTTTACAATATGCTTACAATTTTGTTTTTGAGTGGGGGTAAGTATTTTTGTTCTGTGCTTGTGTCCATCCTTATTGGGATGTATGTACCTCGTATATGTAAGCTGAGATGGATGTTATGAGTTTAATTGCTTTTATATTTCTTTTGAATGATAAAGGGATGTCTTTCTATTTTCTTTTCAACAATTTTTATGGGTGCAAGTGATGAAAAAAGCAATAAGGAACATGCAACGATGCAACATATATAAATTTTCCTATCTTGCAAGAATCTCTAAGGAGTAATCTAAAAAGAATCACACAAGAAATACCAATATTTTTAACGAGAAAAAACCCTCTCAATGATATTAATCACACATTGATATTGCAACTTCTGCTATTGATATGGTTTTAGTATTGCAACCTCCGCAATTGAAATTAATCACGCGTTGAATAAAAGGAAATGAAACTTCAATGAAATTCTATTTTATGTAGAATGGTCCCTAAACCCTAAACCCTAAACCCCCTCATCCTTCTCTAATTGTAAAACTAAACCATTTCTTAAATTTAAGAACTTTGACATTCCTAGATTTACTATTTTAGGAAAATAAGAATTCAACCAAAACCCATGTCAATTATGTGATAAGGATGGAAATTTTCAAAGGAGACAATGTGAAACAAAAATTTGCACATGGAATTACAATAAAAAGATTTCAATTGTTGGAAGGAACATGTATAAAGGTTAGTGAATTACAATTATTAGAAGGGATTTCAGTGTGATCCAAGATTGAAACCCCTTTATTTATATATATATATATATATATATATATATATATTTATTTATTTAAGTGTAAAATTTATAATATTAAACATTCTATTCTTGAATAATCTCATGACCCAATTGGTATAGCCCAATCAATAAATACCAAGCTAAACTCTAATACTTATCCTGTAATTTAGAGTTAGACATAATTTGATCTCAAAATTTAATACAAAACAGATTATACATATCTAGTCATTTCTTTAGATAATCATCTAACATTCCTTCATACATATTAAGATCATAATCATGACCCCTAATTAACATGAATCCAAGCACAAAATTGGTTGGTTTTAGGCAATCAATCGATCATCTAACCTTGAATAGATTAAGATTAATCAATTCTCTAACATAACGTAACCCAAAATCTCAAACGAATTTATGATCATGAAAATAAGTCAAGAATTGGAAAAAGAACATAATAGAAATTGCATGCGAAAAGATAAAGAACTCAAATCGGTTGCAATTCTGAATCTTGAATTGATAACAAAGTTAGCCTTCCATGTTCATCGTCATAAAAGACATAGCAGAATACAATTGAGAGGAGAATGTAGTAGAATACAATTGAGAAAAGAGGAAAAACTTCTTCCAAATCGGAGAGAAACTTTTCACACTCCTAAATGTCAAAAATGTCTCCAATTTAACAACCAAACTCTAACTTTTCTAACTTTTCTCGTTATATATGAATTTTACTAACTACTAACCAATTAATAACTAACAACAAACAACAAACAACAAACTACTAACCAATTAACAACAAACTACAAACCAAATAATAAACAAAAAACAAACTACAAACCAATTAATAAACAAACAACAAACAAATTAAAAAAGTAACTACCAACCAATTAACAAATTAACAAACTAACAACTAACCAATTAACAAACAAACCAACCAACTAACTAACTAACTAACTAACTACAATACGTAACTAACTCCTTAACTAAACTACCTAATTACTTCTTAAATGATCACATGGTATAAATTGACAAGGAGAATGGGCTTGGACAGAAGCTTATGCAGCCCAACAAAAACACCAATCAACAAGGAAAGGTCCAATTCAAAGCGGTGTAGAGGCAGTGACTTCAAGTCAATTTTTGACATTATAAATGGGGAACTAGGTTGAGTTGTAAGAAGAAAAGTTTTAGATCTTCCTCTTAACTTTCTAGGGCTACCAAGATTGTCCCATTTGGAGGTCTGTAGTTCTAGATATGACCTGTACAATATAACAACCTCATAATGAAAATTAAGTCTAAAAATTAGCAAAGATTAACAATTATCCTCAATTAAGCTCAATGACCCAATACTCAACTAATTTGTGATTATTAGCCACAAAATAATGTCAAATATATCTAACATAAGTCACTATTAGGTGCCTTAAAAATGCTTCATCAGTCATCCATCGTGATAGTAGAAACTTCACATCGATCTTATGAATACAAAGAAAAAAAAATACAATTAGAATTCATAACTCGTCACTGATTACTAGTGCTCCATGATAGAAACACCATGTATATAATATTTTTGGTTGAATAGAAGAGTCTTTTTTTATTTTAATTTTTATAATAAACTATCAGATAATATATTTTAATCAAAACTAAAATCTTTCTATAAATTGTTGTTAAATTGTGGTAGCAAAATTGTTGTTAAGTTGTGGTAGCAAGGACGTATTGATACACTTTTTGTTTTACAATTTGTATTTGAAAGTGGTTTTGAATTATAAGTATTTTTTATCCATAGAAATTGAAGAATAAATAAGAGAGTTTACAATAGTCACATATTATGCTCGACTAAGTTATACTTCACTAATTAAATTATATGTTCAAGTAGTTTATTAAAATAAAATGATCGAAATTGGCATATTTATATGATATTTTTATATAAATATTACAATTTTATTTTATGTTAATTAGTATATTGGTTAAATATCTTAAAGTATAATATTAAAAATAATAGGATAAATAACTTTTATAATGTAATGCTTATAATAAATACTATAATATAAAAAGTATTCAAAAAATAATTCTTGTCTAGGTTGGCGTTCTCTCTCCTCTAGGTCTGGCTGTCTGACGCGTAAAACATCAATTAGGGTAAATTGATTACCCCTGTCTAATATTCTAGCTAGGTCGGGTCAACCCCGACCCGCCCGTCAACTTCCTCCGTTAATTCAATTAATTAAATTAATAAATGAAAATAATTTAGATAAAGCTTCAGTTTATAAAATAATTAACCCCTCTATTAAAATAAAATTGATAATAATAATAATAATGTAATTAATTTCTAAAAATAATAAATAAATTTTAGGATATTACAATATTGGACATATTTGACATTATTTTCTAGTTAATCACACATTGGTTGAGTCTTGGATCATTGGCCTTAATCGAGGATAGTTGTTAATCTTTGCTTATTTTCGGACTTAAATTTCACTATAAGGTTGCTATCTTGTGTAGGCCATATCTGAAGCTACAAACCTCCAAATTATACAATCTTGGTAGCCTTGGAAAGTTAAGACAAAGATCTACAACTTCTCTCTACAGTTCAACATAATTCGACTATTTGAAGTATGAAATATGGACATGAATTTACTGCCTCTACACCACTCTAGACTGACTTTTCCTTGTAAATTGGTGGGCTTGTTGGGCTGGTAAAGCTACTGATTCAAGTCCATTCTCCTTAGCATTTTCACGCATGTAATCATTAGGAAGTTTAGTTAGGAAGTTGAGGAGTTAGGGAGTTAGTTAGTTAGTGAGTTAGTTACTTAGAAACATGTTGGAGACGCTTTAGTTTTGGGAGGAGTTGAAAGGATTGCTTGTAGTGGAAGTTTCCTTTCCTTTCCAAAGAGTTTCAGCTACATTTTTGTTGTAGTTTCCTTTGCACCTCTTTGTGATGCATTAGATTTGGCCACGTGGATTGACCTCAGCCCTCTAATCTTCTTGTTCTCCTTTTGATGATATCATGCATTCCTAAGTCATTTGCTTTGAACCCTATGTTAGGTCGTGACACGCCTTCTTCGGATTGGCACGTTACTCGGGGCCCAGCTCCTTTCTCTCTATTATTCTCCTCTCGATTGCTTCAAGCGCCAGAACCACTTCAGGGATAGAAGATTTGTGTAGATTCTGCCTCCTGGTGCTGACTTAGCTGGATCAAGGGATCACACATTCTTTGCATGAGATTCTTGTCCCTTTTTGCTTAGTTGGATGAATCCTTGTCTCCTCTTGCTAACCTGTCTGGATCCAAGGGTCCTTTCGATTTAATCGGATCTGAGGGCCCCAAGCTCTTGGGATGTGTAGGATTTTTGTCTCCTCTACTAACTTGGCCGATCTGGTGGTCTCTTGTTGACTTGACCGGATTTGGGGTCCCATCGTATAAAGTGTGTAGGCTTTGGTCTTTCTTCCTACCGGACTGAATCTGGACCCTTTTACTTGGGTGGACAGATTTGGTCCCCACACTTGCTGGGCAGTGAGTTTAGTTAGCAAATCTTTTTGAATCAATGCATATGTACAAAGACAACGTAGAAAAATAATTCTTCTACCATTCGTAGGTGTCACATTTTTTCATGGGTCAATAAGCTTCTGTGTTTTTTTGGGGGCTGATAGTTCGATTTTGTTGGTTTTTTTTAACTTATATGAATGGGGATTAAAATATATAAATATATAATTAGTATTTTTTAAATAAATATATAAGAATTAAAATTTATATAAAATATTTATAATTATGTATTTTTTTAAATATCCAATGATATAGAATAAAAATTATATTAAAAATTATATTTACATAGAAAATAAATTGAATATTTTTTTCAAAATCCAATAGATTATAAATGTCAATAGTTACTTTTGCATGGCCCCAGAATCTTTATAAGTTTATAATAAAAAATAGTATTTACGTTAGCTATATTTTTGTGAAAAACTTTTATTAGTTATATTTTAAAAATTAATTAAATTAGAATGATTTATGTTACTCACTTTATAATCTTTTACGGTAATTTATTTTTCTATTGCTACAATTTTGAAAGTAAATTTTGAAAAATCCTATTTGTTTTTTTTTTCTAAATTCTCACAAATTTTGAAACTTATGTGACTAGAAATCCTATTTGTTTTTTTTTTTAAAATTCAAATTCTAATTTTTATTCTATTTGACCCATAAGTTTGTTCCAATTGACAAAAGTTAATACAGTTATTTAATTAAAATCTTTTAGACTAAAACTACTTTTATTAAAAAAATCTTCAAAAAGAAATAGAAATAGATTCAAAATACAATAATCTCAACAATAAAAATTAATGTAATAGAATATTTTATAAAAAATAATATTTAGATATTATTATTTACATAATCTAATCTTAAAATATATATATATATATATAATATTAAAAAATCCAGGGGACAGAGGCCCCTGCTACACAGCACATACCTCCGTCACGTGGGTTGGTGGTAGATTGGAGTAAGAACGTAAATTGCGTGAAAAAGGAGGGGTATAACTGATAATAATAAAAATATTACTTGAATATATTTTATAATATTGTGTTTAGTTTTATTCTTTATTTTGTTATTTTTACATTCTAATATATTTTAGTTTTATTTTTTGAATTTTTATCATTAACTTTAATTAGTTTAGTGTTAACATGACTTATAAAATAAAAAATACTAATTAAGATAAAAATAAAAATTATTTTAAATTAAAAAAATTAGATAATTTATGTGTTTATAATTTAAATTTAATATATTATTTTTAATGTTATTTTTGTGATTTATAATTTGGATTTATGTTTTTAATATATCTCAAGTAGCGATTTTGTCCCTAACGACAAAATAGTTTGAAATATAATATATTAAAATAAATTATATTATAATCAGTCAAATTAATGAATTAATATATAAAAACACATAAAAATAATATATTAAACTAAATTATAAATATCTAAATTAATAATAATTTATTTTGGAAATAAAATGTTAAAAATATATTAGTGAACGAAAAAGTAAAAATAATATTAAAAATAATAAAACCATCATTCATAATATATTAGAAAATAATTTATAAAAGTAAATTATATGTAATTATCTTATTTTAATAAATAATAGATTCTTTACTCAATTGAATTGTGAACTTAAAAATAATCTAATTATTTGAATTTAAAATGTTATTTATCACCTTAATTATCTTAATTAATAATATTCACTTTACTAGCTATATCAATACTAAACTAATTAAAGTTATACTAGTGACAAAACTAACTGAAAAGGTAGTTGAAATCTAAAAATTGGTCGTCAGTAATTGAAAGTTGTTAAATTTGCTTATTAGATCATAAGTATTTTGTAACACCTTATTTTTGTTTAATTATTATTATTTTTAAATATTGCTTTTTAATTATTATTAATAAGTGACTGAGTAATTTATATTGTTGTTAATTAAATAAATAGTAATTTGGAAAAATATGTGGAGTTTTAAATTAAATTTTAATTAATTAAGGTAAAAAGCTTGTCCAACAAGTATATAAGTTGTACCCCAAAAATTGAGACAAGCTATGTGGGAGTTCCTAGATACAAATTCAGATTTCAACTTAAAACCAATTGACAATAAGTGAGGTTGTCTAACAAGTATATAAGTTGCACCCAAAGAATTTATGCATGCTATGTGGGACTTCCCAACAAACCTTAGGAGGAAACCCTAAAGGAACAAGAAGAATGACCTTAGAGGATGTACTCCTCCTACCTATGCTTTATAGGTAAGAGGGGAAGTGAGATTATATCATTATAGGGTACCAGTATTGCAAATGTGGGTAAGAAGGTTGTCCTTGAAACCTTGGAATTGTATCTGTGTGATAGTTTCTAAAAGGGGATTAAAACCCTAGATTAGTTGTTGATTTACTATGAGATTTTTATATGATTTGTGTTATGTTTTGTTGTCAATTGAGTGAATTGAAATTTTGTTTTTGTTTCTAGGTTTTTTTGGTTTGAATTTTGAAATTAGAGATTCCATGATTTGATATGTAATTGAGCAATTTTGTTATACTTTGTGTCTTTTTTGTATGGAATTGGTAAAGATTAAGTGAACATAGAAAGTTGTTAAGTTCCCCCATATTTTGGATGAATTTTATGAAGAAATTGCAAAATCATGAAGTTATTGTTCATTGGACTCGTTGGGCAAAGCCTTACACTCCTTGGGTGAAAATGTGTAATAAGACGAAATCTTCCTCTAGGGTCCTATTTGTTGGGTGAGCAAGAGGACTCATTGGGGGAAATTTTGGAACAAAAAATGGTAACTCTCTATGGCTATATTTGTTGAGTAAGTACAGAACTTGTTAGGCGGATATAAGCCTTAGAGGCACTGTGGCTTCACTTGTTGAGTGAGTATGGAGGGGGCTCATTGAGTGAGAGAGTGAGAGTTAGAGAGTTGGAACTCTTCGTGGCTTGGTTTGCTGAACGGGTGCTTAAACTCACTATGCGACTAGAAATGAGTTTTCTTTAGCTCTTAATCACTGACCGGATCAGGGATTTTCTAAGAAAGCTTGAGGGAGTGGAACCCCTAAAGTCTCATTCATTGAGCGAGAGACAAACTTAATAAGCAAGAGAGTGAGAGCTAAATAGTAGGAACTCTTTGAGACTCTATTCGCTAGGCATGCTTGGGTCTCGTCGAGAAAATGAGAGTACTCAAACTTCGTATAATCCTTTTGCTAGGTGAATAAGTGAAGGTCAACTTAGGGCTTGTTGTAGTCCCTAATTGCTAGGAAAATGGGTATACTCACAAGGAAAATCCCTTGAATCAGTGCATGTGTACAAGTATAATATAGAAATTAGGATTTTCCCCTAGACAATACTTGGACTTAGGACATATATATTATCTTGTTGAACTATATATATGCTTTTATACACTATTGTCATTGTATTGGAATGATGAGAACAAGATATGAGAATGTGTGATATAAATATGGAGGGACAAGGTCATAATCACAATGGAGGCTTGAAGAACATATCACTATTTTAAAAGGTCTCATGAGAAGAGGGAGACTAAGAAAACTACAAGAAGAAGTGCATATATAGATGAGTCTCCTTAAGGACCAAAGAGGGTCCAATAGTGGTCAAGCTTTGTATACCTTCTTTTAGTGTAACTATGGTCCTTTATGAACATGTTATAAACCTTTTAAACCACTATTTCTAAGTGGTATTTGCATGTAATAAACCTTAGTTGGCTTGTAATTGGGCTTGAAAGCCCAAAGAGTGCATTTTGGCCTAGTGGCCACTTTTCGGTCATCAATTTTGGTGGTTCCTTTGATGTTGTGTTTATGGCTTAGCTATAGGGCTTGCATTTTGGGCCTTTAGGTTAGTCTTAGGAATAGATTAAGGTACCTAATCATGATTAGTTCATACCTATATAAGGCTTTATTGTAACTAGCTTAATCACTTTTTGATTGAATGAAAATTGTGTATTGCACTTGTGAGAGACTTTCTCTCTTCTCTTGTTCCTGAACAAAGATCCTATTCTCATCATGTTTCCAAGATGCTTGTGGCAAATCTTACTCTTTCATATCTAGTCCTTAGGGATTATTGGTGAAAGCTTCATCTATTTCTTGTTTATATCTTTAATTTCTTTCAATTTAGATTCCTAATTCTAGACCTAGTTTTTATGTGAATTTTCTAACTAGTTGTTATTTGTGGATCCTTGGATTTAACAATGTGAAAATGAGTTAAGGAGTTATGGGCACCAAGACAAATGACCTAGTCCTAAAAGGGGAAGATACCTAGGCCTATAAGGGGCAAGGATGGTCCTCACTAATATGTGTGTGTTATGGATAAGTAGCCTAGCCTTGGCGAGGTGAGGATGACCCTCATCAGTCTAATCTTTGTGAAAGAGAAACTATGAAAAAAATTATCTGAACATGCATTGTATAATGTAACAATTGTGAAGGAAAGTAGATATGAACCAATTGGTAAGGTTAGTAGACCTAAGGGGCTACTCAATATTGAAACCCTAATGGTTGAGCTTGATCCTATGAACAAGGGCATACAATGCAAGCTAAGTAGTCTTGATGTGCTACCAAATAATTTCATGTTAGTGTAGTATGACTAACCTAAAGGTTGAGGCAAATTATCCCTAACCTACTATTTCAACTTGTGATGGTATCACATGCATAAGAAGTAAAAGATATGATGCATCTCTATCATGACGTATACATTTTGATATATGTATATAAGTTGTTAATTATGAATATGTGGTTTATTGTTTATTGTGTGCTCTATCCAGCCTTGTCGAGGTACTCTTGCATAGTAGTAAGATGTATTCTCACTCTTCTTTATTTGTATGTTGCTTATGTTTGGGCTGATTGTCACTTATAGGTAATGTTGAGCAAAGACTCAAAGATTATATTTGATTGACATTTTATGATTGTTATTGGGATTTCAAAAAATATGCATTTAAAGCACCACCACGTTTGACTTGAATTTGTTTCTACAGTGGTTTAGAATGTTAACTCTTTAAATATGAGTGAATGAATGAAATTTTAATTATTATATATTTATTTTAACTAAGTATGAATGCTAGATGGGGAAAATGTGTCACATGTTTGGTAAAATTATATGTTGAAGTAGATGGTAAATTTGAAATGATAGAACTAAACACATTCCTATTGTTTTATATATTTTTAATTTTACTTTTATTAATTAGTAGTGATTAAAATATCTTAAAGTATTTGTAAAAAAAATTGAAAAATAATGTTAAAAATAATAGAATAAAAAATATAATTAATGTAATTAAAAACAAACAATATGATATAAAAAATATTCAAAAATATAAAAAATATAATCCATTAATATCAATAAGTTTAAGTATAATACTAAAATAAAAAAATAAATATTATAAATGATATAATAATTAAAATAAATAGTGTAATATAAAAATAAAATAAACCTATTATTTATCATTATCAATATAATATATTATGCAGTAAAAAGATAAAAATAATAAAACTTTTCCTTATGTAAAAAAGAGTAAATATAATAAATTCATCCTTTATGAATGGAAGAAATACAATATATATATATATATATATATATATATATATATATATATATATATATAGATAAATATATATATAAATATAATATAATATAAATAAAACCATTCATAGATAAAAGGAATAAAATAAATAAATAAATATTATAAGAAAAAATGAAAAAAAAATGCTAGTTGATAAAGGGACGCTCTTCTCCAACTGGTCTTTCTATTTTTTTAAAACAATTTCTATTATGCAAGAGCATATTTATTTATATCAAAAATTAATTGCAAAATTAGGCAATCATCTATCTCAGTATTTTATCTGTTTCACAACTACAGAGTGAAGCAGAATGTCAATTCTTACTAATTATTTGAATCTTTTTGAATAATTTTTTGAATATGATGTTTTAATTTAGTTATTTGAATATTTTTTTTTGTGGATTACTAATTATTATTACAAAATTTAGTCCACTCAACGACCAAATTTGACTTTAATTATTAGATTGCGTGATTGATTTGGAATGAGTTGCTGTCAAGTAGTTGAGGTCTCAAGTTGTTAAATTGGTTAATAAGTTGGTTCTCTCTATTTTGGAATAGTTAATATAGTTTCAAGTAGTGTCGGATTGGTAATTGTCCAATTTTCATAAGTTATTTTATTCAACATTATAGATTTATGTTCTGTTTTAAGGATTATAGCATGCTTTCACAATTGTTAGTCTTGTCTAATTCTGTTTTACCTTTTCAGCAGCTCTTCATAAATTGGTAAGTTTCTTCACATTATTTCATTGACTATCTTATTTATTATAGATTTTATTATTCATTGTAGAAATTAGAATAATTATTTTAAGTAAAAATATTTTTAGTAGTTAATTTTTTTTTGTTCTTCAACGAGAATATATTTAATTATTTTTTTAACATATTTTTCGATTGATCATTTTTAATATATTTACTTTCGATTGATACCCTTAAAAATGGTTGACTTAGACAAAGTTATTTTCTTACAATTTTAAAAATAAAATTCATAAAGAATTTTAACTCCAAAATACAACTTATAAATTAATTTTAAGATTTATGCTCCAAAATACAATTTTGTAATTTAATTTTAAAATATGATTTGTGAAGATTTTAAACAGAGAAAATAAAAAAATCATCTTCCTCCTATTTTGGATTGCTCAATCACGGCCATAGATGGAGAAATTGAATGTGTTGGTTTGATTTCTGATGTGAGTGATTAATTTGATCAACACTTGACTAGCCAAATTAACAGTCAAAATATTAATATAACCCACGCAACAATATCGTTGCCATAATTGTCAGGGCGGTTTCTCCCACTCATGTTGTCAACTGCTTAAGCTCCGCTCAAATGCATGCCACCACAGGAAAAGTTGTAATGGAGAGAATAAAGACAAAAAGTGTTGAATATAGCCAATGTGGTTTTGAGAGAATATTGATCTTTAGAGCAGGAAGATGAGTCTTAGGACGAGGATGAGGACACGACGTTGAAAGTTGACATTCTATAAATGGAGAAAATAATCAACTGTGATTAATATAAATAGTAGTTGTTTTGAGTTTTCTAATCAATATATCAAAAGTTTAAATGCGAGTTTAATAAAAAAAACTATATTAGGAAGATAATATCTATAATTTGGTGAGTTTAAGATTTTCGACGAAGATTAGTCATTGATAATGCTGTCAACACATTATCAAATCACTAGATTTCCCTTTATTTTTATAGTGTAGGGGTTAACTTAGGTTGATTACACACTCTTGCTATGCCTAATCTTCTTGATCAGAACCAAAACGGTATGTAGAAAATGGGGTTTGAGCAAAACAAAATTATCGAAAACAAGTAATCATACAAATAAGAATTAATCTCAACAAAATGGTAAACATCAATATAAGGATTCCATCATGTACTTTGTTATCATGGTTCTAGTAAGGGAGCAATTTCATATCAACCTTTAGATAATCATCTAACATTCATCCATACATATTAAGATCACAATCGTGGCCCCTAATTAACATGAATCAAAGCACAAAATTAGTTGGTTTTAGACAATCTATCGATCACCTGACCTTGATTAGATTGAGATTAATCAATCCTTTAACCTAACGTAACCCAAAATCTCAAACGAATTTATGATCATGAAAACAGGTCAAGAATTGGAAAAGGAACATAATAGAAATTGCATGCAAAAAGATAAAGAACTCAAATCGATTGCAATCCTGAATCTTGAATTGATAACGAAGATAGCCTTCCACATTCATCGTTATAGAAGACATAGTAGAATACAATTGAGAGGAGAATGTAGTATAATACTATTGATAATAGAGGAAAAACTTCTTCCAAATTCGAGAGAAACACTCCACACTCCTAAATGTCAAAAATGTCTCCAATTTAACAACCAAACTCTAACTTTTCTAACTTCTCTCCTTATATACGAATTATAATAACTACTAACCAACTAATAACTAATTACTAATCAATTAACAACTAACTACTAACCAATTAACAACAAACTACTAACCAATTAACAAACTAACTACTAACCAATTAATAAACTAACTACCAACCAATTAACAAACTAACAACTAACCAATTAACAAACTAACAACTAACCAATTAACAAACTAACTAACTAACTAAAATACGTACCTAACTCCTTAACTAAAATACGTACCTAACTCCTTAACTAAAATACGTACCTAACTCCTTAACTAAAATACGTACCTAACTCCTTAACTAAACTACCTAATTACTTCTTCAATGATCACATGGTCGAAATTGCTAAGGAGAATGAGTTTGGACAGAAGCTTGAGTCGCCCAACAAGCCCACCAATCAACGAGGAAAGGTCCAATTCAAATTGGTGCAGAGGTAGTGGCTTCAAGTCCATTTTTGATATTGTAAATAGGGAACTGGGTTGAGTTGTACGAAGAAAAGTTTTAGATCTTCATCTTAACTTTCTAGGGCTACCAAGATTGTCCCATTTGGAGGTTTGTAGTTCCAGACATGGCGTGTAGAAGATAGCAACCTCATAATGAAAATTAAGTTCAACAATTAACAAAGATTAGCAATTACCCTCAATTAAGTCCAATGGCCCAATACTCAACTAATTTGTGATTATTAGCCACAAAACAATGTCAAATATGTCCAACATAAGTTACTATTAGGTGTCTCAGAACTACTCCATCAGTCATCGTGATAGTAGAAACTTCACATCAATCTCATGAACACAAAGAAAAAAAATAATACAATAAGAATTCATAGTTCGTCACTGATTACTAGTCCTCCATGATATAAACACCATGTCTATAATTTTTTTGGTTGAATAGAGGAGTATTTTTTTTTATTTTGATTTTCATAATAAACTATAACAAAATATATTTTAATCAAAACTAAAATCTTTCTAAAAGTTGTTAAGTTGTGGTAGCAACAAAGTGTTGATACATTTTTTGTTTTACAATTTGTATTTGAAAGTTGTTTTGAATTATAAGTTTTTTTTATCTATAGAAATTGAAGAATATATAAGAGAGTTTACAATAATCACATATTATGCTCAACTAAGTTATATTTCACTAATTGAATTATTTATTAAAATTATATGTTCAAGTAATTTATTAAAATAAAATGATCGAAATTGGCATAATTATATGATATTTTTATATAAATATTATAATTTTATTTTATGTTAATTAGTATAGTGGTTAAATATCTTAAAGTATAATATTAAAAATAATAGGATAAATAATTTTTATAATATAATGTTTAAAATAAATACTATAATATAAAAATATTCAAAAAATAACATAAAAATAAAATAAATATATAATTTATCAGTATCAATATCTTTAAATATAATTCTGAAATAATAAAATAAATAATATAAATTATATGACGGATAAATAAATACTCTAACATATAAATATCTAAAAGATGATAATAAAAATAAAATAAACTTATTTTCAGTTATTATCAATATATTCTGTAATAAAAGGATAAATTAGTAAAAAAAAACTCATGTAAGAAAAGGTAAAAATAATAAAACACTATCTTACGGGTGGAAGAAAAAAAAAGTTCATCTTCAGTAAAAACAAAGATGAAAAAAAAGTTTAATAATTATTTTAAGAAAAAAAAAGTCTAAAAATTAAAAGCTAGCATTTAAACTTCTAGCTGTGTATAAAAAAGAACGCAAAAAACTTTTTAAAAAAATTTAGTTATCAAATGATTAAAGACTAATAATAGCAAGTATCGGTAGATAGTTTTAATGAATAAAATATAATTTTGATTGTTTAATATATTACATATATGAAAATGTTAATTTTAGCAAGTTAATTATTGTATCTTTTATTCCAAAAAAAGATTGTATCTTTAATAGATTGTTTTTGGGTGGGGGTAAGGATTTTTGTTCTGTGCTTGTGTCCATTCTTATTGGGGTGTATGTACCATGTATATGTACGTTGAGATGGATGTTATGAGTTCAATTTCTATTATATTTCTTTTGAATGATAAAGGGTAGTCTTTCTATTTTCTTTTCAACAATTTTTATGGGTGCAAGTGATGGAAAAAAGCAATAAGGCACATGTAACGATGCAATATAAGGAGTAATAACAAATAACAATAACAATAACAACAACAATGAAAAGAATCACATAAGAGATACCAATATTTTTAACGTGAAAAAATTCTCTCAATGTGAGAGGTAAACATTATGGATTATCGAAATTAAAGAAATCAATCCACCATGATCAATTAGGAATACAAGAGTGTTCAATCAAGAGCACAAATTTATACATACAAGCAATCAACTCAATCAAACAACAAACTTTGTAAATGGAGAATAAGAAAACAAAGAATCAAAACGAAATGATATTAATCACGCATTGATATTGCAACTTCCGCTATTGATATGGTTTTAGTATTGCAACTTCCTCAATTGAATAAAAGGAAATGAAACTTTCAATGAAATTCAAATACGCTATTTTATGCGGAATGGTCCCATAGCAACAATATTAAAGTGGAAAAAAAATTTATAAGAAAAATATTTGTTCTATATGACGAAGACGGGCAAAAATTTCACTAAAATCTGTTACTGAAAGTTCTTATCAAAGAAAGGTTCTTATACCTGAAACCCCTCATCCTTCTCTAAACTAAACCATTTCTTAAATTTAAGAACCTTGACATTTATTATTTTAGGAAAATAAAAATTCAACCAAAACCCATGTCAATTATGTGATAAAGATGGAAATTGTCAAAGGAAACAATGTGAAACAAAAATTTGCACGAGGAATTACAATATAAAAGAATATCAATTGTTGGAAGGGATATGCATAAAGGTTAGTCAATTAGAATTGTTGGAAGGGATTTTAATGTGATCCAAGAATTACAAAGATATCATCTGAACCCCTTTATTTATATATATATATATATATATATTTATTTATTTATTTATTTAATTAAGTGTAAAATTTATAATATTATACATTCTATTCTTGAATAATCTCATAACCCAATTGGTAGCCCAATCAATAAATACCATGATAAACTCTAATACTTATCCTGTAATTTAGAGTTAGACATAATTTGATCTCAAAATTTAATACAAAAACGATTATACATATCTAGCCAATCAATTTTTTTTAACTTTTCTTGTTTTATTATTTATAACTTCAAATAATAAAAGTAAATATTTACCAAACAAAAATATTATAATAATAATAAATATGCAAAATATTTTATTAAGATGATTGCATTGATTTTAATTTAATAATATATTCTATTTCTTATTTAAACTTTTAATCTTTTATATTTAAACTTATATTCTTTTATATTTTAAAGAATGTCACTGTGAACGATGATTGATTTTCCACCTTACTCAAATTATAACTAACTACATTCAGTATTAAATTTAGATATTCTTTATTTTATATATATATATATATATAATTTAGTTATTCTTTATTATTTTATTCCAATTTCTGGAATTAATGTCATTGATTTTTAGACTTTCATGATTAAACTGCACTGAATATTTGGATAAGTTAATTTGTAACAACCCAAAATTAGAGTCAACCATTCATTAAAAGAAAATTAACATATAGATTACAGAAAACTATCATATCAAAGATGCAATAGATTTTCTCATAATGACAAGTGATATTAAAATCTCGTATATTTAGCGTATTTATTGAAATTAATAAAATAGATTTTATAATAATGACAAGTATATTACGTATTTATTGAAACAATAAAATAGATGTTTTTAAAATCCTTAGCACATAATTCTAGTTGAGACCGATAGAAGTCTTTTTTTTTTCTTTAACTTGATCTATAAAATTACAATCTTTGTGTTTGGAATAAAAGATACGATAATTAACTTGCTAAAATTAACATATTCACATATGTAATATATCGAAAAATCAAAGTATCATGTTTTATTTATTCAAACTATTTACCGATACTTGCTGTTATTAATCTTTAATTGTTTGATAAATAATTTTTTTTTAAAGTTTTTAGCATTCTTTTTTATACACAGCTAGAAGTAGTATTTCTTAAAATGTTACATTTTAACTTTAAACTTTTTATATTTTTTTCTTAAAATATTTATAAAATTATTTTTCACCTTTTTTTTTTTTACCTAAGATAAGCTTTTTTTTCACTTATAAGATAGAGTTTTATTATTTTTCACCTTTTTTTTTTACCTATGATTTTTTGTTACTAATTTTATCCTTTTATTATAGAATATATTGATAATGATTGAAAATGATTTTTTTATTATTATTATTTAGATATTTATATATATTATACTATTTATTTTATTCATTATATAATTTATACTATTTATTACCTGGGCCAAAGGAAGGACAAGGTGTTCCATACTATTTACTATTTTAGTCATACCTTGAATGAATCCCAACAAAACTACACCACCAGAGAAAAGGAACTGTTGGCAATTGTATTTGCATTTGACAAGTTCAAGCACTACCTAGTTTTATTGGAAGCCATTGTTTATATTGGTCATTTTGGTATTAAGTTTTTACTTGAAAACCAGGACACTAAGCCATTCTTGACTAGATGGATCCTATTACTTCAGGAGTTTGACCTAGAAATGAGAGACAAAAAATAGGTGGCAGACCGCTTGTGTCACCGAGACTAGAGCATCATGCAAATTGTGAATGGTTGAGAAATCAAGGAGACCTTCCCTAATGAGTGTATTGCCTCATCCTTTCGAGGATCGTGGTTTGCAGACATAGTCAACTACATCATCAGTTGGGTCTTTCCACTTAACTTCACCCCACATGAAACGAAGAAGCTTCATACGAACGTAAAACATTACTTATGGGATGACTCATACCTTTTTAAGTTTTATGGGTGAAGGAGAAGATAACACACAAGAAAAAATATTGATCAATAGTTTTTCGAAAGCACAATTATTTTATAAATCCACCAGCTAATTATGGTATGATTTCTAATAATTAGTTAATTAGGCATGCATAGGGTGATCAATTATTTGCATGAATATTTAAATAATAAAAATAAAACAACATAGGAAAAAAAGAATAAGATACTCAAATGTAATTAAGACGGGGGTCCCAAACACAAATTACACCATAACCTTAAGAAGGGTTTTAGCTACTCATGTTCATGGTAAAAATAAGACAAGTTAAGAAATACATAAAGAGAAAGAGAAAATAAAAACAATGGAGGTTAGAAGTTCCATTTCCTTACTTCTCCTTATGCCATAGGCTTGCTATGGTCTTAAGGTTCTCTTAGAGAGCTAACAACTAAGAAAAAGGAAAAGAGAGAGAGAAAGTGGGAGAACTAGAAGCTCTAGAACTTATGGTGGATCAACATGATTGTGCTGGCAATGTGCATGGCCATATTGCCTACAACATACATAAGTATGGTTTCTACGATCTAAGCATGGTCATGTCTTGTCTTGTATGACCATGATAATTTCTCGCAACAACATTATATGTTATAGAAGCCTAGTACGACAGTGTTGAGTCTTACATAATTGTGCTGCAAAATCTAGGGTGTGCTTATCTATGAGAACAATTATGCTAATAAGGAGGACGACTATGCTTCTCTTTTTTTACTATGTTGCCTCCCTTTGACCTTCGTACACAACCATGCTTGTTGAAGCATGATTGTGCTTCTTCTTTTGTGAGTTTTGCCTTTTGGGTCCAAAAATTTATGTTTCACTCCTTTTTCTTTTTTTTGGCTTGTGTACTTATGTTGTATGTAACTCAAACAAAAAGGGTGAATTATTTGTAATAAAAGTTAAAAAGAATGCATTTGTGCCCCAAAATTCCCCTCTTTAATATACACAAATTTAGTCTATGACAACCATTTATATGTCGAATAAACCTAATAAGTGTAAGTAGACCTTGTTCCATTGTTTTAGAGAATAGAAAAGGAGAAAAGTTTGAAAGGATGTTAGAGCAACGAGAATGAGAACTAAGAAGGATGTCATTTCAATTTTGGAATTTTTACATTCGAAGTAAATAAGAGTGAAAATTGTCTCATTCAAGGGTGTGATTGTAATTCTGGATAGATAAGTTAACAGTAGAACCCAAGTTTGTTGTTTTTGGTTGTCTCTCAAGAGGAGATTAAACTCCACTGATTAATTGTGTCCATTAGTGTGATTTATTGTAATGGTTGCTCTTGAAAAGGATATTAAACTCTTTGTTTTAATTGTGTGAATTAGTACTATTTGTTGTGTTTGGTTGTTTATGAAGGAGAGATTAATTTCCCTAGATTAGTTGTATCAATTAGTATAAATTTTGATGAATTGACTATGATTATAACTTGTTGGTGCCTAAAATTTGAATGACGTAGAAAGCCTCTAGCATTCCCCTAGTAAAATTGAGTTTTTAGGTAAAAATATGTGAGGTGCAACCTGATGATCCTCAAGCAAGTCCGTGCTCAAGAAGAGCAGGCCCATGTTGGGTTCTATATGTTGAGCATGCTCGTGCTCAAGGTGAGCATGCTTGTGCAAAATCGTGAAGCCCAATTTGTTGGATAAGAGTGAAATGAGAATATAGGATCCCTTTAGTTGGAAAAATAAATATAAGTGATGAGTTAAGGGTCAATTGAGAATGTAGATTACCCTATGGGTTAATAGATGGGCAACAACTTTAATAGAATTAAATAATAAGAAGGAAAACAATGTACTAAAAATATAAATATGTTTTTGTTTTATTAATTTACCCTTAACATTACACGGTAATTTTAAAACTTTAAACATTGTACACTTGGTAAAGAATTCACATTCCTATCACAACAATCTCATAAAACAAAAGTATTCAAATGGTGCTCCAAAGACCAATTTTCCTAATCAAATCACAATTCACTTAATTTAATAATCATAATATTTAAAAAATCTCTATTGCAACACACCATGATGTCATATTTATCAGAGCATAAAATTAATAAAATATATCATAAAATAAATGAAGTAGGTAAAAGGAGCTCCAACTTAATCTTCTTGCTCGTGCTCTACGTTACCTGAAATGCGATAAGTCCAAACATAAGCAACACAAAAAAAAGGGAATGAGAATCCATCTCACTACAAGCTCGTGATATGAGCATAAGGTAGGTAGTGTGAACAACAATTATTACACCATACGTAATCACCTTGCATTCCATATATGCACATGAATTATGGTTATGCACAATATTTACTACTCCATATGCAATATAGTATCAAATCTAATCTAGGAAGTAGTCAGTGGGAAACACTACATAGCCTTATGTAGTTAGCTATACCACTTTAGAATGATTTCGTTTCGTAGCACGTTAGGTACTACTCGGTTTGCATCATCTTCTATACTGATTTGTGGGATCAGTCAAGGCCATTGGGATTTTTGTTCTAAGTAGCCCTTAGAAGTTCTAGTGGTCTTACCACTTGGGTTTGTGTCTACCTCTTTACAACTCAATTTCGTTGAATGATGCATGTCACATAGCTCTTTTATTATTACTCTTTGAAAAATCTCACAACTCATCATAATTAGTAAGCATTATTCTTGCCTCAAACTAGGTCACTCACTAGACAAGTGTCACTGGAGTCCATCCTTATCATCTCATAGGTTAGATTACAAGTTACAATGACACTCATCCTCAATTACTCATTTCTTAGTTTATATCACCTAATTCTAAATATAATGCAATGCATCTCATCTTACACATAATAACTCAGCATATAATGCATAAGTTCTTGATATAATGCATAAGTTCTCAACTTGAGCATAAGCGTGCTCATCATTCTACAACTTATGAATTTCCATATTTTCATCCAGAATCGCAAATCTCTATGGGGACTTGGGATTCTTCTACGTTATTCTCAATTTTAATCAATTTTACAATAACTTACACAAGAATTTCATTTTAATCCAAGGGGTTTAATCTCCCTTTTAGAGATACCCAATAACAATTTTTTTCACAATTCAATCAACCTAATCAGGGGAGTTTAATCTCCCTTTCTGATAACTAAAACATGCAAATTTATCAAGATAAACAAAGCAATTCATAAACCAATCTATTGGTCTTTAAAGAGGGGATTAAACCTATGGGTCGTTGTTGATTTACAATGACATTTTCATATGATTTTTATTGTGTTTTTTTGTCAAATGAGTGAATTGAAATTTTGTTCTTGTTTCTAGGTTTTATTGGATTGAATTTCAAAATTGAGGATTCTGTGATTTAATGTGCAATTGAGGAATTGTGTTATGTGTTTATGTCTCTTTTTGTGCAAAATTGGTAGAGATGAAGTGAACATAGAAAATCCATAGGTTCCCCTATATTTTGGATGAGTTTTATGAAGAAATAGTGAAATCATGAAGTTGTTATTTGTCACACTTGCTAGGAAACGCCTTGCACTTGTTGGGCAAGAACCTGTTGATCAAGAGAAAATCTTCCTCTTGGGTACTATTTACTGGGGGAGCAGGAGGACTCATTAAGTGAAAATGTGGAACATGGAATGATAACTCATTGTAGTTGTATTTGTTGAGTGAGTACAAAACTTGTTGGGTGAATATAAGCCTTAGAGCCATTGTGGCTTCACTTGCCAGGCAAGTATATAGACTTACTAAGTCAGAGAGTGGAAGCTAGAGAGTTGGAACTCTTTGTGGCTCAATTCACTGAGCGAGTGGGTTTAGTTAGGCAAATCCTTTGAATCAATGCATATGTACAAGTACAACGTAGAAAATAATTCTTCTACCATTCGTAGGTGTCGCATTTTTTCATGGGTCAATAAGCTTCTGATTTTTTTTTTGGCTGATAGTTCGGTTTTTTTGTTTTTTTTAACTTATATGAATGGGGATTAAAATATATAAATATATAATTAGTATTTTTTAAATATATATATAAGGATTAAAATTTATATAAAATATTTATAAGTATGTATTTTTTAAAATATCCAATGACATAGAATAAAAATTATATTAAAAATTATATTTACATAGAAAATAAGTTGAATATTTTTTTTCAAAATCCAATAGATTATAAATGTCAATAATTACTTTTGCATGGCGCCCAGAATCTTTATAAGTTTATAATAAAAAATAGTATTTACGTTAGCTATACTTTTTATGAAAAACTTTTATTAGTTATATTTTAAAAATTAATTAAATTAGAATGATTTATGTTACTCACTTTATAATCTTTTACGGTAATTTATTTTTATATTGCTACAATTTTGAAAGTAAATTCTCACAAATTTCTTTTGTGATTAAAAATCCTATTTGTTTTTTTTCTAATTTTTATTCTTGACCCACACACTCTAGACTAAAACTACTTTTGAAACTTCAAAACAATAGAAAAATAACAAAAGAAAAATGAGATTTAGGATATAAAGAAAGAAAACATAGAAGGAATAGTGATAAAATATTTGTTTATTAGTTTTAAAATTCAAATTCTCAATTTTTTATATAATATTTGATTATTTATAAGTTTGTTCCATTGACAAAAGTTAATACAGTTATTTAATTAAAATATAATTTTTTATAAATTTTAAAATAATAATATTATATTATAAAAAATCATTAAAAAGAAAAATAAACGATCATGATTTTTAAATATTTTACCCAAATAGAGTCAAAATACAATAATCTCAACAATAAAAATTATGATAATAGAATATTTTATAAAAAAATAATATTTAGATATTATTATTTACATAATCTAATCTTAAAATATATATATATAATATTAAAAAATCCAGGGGACAGAGGCCCCCTGCTACACAGCACATACCTCCGTCACGTGGGTTGGTGGTAGATTGGAGTAAGAACGGAAATTGCGTGAAAAAGGAGGGTATAACTGATAATAATAAAAATATTACTTGAATATATTTTAAGTTTTTATAATATTGTGTTTAGTTTTATTCTTTATTTTGTTATTTTTAGATTCTAATATATTTTAGTTTTATTTTTTTAATTTTTATCATTAACTTTAATTAGTTTAGTGTTAACCTGACTTATAAAATAAAAAATACTAATTAAGATAAAAATAAAAATATATTTTAAATTAAGAAAGTTAGATAATTTATGTGTTTATAATTTAAATTTAATATATTATTTTTAATGTTATTTTTTTGATTTATAATTTGGAATTATTGTAATATAATTTATTTTTTTAATATATCTCAAGTAGCAATTTTGTCCCTAAAGACAAAATAATTTGAAATATAATATATTAAAATAAATTATATTATAATCAGTCAAATTAATGAATTAATATATAAAAACACATAAAAATAATATATTAAGCTAAATTATAAATATCTAAATTAATAATAATTTGTTTTGGAAATAAAATGTTAAAAATATATTAGTGAATGAAAAAGTAAAAATAATATTAAAAATAATAAAACCATCATTCATAATATATTAGAAAATAATTTATAAAAGTAAATTATATGTAATTACCTTATTTTAATAAATAATAGATTTGTTACTTAATTGAATTGTGAACTAAAAATAATCTAATTATTTGAATTTAAAATATTATTTGTCACCTTAATTATCTTAATTAATAATATTCACTTTACTAGCTATATCAATAATAAACTAATTAAAGTTATACTAGTGACAAAACTAACTGAAAAGGTAGTGATTGTGTAATTTATATTGTTGCTAATTAAATAAATAGTAATTTGGAAAAATATATGGAGTTTTAAATTGAGTTTTAATTAATTAAGGTAAAAAGCTTGTCCAACAAGTATATAAGTTGTACCCCTCCCTCTACATATGTGGTTAGAACAAGCAATGACCAAGATAGTTACTACAATAGACAATTAACTAAGATGGGCTAAGCTTTGATACAAAATCAGATTTCAACTTAAAACCAATTGACAATAAGTGAGGTTGTCTAACAAGTATATAAGTTGTACCCAAAGAAATTATGCATGCTATGTGGGACTTCCCAACAAACCTTAGGAGAAAACCCTAAAGGAACAAGAAGAATGACCCTAGAGGATGTACTCCTACCTATGCTTTATAGGTAAGAGGGGAAGTGAGATTATCTCATTGTAGGGTACCAGTATTGCAAATGTGGGTAGGAAGGTTGTCCTTGGGACCTTGGAATTGTATCCGTGTGATAGTTTCTAAAAGGGGATTAAAACCCTAGATTAGTTGTTGATTTACTATGAGATTTTTATATGATTTGTGTTATGTTTTGTTGTCAATTGAGTGAATTGAAATTTTGTTTTTGTTTCTAGGTTTTGTTGGTTTGAATTTTGAAATTAGAGATTCCATGATTTGATATGTAATTGAGCAATTGTGTTATGCTTTGTGTCTTTTTTGTATGGAATTGGTAGAGATTAAGTGAACATAGAAAGTTGTTAAGTTCCTCCATATTTTGGATGAATTTTATGAAGAAATTGCAAAATCATGAAGTTATTGTTCATTGGACTCGTTGGGCAAGGCCTTACACTCCTTGGGTGAAAATGCGCAACAAGAGGAAATCTTCCTCTAGGGTCCTATTTGTTGGGTGAGCAAGAGGACTCATTGGGGTTAATTTTGGAACAAAAAATGGTAACTCTCTATGGCTATATTTGTTGAGTAAGTACATAACTCGTTAGGCGGATATAAGCCTTAGAGGCACTATGGTTTCACTTGTTGAGTGAGTATGGAGGGGGCTCATTGAGTGAGAGAGTGAGAATTAGAGAGTTGGAACTCTTCGTGGCTTGGTTTGCTGAGCAAGCGCTAAAACTCACTATGCAACTAGAAGTGAGTTTTCTTTAGCTCTTAATCACTGACTGGATCAGAGATTCTCTAGGAAAGCTTGAGGGAGTGGAACCCCTAAAGTCTCATTCATTGAGCAAGAGACAATCTTACTAAGCAAGAGAGTGAGAGCTAAATAGTAGGAACTCTTTGAGACTCTATTCGCTAGGCATGCTTGGGTCTCGTCGAGAAAATGAAAGTACTCAAACTTCCTATAATCCTTTTGCTAGGTGAATAGGTGAAGGTCAGCTTCGGGCTTGTTGTAGTCCCTATTTGCTAGGAAAATGGGTATACTCACTAGGAAAATCCCTTGAATCAGTGCATGTGTACAAGTATAATGTAGAAACTAGGATTTTTCCGCTAGAAAAGACTTGGACTTAGGACATATATATTATCTTGTTGAACTATATATATGCTTTTATACACAACTGTCATTGTATTGGAATGATGAGAACAAGATATGAGAATGTGTGATATAAATATGGAGGGACAAGGTCATAATCACAATGAAGGCTTGAAGAACATATCACCATTTTAAAAGGTCTCATGAGAAGAGGGAGGCTAAGAAAACTACAAGAAGAAGTGCATATATAGATGAGTCTCCTTAAGGACCAAAGAGGGTCCAATAGTGGTCAAGCTTTGTATACCTTCTTTTAGTGTAACTATGGTCCTTTATGAACTTGTTATAAACCTTTTAAATCATTATTTCTAAGTGGTATTTGCATGTAATAAACCTTAGTTGGCTTTTAATTGGGCTTGAAATCCCAAAGAGTGCATTTTGGCCTAGTGGCCATTTTTCGGTCACCAATTTTGGTGGTTCCTTTGATGTTGTGTTTATGGCTTAGCTATAGGGCTTGCATTTTGGGCCTTTAGGTTAGATTTAGGAATAGATTAAGGTACCTAATCATGATTAGTGCATACCTATACAAGGATTTATTATAATTAGCTTAATCACTTTTTGATTGAATGAAAATTGTGTATTGCACTTGTGAGAGACTTTCTCTCTTCTCTTGTTCCTGAACAAAGACCCTATCCTCATCAAGTTTCCAAGATGCTTGTGGCAAATCTTACTCTTTCATATCTAGTCATTAGGGATTATTGGTGAAAGCTTAATCTTTTTCTTGTTTATATCTTTAATTTCTTTCAATTTAGATTCCTAATTCTAGACCTAGTTTTTATGTGAATTTTCTAACTAGTTGTTATTTGTGGGTCCTTGGATTTAACAATGTGAAAATGAGTTAAGGAGTTATGGGCACCAAGACAAATGACCTAGTCCTTAAAGGGGAAGATACCTAGGCCTATAAGGGGCAAGGATGGTCCTCACTAATATGTGTGTGTTGTGGATAAGTAGCCTAGCCTTGGCGAGGTGAGGATGACCCTCATCAGTCTAATCTTTGTGAAAGAGAAACTATGAAAAAAATTATCTGAACATGCATTATATAATGTAACAATTGTGAAGGAAAGTAGATACGAACCAATTGGTAAGGTTAGTAGACCTAAGGGGCTACTCGATATTGAAACCCTAATGGTTGAGCTTGATCCTATGAACAAGGGCATACAATGCAAGCTAAGTAGTCTTGATGTGCTACCAAAGAATTTCATGTTAGTGTAGTATGACTAACCTAAAGGTTGAGGCAAATTATCCCTAGCCTACTATTTCAACTTGTGATGGTATCACATGCATAAGAAGTAAAAGATATGATGCATCTCTATCATGACGTATACATTTTGATATATGTATATAAGTTGTTAATTATGAATATGTGGTTTATTGTTTATTGTGTGCTCTATCCAGCCTTGTCGAGGTACTCTTGCATAGTAGTAAGATGTATTCTCACTCTTCTTTATTTGTATGTTGCTTATGTTTGGGTTGATTGTCACTTATAGGTAATGTTGAGCAAAGACTCAAAGATTAAGATGCTAGTCTACTTCATTACTTCCTTTTATATATATATATATATATATACATAAATATTATATTTGATTGACATTTTATGATTGTTATTGGGATTTCAAAAAATATGCATTTAAAGCACCATCACGTTTGACTTGAATTTGTTTCTACAGTGGTTTAGAATGTTAACTCTTTAAATATGAGTGAATGAATGAAATTTTAATTATTATATATTTATTTTAACTAAGTATGAATGCTAGATGGGTAAAATGTGTCACATGTTTGGTAAAATTATATGTTGAAGTAGATGGTAAATTTGAAATGATAGAACTAAACACATTCCTATTGTTTTATATAGTTTTAATTTTACTTTTATTAATTAGTAGTGATTAAAATATCTTAAAGTATTTGTAAAAAAAATTGAAATATAATGTTAAAAATAATAGAATAAAAAATATAATTAATGTAATTAAAAACAAACAATATGATATAAAAAATATTCAAAAATATAAAAATATAATCCATTAATATCAATAAGTGTAAGTATAATACTAAAATAAAAAATAAATATTATAAATAATATAATAATTAAAATAAATAGTGTAATATAAAAAATAAAATAAACCTATTATTTATCATTATCAATATAATATATTATGCAGTAAAAAGATAAAAATAATAAAACTTTTCCTTATGTAAAAAAGAGTAAATATAATAAATTCATCCTTTATGAATGGAAGAAATACAATATATATATATATATATATATATATATATATATATATATATATATATATAATAATAAAACCATGTCATAGATAAAAGGAATAAAATAAATAAATAAATATTATAAGGAAAAAATGAGAATAAAAAATGCTAGTTGATAAAGGGACGCTCTTCTCCAACTGGTCTTTCTATTTTTTTTAAAACAATTTCTATTATGCAAGAGCATATTTATTTATATCAAAAATTAATTGCAAAATTAGGCAATCATCTATCTCAGTATTTTATCTGTTTCACAACTACAGAGTGAAGCAGAATGTCAATTCTTACTAATTATTTGAATAACTTTTTGAATAATTTTTTGAAATTATGAAGTTTTAATTTAGTTATTTGAATAATTTTTGTGGATTACTAATTATTATTACAAAATTTAGTCCACTCAACGACCAAATTTTCACAATAACTTTAATTATTAGATTGCGTGATTGATTTGGAATGAGTTGCTGTCAAGTAGTTGAGGTCTCAAGTTGTTAAATTGGTTAATAAGTTGGTTCTCTCTATTTTGGAATAGTTAATATAGTTTCAAGTAGTGTCGGATTGGTAATTGTCCAATTTTCATAAGTTATTTTTATTCAACATTATAGATTTATGTTCTGTTTTAAGGATTATAGCATGCTTTCACAATTGTTAGTCTTGTCTAATTCTGTTTTACCTTTTTCAGCAGCTCTTCATAAATTGGTAAGTTTCTTCACATTATTTCATTGACTATCTTATTTATTATAGATTTTATTATTCATTGTAGAAATTAGAATAATTATTTTAAGTAAAAATATTTTTAGTAGTTAATTTTTTTTTTGTTCTTCAACGAGAATATATTTAATTATTTTTTTAACATATTTTTCGATTGATCATTTTTAATATATTTACTTTCGATTGATACCCTTAAAAATGGTTGACTTAGACAAAGTTATTTTCTTACAATTTTAAAAATAAAATTCATAAAGAATTTTAACTCCAAAATACAACTTATAAATTAATTTTAAGATTTATGCTCCAAAATACAATTTTGTAATTTAATTTTAAAATATGATTTGTGAAGATTTTAAACAGAGAAAATAAAAAAATCATCTTCCTCCTATTTTGGATTGCTCAATCACGGCCATAGATGGAGAAATTGAATGTGTTGGTTTGATTTCTGATGTGAGTGATTAATTTGATCAACACTTGACTAGCCAAATTAACAGTCAAAGTTAATATAACCCACGCAGCAATATCGTTGCCATAATTGTCAGGGTGGTTTCTCCCACTCATGTTGTCAACTGCTTAAGCTCCGCTCAAATGCATGCCACCACAGGAAAAGTTGTAATGGAGAGAATAAAGACAAAAAGTGTTGAATATAGCCAATGTGGTTTTGAGAGAATATTGATCTTTAGAGCAGGAAGATGAGTCTTAGGACGAGGATGAGGACACGACGTTGAAAGTTGACATTCTATAAATGGAGAAAATAATCAACTGTGATTATTATAAATAGTAGTTGTTTTGAGTTTTCTAATCAATATATCAAAAGTTTAAATGCGAGTTTAATAAAAAAAACTATATTAGGAAGATAATATCTATAATTTGGTGAGTTTAAGATTTTCGACGAAGATTAGTCATTGATAATGCTGTCAACACATTATCAAATCACTAGATTTCCTTTTATTTTTATAGTGTAGGGGTTAACTTAGGTTGATTACACACTCTTGCTATGCCTAATCTTCTTGATCAGAACCAAAACGGTATGTAGAAAATGGGGTTTGAGCAAAACAAAATTATCGAAAACAAGTAATCATACAAATAAGAATTAATCTCAACAAAATGGTGTAACATCAATATAAGGATTCCATCATGTACTTTGTTATCATGGTTCTAGTAAGGGAGCAATTTCATATCAACCTTTAGATAATCATCTAACATTCATCCATACATATTAAGATCACAATCGTGGCCCCTAATTAACATGCATCAAAGCACAAAATTAGTTGGTTTTAGACAATCTATCGATCACCTGACCTTGATTAGATTGAGATTAATCAATCCTTTAACCTAACGTAACCCAAAATCTCAAACGAATTTATGATCATGAAAACAGGTCAAGAATTGGAAAAGGAACATAATAGAAATTGCATGCAAAAAGATAAAGAACTCAAATCGATTGCAATCCTGAATCTTGAATTGATAACGAAGATAGCCTTCCACATTCATCGTCATAGAAGACATAGTAGAATACAGTTGAGAGGAGAATGTAGTATAATACTATTGATAATAGAGGAAAAACTTCTTCCAAATCCGAGAGAAACACTCCACACTCCTAAATGTCAAAAATGTCTCCAATTTAACAACCAAACTCTAACTTTTCTAACTTCTCTCCTTATATACGAATTATAATAACTACTAACCAACTAATAACTAATTACTAATCAATTAACAACTAACTACTAACCAATTAACAACAAACTACTAACCAATTAACAAACTAACTACTAACCAATTAATAAACTAACTACCAACCAATTAACAAACTAACAACTAACCAATTAACAAACTAACAACTAACTAAAATACGTACCTAACTCTTTAACTAAAATACGTACCTAACTCCTTAACTAAAATACGTACCTAACTCCTTAACTAAAATACGTACCTAACTCCTTAACTAAACTACCTAATTACTTCTTCAATGATCACATGGTCGAAATTGCTAAGGAGAATGAGTTTGGACAGAAGCTTGAGTCGCCCAACAAGCCCACCAATCAACGAGGAAAGGTCCAATTCAAATTGGTGCAGAGGTAGTGGCTTCAAGTCCATTTTTGATATTGTAAATGGGGAACTGGGTTGAGTTGTACGAAGAAAAGTTTTAGATCTTCATCTTAACTTTCTAGGGCTACCAAGATTGTCCCATTTGGAGGTTTGTAGTTCCAGACATGGCGTGTAGAAGATAGCAACCTCATAATGAAAATTAAGTTCAACAATTAACAAAGATTAGCAATTACCCTCAATTAAGGTCAATGGCCTAATACTCAACTAATTTGTGATTATTAGCCACAAAACAATGTCAAATATGTCCAACATAAGTTACTATTAGGTGTCTCAAAAATATTCCATCAGTCATCGTAATAGTAGACACTTCACATCAATCTCATGAATACAAAGAAAAAAAATAATACAATAAGAATCCATAGTTCGTCACTGATTACTAGTGCTCCATGATAGAAACACCGTGTATATAATTTTTTTGGTTGAATAGAGGAGTGTTTTTTTTTTATTTTGATTTTTATAATAAACTATCACAAAATATATTTTAATCAGAACTAAAATCTTTCTTTAAGTTGTTAAGTTGTGGTAGCAACAAAGTGTTGATACATTTTTTGTTTTACAATTTGTATTTGAAAGTTATTTTGAATTATAAGTTTTTTTTATCTATAGAAATTAAAGAATATATGAGAGAGTTTACAATAATCACATATTATGCTCAACTAAGTTATATTTCATTAATTGAATTATTTATTAAAATTATATGTTCAAGTAATTTATTAAAATAAAATGATCGAAATTGGCATATTTATATGATATTTTTATATAAATATTATAATTTTATTTTATGTTAATTAGTATAGTGGTTAAATATCTTAAAGTATAATATTAAAAATAATAGGATAAATAATTTTTATAATATAATGTTTAAAATAAATACTATAATATAAAAATATTCAAAAAATAATATAAAAATAAAATAAATATATAATTTATCAGTATCAATATCTTTAAATATAATTCTGAAATAATAAAATAAATAATATAAATTATATGATGGATAAATAAATACTCTAACATATATATATCTAAAAGATGATAATAAAAATAAAATAAACTTATTTTCAGTTATTATCAATATATTATGTAATAAAAGGATAAATTAGTAAAAAATACTCATGTAAGAAAAGGTAAAAATAATAAAACACTATCTTATGGAGTGAATAAAGACTAATAATAGCAAGTATCGGTAAATAGTTTTAATGAATAAAATATAATCTTTTGATTGTTTGATATATTATATATATGAAAATGTTAAATTTAGAATCTTTTATTCCAAAAAAAATTGTATCTTTAATAGATCAAGTTAAAAAAAAAATAAAGTTTTGTCGGTATCAACTAGAATTATGTGCTAAGGATTTTAAGAATATCTACTTAATTGATTTTAATAAATATGTTAAATATATGAATTTTAATATCACTTGTCATTATGAAAAAAATCTATTTCATCTTTGATATGATACTTTGTTAGAATTTATAAGTTAGTTATTCTGTTTTAATGTATGATTATGACATTAATTTCCACAATTAGACATTAAATATATACAAAATAAAGAATAACTAAATTTAATTTGAATTTAGTTAGTCATAATTTGAGTAAGAATTATGATTATTGATTACCGTTCTTTAGACCGAAAGTCAATCACTGTTATTCTTTTTTATTGATAGTGACATTCTTTAAAATATCAAAAATTATAAATTTAAATAAGAAAGAAAATATATTATTAAATGATAATAGATTAAAATATATTATTAAATGATAATAGATTGAAATCAACGCAATCACTGTAATTCTTTTTATTGATAGTGACATTCTTTAAAATATCAAAGATTATAAATTTAAATGAGAAAGAAAATATATTATTACATGATAATAGATTGAAATAAACGCAATCATCTAAATAAAATATTTTACATATATAATATTTTTGTTTGATAAATATTCACTTTTATTATCTGAAGTTATAAATTATAGGATAAGAAAAGTCAAAAGATATTCATTGACTAGATATGTATAACCGTCTCTTACAATATAACTATTATGTCATAAATTCATTCTATAAATTTCACTATCTACCAAAATTCCAATTGCAATAGTTATCGTGGTGAATTAGTTCACGTTATTGAATTCTTCTTTCAAGTGGTGAATCAAAGTTGTATTCTTTTTTGTTAGGAAGAGCTATAACTCTCAATCAGGTGTGTATCATGTATATGTTTCATTTGTGTCCCTCTATATGTCTAGAACTGATGTTACAAATCATACTTTGTGTCAAGTTCCTTCTTATTTCTTAATTTCCGTTCAATGATTTGAATCCCCTACTAAGATTGTTCTTTGTTTTGAACATTTAGCACTTTAGCCTTTTCGTAATACCAATTTGAAGGCAAGAAGATGTCGGGTTCAATTGTAGACAACATATACATCTTTGATGATTTTACAGATTTGGATCACAACAACATCACAGAGACTCATAATGTGGTTCCAAGATCAATTTTTGAAGATGGTGTTTATATCTTTGATTCCATTGTCTTTTCTCACAACATGGAAAACAATGTCACGAGTTTAAGGTCAATTGAAGATGGTGATTATATTTTTGATTCCATCGACATTACTCACAACCACAACATGGAAAATAATGGTGGGACTTCAAGAGTAGAGCCAGCAAATCAAGAGTCTATTCAAAATCTAGAAATGGTCACAATTCAAGAAGAGATGGATCAATCTTCAGACTCTATGTTGTCATGTTCTATATGTCTTGGAGTACTTTCAATTGGATCACAAGCAATTCGTATGCCGCATCCTTGCTTTCATATTTTTCATCAATCTTGCATCACAAAGTGGCTTAACATTAGCAATACATGTCCTTTGTGTCGTAGGACTATCTAGCCAGAAATCAACCTTTCAACATTAGTACATACAGGATCTTTTACATTATGCTTACAATTTTGTTTTTTTGGGTGGGGTAAGTATTTTTGTTTGTGTGCTTGTGTCCATTCTTATTGGGGTGTATGTACCATGTATATGTACGTTGAGATGGATGTTATGAGTTCAATTTCTATTATATTTCTTTTGAATGATAAAGAGTAGTCTCTTTATTTTCTTTTCAACAATTTTTATGGGTGCAAGTGATGGAAAAAAGCAATAAGGCACATGTAACGATGCAACATAAGGAGTAATCACAAATAACAATAACAGCAACAATGAAAAGAATCACACAAGAGATACCAATATTTTTAACGTGAAAAAACTCTCTCAATGTGAGAGGTAAACATTATGGATTATTGGAATTAAAGAAATCAATCCACTATGATCAATTAGGAATACAAGAATGTTCAATCAAGAGCACAAATTTATACATACAAGCAATCAACTCAATCAAACAACAAACTTTGTAAATGGAGAATCAAAACGAAATGATATTAATCACGCATTGATATTGCATCTTCCACTATTGATATGGTTTTAGTATTGCAACTTCCGCAATTGAAACTAATCACGCGTTGAATAAAAGGAAATGAAACTTTCAATGAAATTCAAATATGCTATTTTATGCGGAATGGTCCCATAGCAACAATATTATAAGAAAAATATTTGTTCTGTATGACGAAGACGGACAAAAAATTCACTAAAATATGTTACTGAAAGTTCTTATCAAAGAAAGGTTCTTATACCCGAAACCCCCTCATCCTTCTCTAATTGTGAAACTAAACCATTTCTTAAATTTAAAAACTTTGACATTTACTATATTAGGAGAATAAAAATTCAACCAAAACCCATGTCAATTATGTGATAAAGATGGAAATTGTCAAAGGAGACAATGTGAAACAAAAATTTGCATCAGAAATTACAATATAAAAGAATATCAATTGTTGGAAGGGATATCCATAAAGTTAGTCAATTACAATTGTTGTAAGGGATTTTAATGTATCCAAGAATTACAATTAAAAGATATCACCCCTTTACCCTTTATTTATATATATATATATATATATATATTTAATTAATATATAAAATTTATAATATTAAACATTCTATTTTTTAATAATCTCATAACCCATTCTATTGGTATAGCCCAATCAATAAATACCAAGATAAACTCTAATACTTATCCTGTAATTTAGAGTTAGACGTAATTTGATCTCAAAATTTAATACAAAAATGATTATACATATCTAGCCAATCAATTTCTTTTAACTTTTCTTGTTTTATTATTTATAAGTTCAAATAATAAAAGTAAATATTTACCAAACAAAAATATTATAATAATAATAAATATGCAAAATATTTTATTAGGATGATTGCATTAATTTTAATTTAATAATATATTCTATTTCTTATTTAAACTTTTAATCTTTTATATTTAAACTTATATTCTTTTATATTTTAAAGAATGTCACTGTCAACCGTGATTGATTTTCCACCTAAAGAACAATAATCAATAATCTTAACTCTTACTCAAATTATAACTAATTACATTCAGTATTAATTTAGATATTCTTTATTTTATATATATATATAATTTAGTTATTCTTTATTATTTTATTTCAATTTCTGGAATTAATGTCATTGATTTTTAGACTTTCATGATTAAACTGCACTGAATATTTGGATAAGTTAATTTGTAACAACCCAAAATTAGAGTCAACCATTCATTAAAAGAAAATTAACATATAGATTACAGAAAACTATCATATCAAAGATGCAATAGATTTTCTCATAATGACAAGTGATATTAAAGTCTCGTATATTTAGCGTATTTATTGAAATTAATAAAATAGATTTTATAATAATGACAAGTATATTACGTATTTATTGAAACAATAAAATAGATATTTTTAAAATCCTTAGCACATAATTCTAGTTGAGACCGATAGAAGTCTTTTTTTTTTCTTTAACTTGATCTATAAAATTACAATCTTTGTGTTTGGAATAAAAGATACGATAATTAACTTGCTAAAATTAACATATTCACATATGTAATATATCGAAAAATCAAAGTATCATGTTTTATTTATTCAAACTATTTACCGATACTTGCTGTTATTAATCTTTAATTGTTTGATAAATAATTTTTTTTTAAAGTTTTTAGCATTCTTTTTTAGACACAGCTAGAAGTAGTATTTCTTAAAAGGTTACATTTTCACTTTAAACTTTTTATATTTTTTTCTTAAAATATTTATAAAATTATTTTTCACCTTTTTTTTTACCTTAGATAAGCTTTTTTTCCCACTTATAAGATAGAGGTTTATTATTTTTCACCTTTTTTTTTTACCTATGATTTTTTGTTACTAATTTTATCCTTTTATTACAGAATATATTGATAATGATTGAAAATGATTTTTTTTTTATTATTTAGATATTTATATTTACCTATGATAAAATTTCATTTTTTTTATCAAAATATCATATAAACAAGTCAAATTCTATAATTTTATTTTACTCAACTACTTGAATATATAATTTTATTAAACATTTATAATTCATCCGATGGAGTCTAGCTCAGTTGGTTGAGTTTGGTACATGAATGTTGTAACCTCTCTATTACCATCTTTGATTATGGCTAAAAAACACTTATAAATAAAAAAAACTAGCGTAACAACTTTCAACTACTATCTACCAACTATTAGTTACAATTAAGGGTCTATTTGGGAGTGGTTATCAGTGCTAAACCAATATTTTGTACATTAATTTTATATCTTTTAAGTAAAATTCTGAATATTTTTCACATATGTCATACATAATTTACTTTTTTTATTTGAGATTAATGCAATACATATCCACAAATAAAGAAAGAAAAAATGCAAAAAAATAAGGACTTTTAACTCCCAAAAGAGGAAGCTACAGAAGATTAGCACAATTGTGCAACTTCTAGCATGTCCGTGCTTGCCTCTGAGTTACACAACATGCTTGTGCTCACTCCAGATCACTTCAGAATCAACCAGCACGACTATGCAACTATAAGCATGCCCGTACTTGCTTGAGAAGATGTGCAACATGCCTATGTCAAGCCTAGCACGCCCATGCACGAACACAAAAGACACTCAGAATAGTCGTGCTCATGTTGGCATGCCCATGTACAATCAGGAAAGGCAGCCAACACAATCATGCTCAATTGTGCATGCTCGTGCAAGCCACCAAGAAGGCCTACTTCGCATATTATAAAACGAAGTAGCCTAGGAGCTGGAAAATTATTCATGACACATGCCATTCCATTCCATCATTCCTTAGCTTTCCATAATTCATCATCTCTATCCTTAGAGCATTCTTCTCAACTCTGAGGCTCCTTAAAAGTCACATGAAGGCATTTGCAAGGCTAAAAGCGTAGCACAAAGTGGAGGAGTCAAACCTTATGCTTCTATGGGTTTTTGGTTTTCCTTATTTGTTTGTTTTTTCTTATCTTTTATCATATGTATGAGTACCTAAATTGCTCTTAGTGGTTATGGTATAGTTGTGCTTAGAACTTTTGATTACTCTTGATTACTTTTTTGAATGTAATTTTCTGTTTTCAACCTTTTACTACTTAAATTATCCTATTGCTTTAGTTATTCTTGCATGTTAACTAACTAATTAGAAGTGGTCGTACCTTAATTAGTCGATAGAACTATAGGATAGTTGAATTTAAGAAAACTACACGACCAACCTCTTTTCTTGGACTTTTGATTTGACCAGCAACAGTTAGCTACTATAAACCTCAAGCTTACTTAAGTATGTGTTTATAAATGACCAGATAGGAACCATCCTACGGTAAAGATTATTAGGGGTACTAGAATAAGGTCCCTTAATAGCACTAAGAAGTAAAATTAGTAACACACAAAGGTAGGATAAGATAATTGCATAAGATTAAGGTTGAGAGTGAAAACAATAACGAACCTAGAACTCTTAATTCAAAAAGAACTAAAATCAATTCTCCTTATTTGCTCTCTTAATTTTTTGCTTTATTTGTTTCTTCTAATCTTTGCATTACACAAATTTTTTTTTCAAATTTGATAGTCTAAACTACATAAAAGCCTATTAGAAATTGACATATTAGTCCCTTGGGTACAATATCTAGACTCGCGTCTTTATTATTGTCGCGATATGACACATTTCTCCATAAGCGTTTACCAAATTGCACCAAATTTTTAGCATTATTATTGGGGATCGAACCCAAGTAACCTGTGTGACAGGCAAGAATACTCACTAGGCCATGCCATTCCCTCCTCCCACTTGTGAGCAATGTGGGACCATAGGCCTTGTGGGAAAAGATTGTCGGATGGAAAACTTCTTCACTGAGGTTGTAGAAGAAGAAAACTTCATTGCCCAAAACTAAAACAATTCGTATTCCTTTCATTATAATACGGATTTAAGGGAACATTCTAACTTCTCTTGGGACGGGCAACATGCAAGTCAAGCTCAAAACATCTACAAATCATCATCCATGCAACATCAAAACTAGGGACAAAGACAACAGGAAAATCAACAAAGCTTGCAAGACACAATAAATCGATTCCTCACCAAGAATGATGAAAGACTCAAAGCAATGGAGACTTAGATATCCACCTTGACCACCCTCATAACCCAATAGGTCAATGGCTCACAACTGATCCAAATTGAGCCATTCCCAAAGGAAGATATAAAGGTTGTCACTCTCAAGAGTGGGAAGGAACTTTTACAACCTTAAAGAAAGGAGACCCAAGCGGGTCCTCCTAAAAGATGAGACCATCACTCAAGGCTAAACTAACACCCTTGACAAAGGTAAATACATGGTAACATTAGACCAAGTAAGTGTTCCATTCCCCCAAAGGCTAAAGGATGAAAAGACAAATAAGTAGTTTGCTAGATTTTTGGAAATATTTAAGCAGCTGCACATAAACATTCCTTTTGCGGAGGCCATAGCCACTATGCCTAAATATGATAAATTCCTGAAAGAAGTCATCTCTAATAAAAGAATATTAGGAGAGTTTGAGCTAGTGGAACTTAATGAAGAATGCTTGAAAATAGAATTAAAATAGTTGCCATCAAAGCTCAAGGAACTAGGGGGTTTCACAATTCCTTATACCATAACAAACTCCCACTTTGAAAGAGGTCTATGTGATCTTGGCCCAAGCATTAACCTAATGTCTTTTTCTATGTTTAAAAAGATGGGGACGTAAGAACCCTAGCCTATTAACATATATCTTCAACTTGTAGATAATACCATAGCTCATCCAAGAGGAGTAATAAAAAACGTCCTTGTAAAAATTGACAAATTCATCTTTCTTGCAAATTTCATTATCCTAGACACGGAGGATGATAAGGATGTCCTAATCGTCTTGGGACAATCCTTCCTAAACATAAGAGGAACCCTCATTGATGTTAGACAAGGAAAGCTAGCATTGAGGTTGATGAGGAGGTAGAATTTAGAATCTTTGACTATCTAGAAAGCCCATCGATCTTAGCTTCTTCTAGCTTCATACAAAAGATGAACCCAATTGAAGCATTGGTAGCAAGCATGCTTCCAAGGGAAAGGAGGAAAAAACCCCTTGAAAAAGTACTAACCATGAGAAACTCTACACAAATGAAGAAGAGGAAAAACTTCTCAACTATCTTCAACCTTAGCAAGAACCAAGGCCCTGGAGAAGTGGGAAGTTAGAGGATTTAGGATAAGGCTAGAAGTGCAAGCCAAAACCCTTTTTGGATGAGCCACCATAGTTAGAGCTAAAAACCTTTCTCGTTAATTTAAAGTATGCCTTTCTCAAACTCCCTGCTTTTATACTTGTGATTATTTCTACAGTATTGATAGGACCAATAGAGGATAGGTTGTTAAGAGTGCTAAGAGACAATAAAGAAGCCTTTGCGGTGGACCATTCATGACTTACAGGGCATCAACCCCATCGTATACACTTATAGGATCTACATGGAAGACAAGTATGAACCTTAAGCACTACCTTCACATCACCTTAATCCAAAAATGAAGGAAGTAGTGAAAGGTGAGGTACTCAAGCTATTGGATGCAAGAATCATCTACCCCATCTTTGATAGTAAATAGGTTAGCCCCATTTAGTGTGTACCCAAGAAAGAGGGTACCATAGTGATGGGAAATGACCAAAAATAGCTCATATCAGTAAGAAAGACAATAGGGTGGTAGATGTGTATAAATTATAGGAAACTAAATGAAGTCACCTAAAAAGATCACTTCCCTCTGCCATTCATTTTATCAAATGCTTGAAAAGCTTGCAGAACAAGAATATTACTACTGCTTGGATGGGTATTGTTGTTATATGCTAATCCTCATGGTAGACCAAGATCAAGAAAAAAACTACCTTCACCTGCCGATACGAGACATTTGCATTTAAAAGGATACCCTTTGGTTTATGCAACACTCCTGCCACCTTTTAGAGGTGTATGACGACCATATTTTCATATCTAAGAGAGAGGTGTATAGAAATTTGTATTGATGATTTCTTTGTTTTTGGACCATCTTTTGATAAATGCTTATGTAATATGAATCTAGTGTTGAAAATATGTAGGGACACCAACCTAGTGCTAAATTGGGGAAAATGTCAATTCATGGTGCTAGAATGCATGTGTAGGACACAAAGTAACCTTGAAAGGGATCGAGGTAGACCTCGCAAGGTGGAGGTCATTACAAAGCTACCACCACTTGTGCAGTTAAAGTAGTGAGAAGCTTTCTAGGCTAAACAAGATTTTATAGAAGATTTGTCAAGGACTTCTCTAAAATTGCCAAACCAATGACCAATCTTCTAGCCAAGGACATGGAGTTTGAATTCTCTTATGCGTGCTTCAAGGCATTTGAACTTTTGAAAGAAAAACTCACTAGTGCACCTATGGTAGCAACCCTCGACTCGACCTCATCATTTGAATTAATGTATGATGCCAGTGACACTATTGTAGGGGCTATGCTGGGCCAAAGGAAGGACAAGATGTTCCACAGTATTTACTATTTTAGTCATACCTTGAATGAATCCCAACAAAACTACAACACCAGAGAAAAGGAACTGTTGGCAATTGTATTTGCATTTGACAAGTTCAAGCACTACCTAGTTTTATTGGAAGCCATTGTTTATATTGGCCATTTTGGTATTAAGTTTTTACTTGAAAACCAGGACACTAAGCCACGCTTGACTAGATGGATCCTATTACTTCAAGAGTTTGACCTAGAAATGAGAGACAAAAAATGGACAAAAAATAGGTGGCAGACCGCTTGTGTCACCGAGACTAGAGCATCATGCAAATTGTGAATGGTGGAGAGATCAAGGAGACCTTCCCTAATGAGTGTCTTCTAGCCATCGCCTCATCCTTTCCAGGATCATGGTTTGCAGACATAGTAAACTACATCATCCGTTGGTTCTTTCCACTTAACTTCACCCCACATGAAATGAAGAAGCTTCATACGAACGTAAAACATTACTTATGGGATGACTCATACCTTTTTAAGTTTTGTGGGTGAAGGAAAAGATAACACACAAGAAAAAATATTGATCAATAGTTTTTCGAAAGCACAATTATTTTATAAATCCACCAGCTAATTATGGTATGATTTCTAATAATTAGTTAATTAGGCATGCATAGGGTGATCAATTATTTGCATGAATATTCAAACAGTAAAAATAAAACAACATAGGAAAAAAAGAATAAGATACTCAAATGTAATTAAGACGGGGGTCCCAAAACACAAATTACACCATAACCTTAAGAAGGGTTTTAGCTACTCATGTTCATGGTGGAAATAAGACAAGTTAAGAAATACATAAAGAGAAAGAGAAAATAAAAACAATGGAGGTTAGAAGTTTCATTTCCTTACTTCTCCTTATGCCATAGGGTTGCTATGGTCTTAAGGTTCTCTTAGAGAGCTAACAACTAAGAAAAAGGAAAAGAGAGAGAGAAAGTGGGAGAACTAGAAGCTCTAGAACTTATGGTGGATCAACATGATTGTGCTGGCAATGTGCATGGCCATGCTGCCTACAACATGCATAAGTATGGTTTCTACGATCTAAGCATGGTCATGTCGTGTCTTGTTTGACCATGATAATTTCTCGCAACAACATTATATGTTATAGAAGCCTAGTACGATAGTGTTGAGTCTTACATAATTGTGCTGCAGAATCTAGGGTGTGCTTATCTATGAGAACAATTATGCTAATAACGAGGACGACTATGCTTCTCTTTTTTTACTTTGTTGCCTTCCTTTGACCTTCGTACACAACCATGCTTGTTGAAGCATGATTGTGTTTCTTCTTTTGTGAGTTTTGCCTTTTGGGTCCAAAAATTTAAGTTTCAATCCTTTTTCTTTTTTTTGGGCTTGTGTACTTATGTTGTATGTAACTTAAACAAAAAAGGTGAATTATATGTAATAAAAGTTAAAAAGAATGCATTTGTGCCCCAAATTCCCCTCTTTAATATACACAAATTTAGTCTATGACAACCATTTATATGTCGAATAAACCTAATAAGTGTAAGTACACCTTGTTCCATTGTTTTAGAGAATAGAAAAGGAGAAAAGTTTGAAAGGATGTTAGAGCAACGAGAATGAGAACTATGAAGGATGTCATTTCAATTTTGGAATTTTTACATTCCAAGTAAATAAGAGTGAAAATTGTCTGATTCAAGGGTGTGATTGTAATTCTGGATAGATGAGTTAACAGTAGAACCCAAGTTTGTTGTTTTTGGTTGTCTCTCAAGAGGAGATTAAACTCCACTGATTAATTGTGTCCATTAGTGTGATTTATTGTGTTGGTTGCTCTTGAAAAGGATATTAAACTCTTTGTTTTAATTGTGTGAATTAGTACATTTGTTGTGTTTGGTTGTTTATGAAAGAGAGATTAAATTCTCTAGATTAGTTGTATCAATTAGTATAAATTTTGATGAATTGACTATGATTATAACTTGTTGGTGCCTAAAATTTGAATAACGTAGAAAGCCTCTAGCATTCCCCTAGTAAAATTGAGTTTTTAGGTAAAAATATGTGAGGTGCAACCTGATGATCCTCAAGCACGTCCGTGATCAAGAAAAGCAGGCTCATGTTGGGTTCTATACGTTGAGCATGCTCGTGCTCAAGGTGAGCATGCTTGTGCAAAATCGTGAAGCCCAATTTGTTGGATAAGAGTGAAATGAGAATATAGAATCCCTTTAGTTGGAAAAATAAATATAAGTGATGAGTTGAGGGGCAATTGAGAATGTAGATTACCCTATGGGTTAATAGATGGGCAACAACTTTAGTAGAATTAAATAGTAATAAGGAAAACAATGTACTAAAAATATAAATATGTTTTTGTTTTATTAATTTACCCTTAACATTACACGATAATTTTAAAACTTTAAACATTATACACTTGGTAAAGAAATCATTCCTATCACAAAAATCTCATAAAACAAAAGTATTCTAATGGTGTTCCAAAGACCAATATTCCTAATCAAATTTCAATTCACTTAATTTAATAATCATAATATTTAAAAAATCTTTATTGTAACACACCATGATGTCATATTTATCAGAGCATAAAATTAATAAAATATATCATAAAATAAATGAAGTAGGTAAAAGGAGATCCAACTTAATCTTCTTGCTCGTGCTCTACGTTACCTGAAAAGCGATCAGTCCGAACATAAGCAACACAAAAAAAGGGAGTGAGAATCCATCTCACTACAAGCTCTTGATATGAGCATAAGGTAGGTAGTGTGAACAACAATTATTACACCATACGTAATCACCTTGCATTCCATATATGCACATGAATTATGGTTATGCATTATATTTACTACTCCATATGCAATATAGTATCAAATCTAATCTAGGAAGTAGTCAGTGGGAAACACTACATAACCTTATGTAGCTAGCTATACCACTTTAGAACGATTTCCTTTCATAGCACGTTAGGTACTACTCGGTTTGCATCATCTTCTATACTGATTTGTGGGATCAGTTAAGGCCATTGGGATTTTTGTTCTGAGTAGCCCTTAGAAGTTCTAGTGGTCTTACCACTTGGGTTTGTGTCTACCTCCTTACAACTCAATTTCGTTGAATGATGCATGTCACATAGCTCTTTTATTATTACTCTTTGAAAAATCTCACAACTCATCATAATTAGTAAGCATTATTCTTGCCTCAAACTAGGTCACTCACTAGACAAGTGTCACTGGAGGCCATCCTTACCATCTCATAGGTTAGATTACAAGTTACAATGACACTCATCCTCAATTACTCATTTCTCAGTTTATATCACCTAATTCTAAATATAATGCAATGCATCTCATCTCACACATAATAGCTCAGCATATAATGCATAAGTTCTTGATATAACAAGTTGTAAACACATACAAGTATGTTTAGGGTGGCACAAGTGTGCACCCAGAAACATAATTGTGCATGATAAATGCAAGCCTTGCACGAGCTTGCTAATCAAACACGAGCGTGCCCTTCTTGAGCATAGGTGTGCTCGTTAAGTGTAAGTTTTCTCAACTTGAGCATAAGTGTGCTCATCATTCTACAACTCATGAATTTCCAGATTTTCATCCAGAATCGCAAATCTCTATGGGAACTTGGGGTTCTTCTACGTTATTCTCAATTTTAATCAATTTTACAACAACTTACACAAGAATTTCATTTTAATCCAAGGGGTTTAATCTCCCTTTTAGAGATATCCAATAACATAATTTTTTTCACAATTCAATCAACCTAATCTATGGGAGTTTAATCTCCCTTTCTGATAACTAAAACATGCAAATTTATCAAGATGAACAAAGCAATTCATAAACCAATCTATTGGTCTTTAAAGAGGGAATTAAACCTATGGGTCGTTGTTGATTTACAATGGCATTTTCATATGATTTTTATTGTGTTTTTTTTGTCAAATGAGTGAATTGAAATTTTGTTCTTGTTTCTAGGCTTTATTGGATTGAATTTCAAAATTGAGGATTCTGTGATTTAATGTGCAAGTGAGCAATTGTGTTATGTGTTTATGTCTCTTTTTGTGCAAAATTGGTAAAGATGAAGTGAACATAGAAAATCCATAGGTTCCCCTATATTTTGGATGAGTTTTATGAAGAAATAGTGAAATCATGAAGCTGTTATTTGTCGCACTTGCTAGGCAACGCGTTGCACTTGTTGGGCAAGAACCTGTCGATCAAGAGAAAATCTTCCTCTTGGGTCCTATTTACTGAGGAGCAAGAGGACTCATTGAGTGAAAATGTGGAACATGGAATGATAACTCATTGTAGTTGTATTTGTTGAGTGAGTACAAAACTTGTTGGGTGAATATAAGCCTTAGAGCCATTGTGGCTTCACTTGCTAGGCAAGTATATAAACTTACTAAGTCAGAGAGTGGAAGCTAGAGAGTTAGAACTCTTTGTGGCTCAATTCATTGAGCGAGTGCTTTGACTCGCCGAGCCACTAGAAATGAGCTCTACGTGGCTCTTAATCACTAAGAAAATCAAGGATTCGCAAGGAAAGTTTGAAGGAATGGAACCCCTAAAGTCTTACTTGTTGAGTGAGAGAGGCCTTGCTGGGTGAATTGATAGAGCATTTTTGAGGCTCCTAATAGTGACTTATATTTCTGACACCCTTCTACCCCGAATACTTAAATTAAAATAATCAAGTAAATAAAATGAAGACAGGGTAATAGTTAAAACAAAAAAAAAACACAATTGGTATTAAAGATAAAAGGTTCACATGATAATTGAAAGGTAGGCACAAATTTCAAGGAGGTTTTAGATCTAAACATTACAATTGAGAAAACTAAAGTCATCATCATCTTTAAAATAAGTCATTCAAACATCAAAGCATAGAGCAACTATTCTAACTTCTAGAATCCCAATGTCACACTAATCAGAGCAAGACCCCGCCTTTTCAAAACTTGGCACCATGAGTGCCCTCAATATTACCTAAAAGAAAACAACAAGAGAAAGTATGGTGAGAAATCACATTCAATCATATATAAAGGCAGATAATGCCCCAAATCCCAGCCATTACCGTACTCAATTACAAACAGTTAACAGATGCTCATATATCAATCACATTTCATTCATTCAAAATCAATCACAGTTCATTCATGTTTACAAAATGCACATGCTCGCACAATGCATATGCTCATCACCACACCTAAGAGTCTCGAGTCGGAACTCCACACCATGGGTGAACCTCCTCAATCCCCTTAGTTATCACTAATGATGGCCACACCGTTAAACACCCTGCGGAAAGATTCGGCAGCCTGGTTAACAACATCACCAGTACGGGCCACTTGACTTTCTCCGACGATGAGATACCGATCGAAGGAAAAGGTCACAACCAGCCACTCCATATCTCGGTAAGGTGCGGTGGCTACATGATTCCCTAGGTTCTGATCGACAATGGATCATCCTTGAATGTCCTCCCCAAGGCAACATTAGATAAACTGACCCCTATAGACGCTCAGTTAAGGGCTAGCTCGGTGGTGGTGCGAGCATTCGATGGGTCAAAACGGGAAGTCATGGGGGAGATCTCCCTGCCTATTCTCATCGGTCCAGCTTTGTTCAACATTAATTTCCAAGTCATGGATATTTGGCCAGCTTATAGTTGTCTCCTTGGGCGACCCTAGAGACACGCAGTAGGAGTTGTGCCGTCTTCCCTCCATCAACAGGTGAAGTTCATTAACGATAACCAAATAATCAGCATCATGGGTGAAAAAGAGCTGGTAATCACCACCCTCGCGTCCGAAGAATACATTGAAGGGGATGAAGCTGGTAATCACCAGACCAGGACTTTTTGGAAATGTAATTTGATCTTGTAACTCGCCTAAATGACTTCAAAATTTTAATTAATAAAGTTTTAGCATGCATTTTCATTTTTCGTCCAATCCGTTTGCTCTTGTCTTTTTCTTGTTTCGCACTAAAAATGGGTCTTCTCTAAATAACTAGTAAAAATAACCCAATAAGCCCAATCGATAACCAGTCTCTCGGGAATGAGGAACCTGACCAACCTAACGCACCAAGTGAGAGTGTAAGCACTGAGGCCGAAGCCCTGGTAAACATAGAACGGTGGATAGACAAAGAAAAGCCGAAATTCGAAGCCCCGACGAAGGATCTTGAGAGCGTCAGCCTTCGAGAAGGAACAGAGGGGAGAGAGGTCCGGATAGGTAAACAGCTGCCCCCAGACTCGAGAGCAAAGCTCATCGAGCTCCTGAAAGAATACGCGAACGTCTTCGCCTGGTCATATCATGATATGCCCCGCCTAGATCGGGAGATCGTGGAACATAAGTTACCTCTGCTCGCAGGGTCCACCCCGGTTAGGCAGCAGCTACGAAGAATGAGGCCAGAGGTGGCCCTCAAGATCAAAGAAGAGGTAGAAAAACAGTGGAACGCAGGATTCCTGGCAGTGGCCAATTACCTACAACGGGTAGCAAACATAGTGCCAGTTCCCAAGAAGGACGAGATGGTACGAATGTGCATGGACTACTGGGATCTGAACAGGGCCAGCCCCAAATATAATTTTCTACTACCTCACATCAATGTGCTTGTTGACAACACCGCCCAGCATGCGTTCTTTTCCTTCATGGATGGATTCTTAGGCTACAACCAGATCATGATGCTCCTTGAGGACCAAGAAAAAATGACATTCATCACTTTGTGGGGTACCTTTTGCTACAAGGTAATGCCATTTGGGCTTAAGAATGCAGGAGCAACATATTAGCAGGCCATGGTAACCCTGTTTCATGACATGATGCATAAGGAAGTTGAGGTTTACATGGACGATATGATCGCAAAGTCAAAAGCGCTAGAACAACACATAGAGGACATGCGAAAACTCTTCCTGAGGCTCCGCAAATATAAGCTATGGCTAAACCCTGCCAAGTGTACCTTCGGGGTAAAGACCAGTAAACTACTTGGCTTCGTGGTCAACGAAGATGGCATTGAGGTAGACCTAGATAAGGTTAAGGCCATCAGGGAAATACCAGTCCCCAAGTCAGAATTAGAGGTCAGGGGATTCCTGGGACGAATCAACTTCATATCCCGATTCATCTCCCAATTAACGGATACCTGCAGCCCCATTTTCAAGCTCTTGTGAAAAAAGCAATAGAAGGAATGGGACTCAGAATGCCAGGAAGCCTTTGACAAGATCAAGCGATACTTGGAAAATCCCCCGGTCCTCGTGCCAGTAGCGCCAGGACGGCCGTTGATACTTTACTTGACCGTATTGGAGGAATCCATGGGTTGTATGCTGGGGCAGCAGGACGCCGCAGGGAAGAAAGAACAGGCTATCTATTATCTCAGTAAAAAATTCACCGAGTGTGAAGAAAGATATTCAGCACTAGAACGAACCTGTTGCGCCCTCGTCTGGGCCAATAAAAGGCTCAGGCCATACATGCTGTCGCACACTACTTGGCTAGTAGCCAAGAGTGACCCGGTCAAGTACATCTTCAAAAAGCCCACCCTGACAAGACGAATCACGCGTTGGCAAATGGGGTTGTTTGAATACGACATCCTTTATGTAAGCCAAACGACCATTAAAGGAAGCGCTTTGGCTGAACAGCTAGCCTACCACCCCCTGACAGACCCGCAGCCATTAAGCTACAAATTCCCAGATGAGCATATCGTGGCAGCCGCTGCAGACATGGCTCGGCCCGACAATGAATGGACAATATGGTTCGATGGAGCCTCCAACATAGTAGGAAATGGGATCAGAGTAGTCCTAATCTCACCTAGTGACCAATGCTTCCCTTTTGCCGCCAAGCTAGGCTTCGATTGTACCAATAACATGGCCGAGTATGAAGCTTGCACGATGGGCCTCTTGATGGCCTTGGAATACCAGGTGAAAAGACTCAAGGTATTCGGGGACTCGGCCTTGGTTATTTATCAGCTCCGTAGAGAATGGGAAATAAGGGACACTAAGTTGATCCTATACCACGACCATGTAAGGGAAATCATGACAACATTTGACACAATCACGTTTTGTCACGTCCCCCGCGAAGAGAATCAAATGGCAGACGCGCTCGCCACGTTATCTACAATGGTGCAAGTAAACGAGGGCCAGGAAATGATAATCCAAGTTCGACAGCAATTGTAGACAGCGTATTGTCAATGTCTCACCCGCGGAACAGCAGAACCAAATACGGAGCCATGGTACTTCGACATAGAAAGATATCTCGAGAAAGGCGAGTACCTCGACGAAGCCTCTAAAAATAGTAAAAGAACACTTAGGCGCTTGGCTTCTTGGTTCTTGTTGAGTGGGACCATACTATACAAAAGAAACTCGGATATGACACTCCTCCGATGCGTAGACGGCCAAGAGGCTGAACAGATCATGAAAGAGGTATACGAGGGGATTTTTGGCACTCACGTAAACGGACATGCCTTGGCTTGTAAAATCCTTCGGGCAGGATATTACTGGACCCGAATGGAGTCAAACTACTACCAGCACGTTTGAAAGTGCGCAAAATGCCAAATCTACGCCAACCATCTCAACGTTGCTCCATCTGCCCTACACAATCTCAATGTACCATGGCCATTCTCCATGTGGGGCATCGACGTGATCGGACCTATCAAACCCAAGGCGTCCAATGGGCACAGATTCATCCTAGTGGCCATTGATTGTTGTACCAAATGGGTAGAAGCGGCCTCTTACTCTTCTGTCACACGTAGCACGGTGGTACGGTTCATAAAAAAGGACATCATATGTCGATATGGTCTCCTAGCTCACATCATCACGGACAATGGCACTAACCTAAACAATAAGATGATGACCGAACTCTGTGAGCAGTTCCGTATTTTCCACCACAACTCCACACCCTATCGTCCCAAGATGAATGGGGTAGTGGAGGCGGCTAATAAAAACTTGAAAAAGATAATACAGAAAATGGTGGTCACCTACAAAGATTGACATGAGATCCTACCGTACGCGCTACATGGGTACCGTACATCCGTACGAACATCCACCGGAGCAACCCCGTATTTGCTCGTGTATGGCACAAAAGTAGTCCTGCCAATAGAGGTGGAGATACCCTCCCTCAGGGTATTGGCTGAAGCTAAATTGGACGAAGCCGAATGGGTCCAGCAACGGCTAGACCAGCTAAACCTCATCGAAGAGAAATGACTCACTGCCTTGTGCCATGGCCAGCTGTATCAAAGACAGGTAAAGAGGGCATTTGACAAGAAAGTCAAGCCCCGCGTTTTCCAAATGGGGGACATGGTGCTAAAGAAAGTTTTACCTAATCTCAAAGACCACAGGGGTAAATGGGCACCCAATTACGAAAGACCATAAGTGGTAAGACAAGCCTTCTCCAGAGGAGCATTGATCTTAACCAACGCTGAGGGCCAGGACCTGACATACCCCGTCAATGCAGATTCGGTCAAAATGCTCTACCCCTAAAATGCCTCCAGCGTAAGCTACTAAAGGGCGAAAAACTCTCGCATGGAAAAAGGAAAGTCAAGGAAGGCACACCTGAGGGTCAAATGGTTATTCATCACCGAGTCTTTAACATTGGAATCCTATCTAGTCTGTAATCATCGATAAAGCAATAAAACAGTGTTCACTCTTCTCTTTTTTCCCTTTTTCTTTGCTCAGTTTCTTTATACCTTGATGCATGCTAAAATTTAGGGCTAGACGAACAAAGTACATTTCCAAAATGCGCCAAGAAACGGTAGCTTCCTAGGCAGGGCCAGGGGGGTTAGCACCTCAGCTTAGCCCACGGCCTGCGACGACTAGTTTCAACAAACCCGTTCCTCGCATAAATGCCTACAGGACAAAAGCGAAATCGGCATAAGCAAAAAAAAAAAAAGGTTACACCTACCCCTCACCCACACTCCTTTCGATCCAGTCTCCCATTGTCTAAACTACACACCCCCATAGAGAATGACTCGCCTTGAGCCTGAGTATCTCTCGGCTCCTGAGAAACCGACTGGTATTTGGAGCCGGCAAACCGAGTGGTATTTGGAGCCGGCAAACCGAGTGTCTCCCCTCACCTGGCTCTCGACGCCCGAAAAGCCGACTCATCCACGTCCCACGCTCCCATCTCTGCCCAAGTCGGCTAAGTAGCCGAGACAGATAGTCCAGACCTCTAGCCCATCCACAACCCAAGTTACCTCGACTACCCCAACCTTTGGAGGGATGACCAGGGCCAAAAGCCACTATACCCCTCAAGACCTGAGTCGAGGTCATCCCCATTTGGTTCGAGCCAAGTCTAGATTAAAGCCCCTTACCTCCTCTAAGTGTTAATTCCCTTGAACCGTTATACCCAAGCACTAAGTCCATAAGCCATTGGCCCCATCCCTTTTTAAGTGTTAATTCCATTATGCCTTTATTCCCTTAGTATTATTTCCTTTCTCTTCAGTGTTAATTCCATTAAGCCATTATGCCCAAGTACTGAGTCTAGAAACCATTATTTCCATTCTTGTTATCCCCAAACCCCGAGTCTTCCTTTAGTGTTAGGTCCATTGAGCCGTCACCCCAAATCTGATTGATACCATTAAACCAACAGAAAATCCCTCCGCCTTTTAACAAAAAATCCATAAAAAAAACATAAAGAAGATGCCAAAAAATCAATTTCATTGATAAAGTCCTAAATACATCACAAGCCTATTTCGGAGGAGAATCCAAGAGGGAAATAAGTTTCCCATCTCGGACCTCCTTAGTCATGTCATATGGACTAAGGTCAAAATCTGGGACCAACAGAGCTATTTGTCTAAGGGCTTTGTTGAACCCATCTTCATGTTGCTCTACAATGGCCCCTTCTAAGCAAGCCACTCTCTCATCCAGTTCTGCATTCTCCTCTCTTAACTTGCTTGCCTCCGACTCTGCGGCCACCATCTTGGCTTCCGCAGTCTTTAAGGTTTCTTTATCAGAAGCAAGGATAGACTCCACCTCCATCACCCTTGACTGAGATTCAGCAAGAGTAGATTTCAGCGATACCACCTCAGCTTCCGACAAAGATGCCTTCGTCTTCAGCAAGGCTATCTCAGCTTCCGATGAAGATACCTTGGTCTTCAACGAGGACGATTCGGCTTGAGAAGCAGCAAGCTTGGCCTTTAGGTCTTCTATCTCAGCATCGGCCTTTTGACTAGCCTCTTTCATTTTCTCAACCTCAGCCAAAGACTCGGCCCTGGCCTTTTGAGCCTTTTCCAACTCCTTTTTATTAATGGCCTCTTTGGCCACGATCTGCTCAGCCTTTCACAGCATCCCTCGCCAAATTTCCAAAAAGGCCATTGAACATGCCATATAGGCAGTCACCATGTCAATGGAACTTTCGGCCCCAGCCGACACCAACAGCCCTCGGTCATGTTGAGGTATCCGACTCATTGGAAAAAGCCCTCGGATGTCGAACCCGGTGCCCCATAGAGAATTGGTAGTGGGAGGAGCTACATAACAAGGTAAACCGCCAGGGCGAAAATCTGGCCCTGAAGTCACCACTACTTTGCCTTTGGGTTGAATAGGCAAAGATGGTGGAGGAGGAGGAGCATTGGCCTTCCCCTTTTTAGCAGCCGTCTCCTCTGTCGTTGTAGAGTCAGCCTTCCATTTGCCTGCCTCCTTATCGGACACGGCTAGGGCCGTCAGCTTCTCAACCACAGGGGCCGAGTCCTTCTCGGCCAAGCTTACGGCCGACTTCTTCTTAGCAGCAGTTGCAGTAGTCTCGGCAACGGGGGCCTTTTGACCAGTGCTTCTAGCATCATTGGTCAAGCGAGCCTTCTTGATCAACTCAGCCATATTAATACCCTGTTTCTTCAGCATACTTGCAAGCCAAAACACAGCACATCAGTACATTCAGCGCAAGGCTGAGTCTGCAGAAAGTAACCACTCAGAGGCACTCACTCTTCAGGTGGAGAGTAGCATTGCTAGTGGAGATCTAGGACACTATGTCCCGGCAGTTCATTCCTCTTGGTAGGATGTCCAGTATCTGCAATTAAAGCTTAGCCTCCAAAGAAACTTGGCCCCTCACCAACCCCTTGAATTTAGAGGGTTCCCACCAGTACAATGGAAGGGGCCAAGAGTCGACACAGAAAGCACTCGCCTCCGATGCTTGAATCTTCACGAACCCGCTCTTAAAACCCTTATAGGAAGCCGTGTAGGAGGTGAAGAGCCCCGTATTGGGCAAAGGCATCAAGGAGACCCAGCCCACCGATTGGCCGACTCGAGTGGTGTAGTGGCTGAGGAAGACGGCGTAGTAGGGCAACAGCCCTAGCGCCAGGCATACTACCTTGAAAGCCTGAATGGCGGCCCATCCATTGGGGTGTAGTTAGGAAGGGGCTATTCCCAATACCCTCAAGACGTCGGCTTCAAAATAATCAAAGGGGAGAGTAACCCCTAAATTTGAGAGCATCGTCTCGTACATGTAGATGAATGGGCTTTCTCCCTCCTTAGCGGTGTGGCACACCCGTTCCTTCTTGCCACAGTGCACCACCTTCAGCCGACAGGCATGGGAGCCGCGAACTCATTTTCCTTCCTCTACAAGAGACCCCACCTCAGAACGGGTCATCTCGGACAAATTCTCCAACACATCCTTGTAGACCCACGCAAAGGAATCGACCTCTGGCACCAAAGGCGCAGGGGCCTGTGAAGAAGCCCCTTCAGCCACTACTACGGGCATGGCCTCCAAGGCCTCACCCGACGAAGAAGAGGAAGAGGAAGAAGAAGAGGAGTAAGTCTCAGAGCTTGAAGTACCTGACATGGTGGTGAGAAATTTAGGAAGGATGCAAGGAAGACGAAGGCTTGAGAAGAGGGAAGAATCAAAGAAACACAGAAGTTGCAGCAAGTTAGAAGCAAATGGAAATGGGAATGAAGAAAGGGAAAACAAATAAAACACAAGTAAAAGCGCGCGCTTCCCACATTAAATGCCCACCTTGAAACCCTGCGACTAATAATCAGGGGTTTGCGTTTCTCTAGAACGGCGCAATCATTGCGCCACCTTGCAATCAATACGCCCAAGGAAATGAAAAGGCTTGTTTGAAGGGTGGCGAGGCGCGTCCCCTTCACGCGAAACCCCTCAACTGCCCCCAGGTTCAAAAAATTGGAGCCACAAAAAACAAAAAAATGAAAAATGAAAAAACATAAAAAGGATGAAGACAGGCCCAAATAATTACGGCCCATTATCTCACCTGGGCCAAAACACACTCCCATATAAGGGCCGCCAGATTGGCCGCCTCGATCTCGACTGCCTCCGCGTGGGCCGCCTCTCTGTCTCGGCAACCCTCTACTGACTGCCTCTATCTCGGCCAAGCTCGCTGGGTCGTCTCTGCCTCGGCCCAAGGGAGGCCATCATGACCCTGGTCCGACTCCAAGAAGCACACACGTCAAGTTTCCCAGCGTCATCACCTCCACGATGGCTTGGGAGACCACTACCCCTATTCCTTCAATTTTAACATTTTTCTTGCAAGCCTAGGTGCCAGTCAGTGTGCACTCTGCTTGCCACTTTTACTTTGCAAGCCTAGGCGCCAGCCAGTGTGTACTCCACTTGCCACTTTTACTTTGAAAGCCTGGGTACCAGCCAGTGTGTACTCCGCTTCCCACTTTTACTTTGCAAGCCTAGGTACCAGCCAGTGTGTACCCCGCTTGTCACATTTACTTTGCAAGCCTGGGTGCCAGCCAGTGTGCACTCCGCTTGCCACTTTTACTTTGCAAGCCCAGGTTCCAGCCAGTGTGCACTCTGCTTGCCACTTTTACTTTGCAAGCCTGGGTATCAACCAGTGTGTACTCCGCTTGCCACTTTTACTTTGCAAGCCTGGGTACCAGCCAGTGTGTACTCCACTTGTCACATTTACTTTGCAAGCCTGGGTGCCAGCCAGTGTGCACTCCGCTTGCCACTTTTACTTTGCAAGCCTGGGTGCCAACCTGTGTGCACTCCGCTTGCCACTTTTACTTTGCAAGCCTGGGTATCAGCCAGTGTGTACTCCGCTTGCCACTTTTACTTTGCAGGCCTGGGTGCCAGCCAGTATGCACTCCACTTGCCACTTTTTCTTTGCAAGCCTGGGTGCCAGCCAATGTGCACTCTGCTTGCCACTTTTACTTTGCAAGCCTGGGTGTCAGCCAGTGTGCACTCCGCTTGCCACATTTCCTTTGCAAGCCTGGGTGCCAGCCAGTGTGCACTCCGCTTGCCACTTTTACTTTGCAGGCCTGGGTGCGAGCCATTGTGCACTTCGCTTGCCACGTTTTCTTTGCAAGCCTGGGTGCCAGCCAGTAAGCACTCCGCATGCCACATTTTCCTTGCAAGCCTGGGTGCCAGCCAGTGAGCACTCTGCTTGCCACTGTTTCCTTAAAAGCCTGGATGCCAATCAGTGAGCATCCCGCTTGCCATTTCTTTCACTACAAACCTGGGTGCCAGCTCATGGATACCTAGTCCTCCAAAACAAAAGCCAAACAAAAAACAAAAATCCTAGATGCCAGCCAGTGGATGATCCCGGATCCCGCTCGCTAGCCTGGATAGCGGCGGAGGAATCTAGTATCGGGTGCGACCCCATCAAGCACATTCCGATTCTTTATTTATGCTCATCCAAAAGGGTCACTAACTCCCTTGGATGAGCACAAATAAAGAGGGGGCAACTGTTGCACCCCAAAACTGTCCAGCCCAAGCCCGCAGGACCCAACTTTTCAGAATTGGCCGAAACCCCAAAGAGTCAACCCAACACTGGGCCGAGACCACTAAGGAGTCGTCCCAGGACCCAGTCAAACCTGAGACCGCAACCCCAAAGAGTCAACACAAGATTGGGCCGAGACCACTAAGGAGTCGTCTCATGACCCAATCAAATCCAGGACCGAAACCAGAAGACGAGACCGAGTCCACTCCAGCTTGTTGCGTGAAGTCAGGGCTGAGTCGCCCGAATATCTAGGCGAATCTTAACTCCCGCGCAGAAGCAGGGGTCGTGGATAGACGGATTCGGTTTTCAGGCCAACCACCACCACTATGCGGAGCCCAAAGGCAGCCACCTGGCGGTTGAGAAAACGCTATATAAACCTCAATCGCGAAAGAGTAAAGGGCATGAAAAATTAAAAAAAGTAGCAAGAGAATAGAAAGACGGAAAGTTGACGATTGCCAAGAACATAAGGAGCAGGCACTCCAAGTCCAGACTGAAAGGCAAGCAGAGATACTGGCCGACAAGGAAAGCTTATCCGCTCCCAATTCCAGGTTGGTTCCTTTACCCTAGGTTTTAATATGTTGCATGCTTAGACTAGGGTATGGTTTGATCATGCTGTCGGGTAGAAGTCCTGTTACAAACCCCCTTCTCTCGAGGCCGAGTCTGTCTCGGCCGAAGAGAAACCGAAACTAGCCTATAACCAATCCAGTCCCATCTACCCTATTAAAAGCCCAAAACTACGTTGACTTGGACTCCTCTAAAGCCGAGGTACGTAGGCATAAGGGGCACACTCCTATCAAGTCAAATCGTATACCCCAACAAAAGGAAAGCCTAGAACATTACAACGCCTTACCCACACTGACCTAAACCTGAGACACCTCACCAGACCCAAACACAAGTGACTCCCCTATCCCTTACAACTAGCCTAGGGTAACTATCCCGTGATAGACACATTGGGGGCACCTTGTGTTCTCAATGTGTAACCAACTCTCGAACCCACAACTTTGATCCCAGACCAGCCTTTCCCTATGTTTCCTGACATTCCTAAGAAAAATGTCGGTGGCGACTCCTGACGACTGAGAATGATTCGGCCATTGAGAGGCCGAGACGATCTCAGTCGATCTCAAACTGGATACCCCGTAGGTCACAATCTAGGTTGTGACATTAATGATAAAAGCTTAAGTTAGATATCAAGTCTCATAAACTTATGTATCTTTATATACGGAGTAGGTCACAAAACAAGAAAGGAACATTTAAAAAAGATGGATCTAATGCAAAATATTGCACCTTTGATAATATTATTTTTTCTACATAGAATTGTGAATTGTTTTGTTTGGGCATTATGCTCAACAAATTGTCATCTTGAGTTTATTTATTTGCTTATTTTCTTATGTTTTTATTTTTTGAAATACAAAATATAAGTATTATTTATAATTAATTAAAATTTCTTTTTGTTTGATTATTACGAAAGTCTTACTAATTTAAATATATATATATATATATATATATATATATATATATGAGAGAGAGATGATAGATCAAATTTTTCTAAGAGTAACTTTAAGAAAGTTATTTTTCATTCTTACCATTCACTTTTTTGCAATCTAACAGTTCTAACAAGTGACACATATTATTCTTTAAATTGCAAAATTACAAGAAAATGAATGGTGAAAATGAAAAATAACTCTTTGAGTTACTGTTGGAATAACTTGATTTCTTTGTGTGTGTATATATATATAGATGAGAGATCCACTTACTCCAAGAATAACGCTAAGAGAGTTACTTCTTATCTTCACATTTCATTTCCTTGCAATCTAATAGGTTCAATAAGTGACAAAGTTAGTCAAATTATATATGTAATAACTTTGTTGTTGAGAACTAAGTTATTAAACTAGTTCAATAATGAGGTTCTTTCTATTTTAGAATAGTTAATGGAGTTTTAAGTAATATCAAATTCAAAAATAAATTGAATTATAAAATATTATTTATATAAATTTATATTTGTCTTAATAAACAATAAATTTATAACTTTATTACTAAGATTGTAATAATAAATTACAATCGCATTATAAAGAACAATGGTGGGATTTTAACAATAAAACATACAAATCAAGAGGTTAGTAATTTTTTTTTTTTTTAAAAAAAAAAGAAAATCAATCATCGAACTATCTATATCAGTATTTCATATGTATTGGGTAACTTTCTTATGTATCGCATTACTATCTAACTACAAAATTGTATTAGAATTATAGGGTGTTTATATATTTTGTATAACTTTTTTGTTTATTTCTAAATTAAGTTTATTTATATATACACATTATTAAATTTTTTAGTATGAAAATGATATTTTATTTTTGCTTAAATATATTTTTAGTGTCTTAAATGTGAGTTGATTTTATTTTTGGTTCCCAAATTTAAAAATAACTCTTTTAATTCTCCAATTTAAAAATAGTTAGTTTTGATCATCAAAATTGATACCCTTAAAAATGGTTGACAGATAAAGTTATTTTCTTACAATTTTAAAAATAAAATTCATAAAGAATTTTAACTCCAAAATACAACTTATAAATTAATTTTAAGATTTATGCTCCAAAATACAATTTTGTAATTTAATTTTAAAATATGATTTGTGAAGATTTTAAACAGAGAAAATAAAAAAATCATCTTCCTCCTATTTTGGATTGCTCAATCACGGCCGTAGAGGGAGAAATTGAATGTGTTGGTTTGATTTCTGATGTGAGTGATTAATTTGATCAACACTTGACTAGCCAAATTAACAGTCAAGGTTAATATAACCCACGCAGCAATATCGTTGTCATAGTTGTCAGGGCAGTTTCTCCCACTCATGTGGTCAACTGCTTAAGCTCCGCTCAAATGCATGCCACCACAGGAAAAGTTGTAATGGACAGAGAATAAAGACAAAAAGTGCTGAATATAGCCAATGTGGTTTTGAGACAATATTGATCTTTAGAGTAGGAAGATGAGTCCTAGGACGAGGATGAGGACACGACGTTGAAAGTTGACATTCTATAAATGGAGAAAATAATCAACTGTGATTAATATAAATAGTAGTTGTTTTGAGTTTTCTAATTAATACATCAAAAGTTTAAATGCGAGTTTAATAAAAAAAAACTATATTAGGAAGATAATATCTATAATTTGGTGAGTTTAAGATTTCCGACGAAGATTAGTCATTGATAATGCTGTCAACACATTATCGAATAACTAGATTTCCCTTTATTTTTATAGTGTTGGGGTTAACTTAGGTTGATTACACACTCTTGCTATGCCTAATCTTCTTGATTATAACCAAAACGGTACGTAGAGAAGGGGGTTTGAGCAAAACAAAATTATCAAAAACAAGTAATCATACAAATAAGAATTGATACAAAAAAGAATTAATCTCAACAGAATGGTGTAACATCAATACAAGGATTCCATCATGCACTTTGTTATCATCGTTCTAGTAAGGGAGCAATTTCATATCAACCTTTAGATAATCATCTAACATTCGTCCATACATATTAAGATCACAATCGTGGCCCCTAATTAGCATGAATCAAACCACAAAATTGGTTGGTTTTAGACAATCTATCGATCACCTGACCTTGATTAGATTGAGATTAATCAATCCTCTAACCTAACGTAACCCAAAATCTCCAACGAATTTATGATCATGAAAACAGATCAAGAATTGGAAAAAGAACATAATAGAAATTTCATGCAAAAAGATAAAGAACTCAAATAGATTGCAATCCTGAATCTTGAATTGATAACGAAGATAGCCTTCCACATTCATCGTCATAGAAGACATAGTAGAATACAATTGAGAGCAGAATGTAGTATAATACAATTGATAATAGAGGAAAAACTTCTTCCAAATCCGAGAGAAACTCTCCACACTCCTAAATGTCAAAAATGTCTTCAATTTAACAACCAAACTCTAACTTTTCTAACTTCTCTCCTTATATACGAATTATAATAACTACTAACCAATTAACAACTAATTACTAATCAATTAACAACTAACTATTAACCAATTAACAAACTAACTATTAACCAATTAACAAACTAACTGCCAACCAATTAACAAACTAACAACTAACCAATTAACAAACTAACTAACTAATTAAAATACGTAACTAACTCCTTAACTAAACTACCTAATTACTTCTTAAATGATCACATGGTCAAAATTGCTAAGGAGAATGAGTTTGGACAGAAGCTTGAGCCGCCCAACAAACCCACCAATCAACGAGGAAAGGTCCAATTCAAAGTGGTGGAGAGGTAGTGGCTTCAAGTCCATTTTTGACATTGTAAATGGGGAACTGGGTTAAGTTGTAGGAAGAAAAGTTTTAGATCTTCATCTTAACTTTCTAGGGCTACCAAGATTGTCCCATTTGGAGGTTTGTAGTTCCAGACATGGCGTGTACAAGATAACAACCTCATAATGAAAATTAAGTTCAACAATTAACAAAGATTAGCAATTACCCTCAATGGCCCAATACTCAACCAATTTGTGATTATTAGCCACAAAACAATGTCAAATATGTCCAACATAAGCTACTATTAGGTGTCTCAAAAATACTCCATCAGTCATCGTGATAGTAGAAACTTCACATCAATCTCATGAATACAAAGAAAAAAAATAATACAATAAGAATTCATAGTTCGTTACTGATTACTAGTGCTCCATGATAGAAACACCATGTATATAACTTTTTTGGTTGAATAGAGGAGTGTTTTCTTTTATTTTGATTTTTATAATAAACTATCGCAAATTATATTTTAATCAAAACTAAAATCTTTCTATAAGTTGTCAAGTTGTGGTAGCAACAAAGTGTTGATACATTTTTTGTTTTACAATTTGTATTTGAAAGTTGTTTTGAATTATAAGTTTTTTTTATCTATAGAAATTGAAGAATATATCAGAGAGTTTACAATAATCACATATTATGCTCAACTAAGTTATATTTCACTAATTGAATTATTTATTAAAATTATATGTTCAAGTAATTTATAAAAATAAAATGATCGAAATTGGCATATTTATATGATATTTTATATAAATATTATAATTTTATTTTATGTTAATTAGTATAATGGTTAAATATCTTAAAGTATAATATAAAAAATAATAGGATAAATGATTTTTATAATATAATGTTTAAAATAAATACTATAATATAAAAATATTCAAAAATAACATAAAAATAAAATAAATATATTATTTATCAGTATCAATATCTTTAAATATAAATCTGAAATAATAAAATAAATAATATAAATTATATGATGGATAAATAAATACTCTAACATATAAATATCTAAAAGATGATAATAAAAATAAAATAAACTTATTTTCAGTTATTATCAATATATTCTGTAATAAAAGGATAAATTAGTAAAAAAAATAACTCATGTAAGAAAAGGTAAAAATAATAAAATACTATCTTATGAGTGGAAGAAAAAAAAGTTCATCTTCAGTAAAAACAAAGATGAAAAAAAAGTTTAATAAATATTTTAAGAAAAAAAGTCTAAAAATTAAAAGCTAGCATTTAAACTTCTAGCTGTGTATAAAAAAGAACGCAAAAAACTTTCTAAAAAAATTTATTTATCAAATGATTAAAGACTAATAATAGCAAGTATCGGTAAATAGTTTTAATGAATAAAATATAATCTTTTGATTGTTTGATATATTATATATATGAAAATGTTAATTTTAGCAAGTTAATTATTGTATCTTTTATTCCAAAAAACGATTGTATCTTTTATAGATCAAGTTAAAAAAAATAAAGTTTTGTCGGTATCAACTAGAATTATGTGCTAAGGATTTTAAGAATATCTTCTTCATTGATTTTAATAAATTTGTTAAATATATGAATTTTAATATCACTTGTCATTATGAAAAAAATCTATTTCATCTTTGATATGATACTTCGTTAGAATTTATAAGTTAGTTATTCTGTTTTAATGTATGATTATGATATTAATTTCTACAATTAGAATAAAAAAAATAATTGCATTAAATATATACAAAATAAAGAATAACTAAATTTAATTTGAATTTAGTTAGTCATAATTTGAGTAAAAATTATGATTATTGATTACCGTTCTTTAGACCGAAAGTCAATCACTGATATTCTTGATAGTGACATTCTTCAAAATATCAAAGATTATAAATTTAAATAATGACATTCTTTAAAATATTGAAGATTATAGGATAAGAAAAGTCAAAAGATTTTGATTGATTAGATATGTATAACCGTATCTTACAATATAATCATTATGTCATAAATTCATTCTATAAATTTCACTGTCTACTAAAATTCCAATTGCAATAGTTACCGTGGTGAATTAGTTCACGTTATTGAATTCTTCTTTCAAGTGGTGAATCAAAGTTGTATTCTTTTTTGTTAGAAAGAGCTATAACTCTCAATCAGGTATGTATCATGTATATGTTTCATGTATATGTTTCATTTGTGTCCCTCTATATGTCTATAACTGATGTTACAAATCATACTTTGTGTCAAGTTCCTTCTTATTTCTTAATTTCCATTCAATGATTTGAATCCCTACTAAGATTGTTCTTTGTTTTGAACATTTAGCACTTTAGCCTTTTCGTAATACTAATTCGAAGGCAAGAAGATGTCGGGTTCAATTGTAGACAACGTGTACATGTTTGATGATTTTACAGATTTGGATCACAACAACATCACAGAGAATCATAATGTGGTTCCAAGATCAATTTTTGAAGATGGTGTTTATATCTTTGATTCCATTGTCTTTTCTCACAACATGGAAAACAATGTCACGAATTTAAGGTCAATTGAAGATGGTAATTATATTTTTGATTCCATCGACTTTACTCGCAACCACAACATGGAAAATAATGGTGGGACTTCAAGAGTAGAGCCAGCAATGTTGGAAATATAAAAATTATCTTTAGATTCCTTATGATCTTTCACCATTATACCACATCATCAAAGCTATAATGTAAATAAGAATGTATAAATAACTAAATACCTGGATCTATTTGCGGAATCTTCTGTGTCATCTATCTGATTGAGAACCGTTGGTTTTGTGGTCTTAACCAAACCGCCTTAATTCCTTCTGGGGACTTTAGCTTCTCTTTTCAGATGGGGAGAATAGAGAATGTGTTTTTGGTTTGGTGTATTGGGGACCATAACCTTTCTTGATGTGTTAGCCTACATATAGGGTTCCCATTATCCCCTAACGGGCTAACCTGGTATCCACTCATTAAGTCCATATCAAGTCTTATCAGGAAGCCCTTTTATTACATAATTTGATCACTTAATATTATAATTACTTTAAATAAATAGCTATATAATTGTATTTGAAATATAAAGCCCACATGATTAAAAGAAATTACAAATTTCTAACATTCTCCCACTTGGGCTTCATATTTTCTTCAAACAATTATATTACTCAATTCCTTAGGCGCGCCAGTATGCTATTTATTTTAGACTTCCTCTTGATACAATCTGGTCCATCTTGTACATTAACAATGGAACCATTGCATCTTTGATCACTATTCAAGTGTGACTAAATAGCGATGATCACCATATTAATATACTCAATGACATAGATCAAATATGGATGAGTGGCATGGAAATTACATGTAATGTGATCTCAAACATGTCTATTTCCAATTGGTCCTGATTTTTAATCTTTATGGAGATCAATCCAAATTCTTGTAAAATAATTACTATATACAAGAAAACATAAGCGAGTTCAAAATATAAATATAAACCATCAACTTTATTTCTGCAGAAAATAAATAACAATAAATTGTTCAAAAGGAAACATAAAACATACAGGCTCCCACTGAACTAAAGTATCCTAAGGAATAATATCCATACGAGCAGTGTGCTCATGAAAGACCTTAGGTATTAGTGCTTTAGTCAATGGATCAGCTAGCATAAAACTTGTTCCTATATGTTCTATGGAAATCTGTTTATTCTGAACTCTCTCTTTAACAATAAAAAACTTGATGTCGATGAACTTTGACTTTGTAGTACTCCTATTGTTGTTGGAGTAAAAAACTGCTGAATTATTGTCACAGTATAGTTTCAATGGCGATTCAATGCCATCGACCACCCGTAAACCAGTGACAAAGTTTCGCAGCCATATCCCTTGGTTAGATGCCTCGAAGCAAGCCACAAACTCTGCAGCCATGGTTGAAGGGGCTACTATAAGAGTCTGTTTAACAGACTTCCAAGAGATAGCTCCTCCAGCCAGCATGTAGATGTATCAAGATGTGGAGCGTTTGCTGTCTTGACATCCTGCAAAATCGGAGTCAGAGTACCCGATGATCTCCAAATCCTCAGACTTCCGATAAGTGAGCATATGTCCTTTTGTTCTCCTTAAATAACGCATCACGCGTTTCACTGCCTTCCAATGCTGCATTCCAGGATCACTCAAATACCTGCCCAAAACTCCCACCACAAAAGCAATATCGGGACGAGTACAAACTTGAGCGTACATTAGACTCCTCACTAGTGAGGCATAAGGAATCTTTTGCATCTCATTTCTTTCAAGGTCATTGTTGGGGCATTGTTTTAGACTAAATTTGTCTCCCTTAGCTATCGGGGTGTCTCCTGGTTTACTATCCTTCATGCCGAATCTCTCTAAGACTTTGCTGATATAGTTCTCTTGTGACAACCTTAGGATACCTTGGGAACGATCTCTTAGTATCTGAATGCCTAACACAAAAGAAGCTTTCCCAAGATCTTTCATTTCGAAATTCTTCGTTAGAAATCTCTTGGTTTCATGCAACAAGCCTGTATCACTACTAGCAAGTAGTATATCATCGACATATAGTACTAGAAATATGTATTTACTCCCACTGAACTTATGATATACACAATCATCAACTACATTTGCCTCAAAACCATATGAGGTAATGACTTGATGGAACTTGTGATACCATTGACGAGAAGCCTGTTTTAGGCCATAGATGGATTTCTTTAGTTTGCATACCATAGACTTAGATTCGTTTGAAACAAAGTTTTTAGGTTGCATCATATAAATCGTTTCATCAATGTCGCCATTTAGAAACGCAGTCTTAACATCCATCTGATGTAGCTCTAAATCAAAATGAGCTACAAGTGCCATTACGGTTCTAAAAGAATCCTTTGAAGATACCGGAGAAAAGGTTTCTTTGTAGTCAATGCCTTCCTTCTGAGTAAAGCCTTTAGCAACTAGACGAGCCTTATATCTTTCGATATTACCTTTAGAATCCTTTTTGGTTTTAAATATCCATTTGCAACCAATAGGTTTCACACCTACAGGTAATTCGACAAGATCCCAAACGTCATTGTCTTGCATAGACTTCAACTCATCTTTCATGGCGTCAATCCATTTTTGAGAGTTAGAACTCTGCATAGCTTGACAGAAGTTGATTGGATCATCTTCTGTCAAACCAATGTCATCTTCATGTTCTTGGAGAAAGACAATGTAGTCATCTGGAATTGCGTGTCTCCTCTCTCTAATGGATCTCCTTAACGACACCTGTTGAGGTTGTTGAGGTTGCTCTATTGGTGGTTGAGGAAGAACTTCATCACAGTCTTGTTCTGGAACAATGTTAGGAACAATAGTTTGAACATTGTCTCCTATTACTGGAGTTGTTTCTTGAATAGTAATAGGCACAAGGACTTGACCAATGTCATTGATGGATTCTTCCTCAAAGACAACATTCCTTATGTTCTCTTCCTTCCCAAACTCAACTTCCTCAAGAATCCTCGCATTATCTGTTTCAAAAAAAAGGATCTTGAAGTGGGATTATAAAACTTATAGCCCGAGAGCGTTCAGCATAGCCAACAAAGTAACAGCTAACTGTTCTTGAATCCAGTTTTCTTTCATGCGGCCTGTAAGGTCGTGCTTCAGCTGGACAACCCCAAATGTGAAAATGATTGATGCTTGGCTTTTTGCCAGTCCAAAGTTCATAAGGGGTTTTGTTAACTGCTTTAGTTGGCACCCGATTAAGGATGTGAACTGCGGTCTTTAAGGCTTCTCCCCAGAGTGACTCTGGTAAAGAAGAATGACTAATCATACTTCTTACCATATCCTTAAGAGTTCGGTTTCGTCATTTTGCCACACCGTTCATGCTAGGTTTGCCTGGCATGGTATATTGTGGAACAATTCCACACTCTCTGAGAAAAAGAGCAAAAGGTCCTGGACGTTGTTCTCCTGATCCGTCATATCTGGCATAGTATTCACCACCACGATTAGATTTGACCGCTTTAATTTTCTTTCCAAGTTGAAGTTCAACTTCATCTTTAAAAGACTTAAAAACGTCTAGGGATTGGGACTTCTCATGTATTAGATATTGGTAACCGTATCTAGAGTAATCATCTATGAACGTAATAAAATATTGTTGTCCATTCCATGAGGCTGTCGGGAAAGGACCACAAATATCTGTATGTATTAGTTCTAAGACATCCTTAGCTCTTTCGGCACCTAATTTTCTTATGTTTGTTCGCTTTCCCTTGATGCACTCAACACAAACTTCAAGGTTTGATAAGTCCAAGGGTTCAAGAATTTCATCCGACACAAGTCTCTGAATTCTCTGTTTAGAGATATGACCCAAACGCTTGTGCCATAAAATGGCTGAATTCTCAATTAATTTTCGCTTTGTGCCTCGTGAACCTGTTTGCAGTATCTCGTTATAGGAACTAACAACGTCAAGCATGTAAAGATTATCAATTAAAGAACCAGAACCAACAACATTTGAATTTTGATAGAGACTAACTTTATTATTCCTAAAAGAACAAGTAAAACCAAATCTGTCCAAGCAGGAAATAGAAACTAAATTCCGCCTAAAAGACGGTACAACAAAAGTCTCGAATAAATCCAAACAAAATCCAGTCTTTAATTGTAATCTAAAAGTTCCAATGGCTTCTACTGCAACTTTATTGTCATCGCCCACAAAAATGAATCTTTCATCATCACTTGGCGTTCGGCTCCACAGGCAACCCTGCATAGTCACACTTATATGAGTAGTAGCTCTAGAGTCTAGCCACCAAGTATCTGAAGGCACAAAGGTCAAATTAATTTCAGAACAAACTAGAGCAAGAAATTTACCTTTCTTTACACACCAGGCAGCATACTTAGGACATTGTTTCTTCATATGTCCTGGCTTCTTACAAAAGTAGCAGGTAAATTCCTCATTCTTCTTTATTTTCTTTATTTTCTTTCTTTGAGAAGACCCTTCCGCAGCACCCTTAATTTTCTTTCTTTTCTTATTCTGAGAAGTCGAAACAAAATAAGCACTCTCAGTCTTATCTCTTTGCAATCTTTCTTCCTCTTGCACACAGTAAGATATAAGTTCATTGAGGGACCATTTGTCCTTCTGAGTATTATAGCTCACTTTGAATTGCCCAAAGTGTGCAGGAAGTGAGATTAAAACCAAGTGCACAAGCAAGTCTTCAGCAATCTCCAATTTGAGTGATTTGAGCTTTGCCGTGAGATTGGACATCTCCATTATATATTCTCTAATGTTTCCTTTGCCTTCATACTTCATGGTGATGAGTTTAGCCAAAAGGTTACTCGTCTCCGCCTTTTCATTCTTGGCAAAGAATTGTTCAATCTCTTCAAGAAATTTGATTGCATTTTGACTCTCAGAAATAGAGTCCCGAAACGCTTCTGGAATTGAGCGTTTCATGATCATAAGGCACATCCTGTTAGAACGTTCCCATTTCTCAATTTTAACCTCTTAAAGGTTATCCATAATAGGAATAGGTTCCTCTACCCGAAGTGCTAAATCTAAATCCATACAGCCTAAAACTATCTCTACAGTTTCCTTCCACACCTTAAAATTTGTCCCGTTCAGCATTGGGATACTGTTAATTTGGGCAGGTACGTTGATCACACTAGCAGCAACTGAAATAAGGGAAAAAGGACTATAAACATACAAAGCACAATCAATCTTTATGATAAATTTAAAGACCCAAACGAGATACCTAGTGCACCATTAATCAAATATTGACAATTAGTTCTGTCAAATAATAGCCTTTCGTTGGACCGACTATTATTCACATGAACAATAAAACTTTATAATTGTCACATATTTATTATCACATGTATGTTATTATTTGGCCAAACTGCGTCTTCCGTTGGGCCGATCACAGTTCGCATAAATAATTTCATACGTCTATGTAATTTAAATTAAATCAATTTTCACAACAGGGATTACGTTGGCAATTTATTGCTACAATTAATTTAATTTTTTTTTTTAAATTACTAGACAACCAAAATAAATAAGAAGGGTCCAAAATTTATCAAATTATATAATACTTTGCATGTCTTTTATATAATATGTTATTGTTATTCATATACCATAATTTACTTACATATCATTATTATCGCCATATCCAAAATTAATAATAATAATTATAACCTAACCAAAAGTTGTACGTTATAATAGTAATTTTATAATTACTCATAATAAAATAACGTAACAGGCTAATAAATCTTTAATATTAAAAAAAAAATCCTAATGAATTTAATGGTAGAGATTTTCTACCATTAAATAGACCTGAGTTCAATCTTTTAATGATACAAAAATATATATTTTATCCTTAGTGTTATGGGTTTAATATTTATGAATTTAAAAAATAAATAAATAAATAAATAAACCCATCCCTTGTTGTCACCACGTAATCACACGATTAATTTTTCAAATTTCATTTTTGCTAGCAGGTTGGTAGCCATTAAGAACTCCAACTCCAAATTTGAAACGCCATTAATTAACTCCAAATTGGAACGGAAAAGCCGAAAATTGAATCCGTAACCGAATCCAGCCTCCAACCGAAAATTTCAAATTGAAATCCTCCCATCCAAATTGAAACCGAAATGCGAAAATGAAATCAGCCTCCAAATTGAAACGCCATTAATTTCCAAATTGAAATCCTGGATCCATTAAACCATCAAATGGCAGCGGTTGTGCTTCAAGCTCCGAAATGGCCGCGATTGAGGAAAAAGAGAATATATATATATATATATATATATATAGCCAAAATGCAGGGAAAAGTGGAAAAAATTGCAAAAAAAATAAAATAAAATTGCAATTCATATGTATTAAAATTATAGATGAAAATCCAGTAAAATTGGATTCTTACCCATGTTAATACAATTTACCTGGATAATAAGATCCAGTATCCAAATATTACGATTTGCAATCGTATCTATATTATGGCTAAAATCATACAAACAAAATATTTATATAACCTATTATTTAGCCCAATGATCTAATGTTAATGGTGGCTCTGATACCACTTGTTGGAAATATAAAAATTATCTTTAGATTACTTATGATCTTTCACCATTATACCAGATCATCAAAGCTATAATGTAAATAAGGATGTATAAATAACTAAATACCTGGATCCATTTGCGGAATCTTCTGCGTCATCTATCTGATTGAGAACCGTTGGTTTTGTGGTCTTCCTCAACCAAACCGCCTTAATTCCTTATGGGGACTTTAGCTTCTCTTTTCATATGGGGAGAATAGAGAATGTGTTTTTGGTTTGGTGTATTGGGGACCATAACCTTTCCTGATGTGTTAGCCTACATATAGGGTTCCAATTATCCCTAACGGGCCAACCTGGTATCCACTCATTAAGCCCATATCAAGTCTTATCAGGTAGCCCTTTTATTACATAATTTGATCACTTAATATTATAATTACTTTAAATAAATAGCTATATAATTGTATTTGAAATATAAATCCTAATATGATTAAAAGAAATTACAAATTTCTAACAAGAAAAA